>CM016563.1:30276290-30676290 GCA_003412495.2 Echium plantagineum | reverse complement strand
TTTTTATTTATTAACTATTTTATTTATTTTGGCCCCTATTTTATTTTTCTCAAAAAATTAATCCTCTCTATTTTCATCTTGGTTTCACCTCCTGAATGTGATCATGGAGTTTGATTATCAATCATTTGAAGTAAAGATCATTAATTGGTGATTATCATTAAGTTGGATGCTCATAACGAAATTTTCTAACAAAATTCTTCATATTGATATAACTGTGTCTTTAGATTAAACATACCTATTAAGGGCGCATATAAATTTTCATTTTTTCCCTCTATTAGTTAGAGACTAGTAAACAGTAACGAATGTTAAATAAATAATGCACGGATTATCAAAAGTGTTATCAAATTACATATTACAACACCCAAAGACAAAAAAAAACAAAAAATTAGTGCCCGACAATCGTCGGGTCAAAAACTTAATTTGTTAACGTTCCGGACTAACTAAACATAATCATTACGCGGCTTAAAGATGAAGCATGCAAACTTTTATAAACGAAAGTGTAAAAAGGGTTAAAAAATGTTTAACTTTATTAAGTTATTAGATACTTTACAAGACTTTCAGTGTAAATAACTTATATGCAAAATGCAAGCAAAAGCCCATATATGAAAGCCCCATTTGAGTTTGACCCCCTCTACTTAATGGGTTAAGGGACGAATTGAGGCTCAACAAAACACAATCCATGGCAATTAGGCCTTTTCTCGAATAGAACAAATCGTAAATCACTCGTAATTTGACACATTAAAATCGGCTCGTTTACTCGTTCCTATTTGTATTCGATTACTACTCAATTCATCAAGTCTTAGATCGCATCCGGTCGTTCATTAATCGCTCATTAAAACCACTTATAAAGTTCATTTTGTTAATATATAGTTTTAATTCGAACCAGTTACGATTCGTTGCAAACCGTTCGTTGATTGTTGGGTTGCTTGTTGGTCGTTCGTTAAAATCATTTACGATTTTAATTTTTATGTAAAATGTATACCAGACAAAGCTTAACTATCCGATTTGCGAATGGAAAACAGATCACAATCGAAGCGATTTGCGATCTCAGCGAACGATTTTTATTTCCAACCAATTAACAAGCCGTTTTTTTTCAAGTTTTGCAATTTTTTTTGAACTGATTACGAATTGAAAATTCAAACCAGTTTATTAACGAACCGGTTTGCGAGTGAAACCGGTTTGATTTACAGTCCGAACTAGTTTCGGCCAAAACCGGCTCGGACCTGCTCGTTAACAGCACTAAATTGGCAATATAGCAAGAATTTTTTTGTAAATAGGTGATGAGAGTATGAATACACTGATATTATAGATAACAAATACATAAATTTATAACTAAGAAAGAGTTAAAAGAGACAAACTGTCTCCAACAAAATTTAAATACAAGACCTCCTAATTGTCTATGTACTAGTATATATAATGCTGAAGGGCCAAAAAAGCCACAAAATAATCTCTTACTTTTTTTCAATTAATAATTTATATATAAAAAGTAACTATCCCACTAATTAACACTTCAACTCTACAACTAAAAAACTACCTCATTCAATCACCCTAATATTTATCTACGATTAAAATATTTTATTTACAATATTCTTTAAAATGTTTTATAATTTGTGAAATTCAACATCGGCTATTACTATATATTAATGATTTTATTGCATCATAAAACAATCCGTACATATTAAACTATGCTCAAATAAATTAAGTAAGATATAGGTCATATAGCTAACGTATTTCTAACTAACATAACACAATCATATGTATTCCTATTTGGAGTTTGAAAACCCATCATTTAGCCATTAGTCATTTTCCACTAGTAAGACCTTTCCATATACTTTCCTTATGTTCGTTCAACGTCCATCATATTCATACGTTAAATTGGCTTTTAGTAAAAGTTCTAATTCTGTGTTTCTTCAGATAAATACATTAGTATTACTCTCCAAGACTAATAAAAGACTAAATTTAATTTTCAAACTTAAGAAGCCATAAGTAGTATAAATATTGACCTTGTCTCTGTATAGTGATTTAAATGTAATTACCACTTTTTCATATTTTGAGATTATTTGAAAATTTATTTCATATCAGGTGTTTTGCATAGTTTAGCCTATATAAATTTGTCATTATAGTTATAATATTATATGATTATCGAATAGTTAATAAATATGACATGTCCTAGGAATAGTACACATTATTTAAGAGGGTAAATGATATTAAAAACCATTTACATTCATTAAAAGTTTCCGGTCGATTACCTTAATATCACTACTTTGACCACTTTCGAACATTCATGTTTCCGATAATGTGTATTTTTGGTCTCTCAAGTCAAAAAATAGGTTTTTTCTTATCATTTTTAGCGTCTTGCTTACGCATAATTTTTTTTTTTCATGTTATACCTGTCACTAACATCTACTACTCCCTGACATGCTTATCTTTTTTTTAGAAAATTGTTTAAATAGTGGTTGTTAGTGATACCGGATTGCACGTTGGCCCCAAATAGTACACGATTACAGTTTTAGTATCCGAAAATGGCAAAAAATTTATACTTTAATCCCCACGTTAAGTTTTTCGTTAATATTTTACGGCCACATGGGTTTAGGCGTTATCATTGAAGCAAACATATAAAATTTAAGACTAAATCTTACTTTTTGAGGGTCAGGGTTTGGGAGTTTCATTTTGGAAAATAGAAACAAAACTGTCCTTGAGAGCAACGCTTAAACTAAAAAAAAGAAAATCATTTTCTGACTTGAGTGACAAAAAATGTACCCTACAACAAATATGAGTGATCGAAATAATACTAGAAAAATCGACCAAAAGCTTCCAACAAACATCAGTCATCTTTAGTGGCATTTGTTCTATTTATAATACATGTTATTTAATTAAGCTTAAATTGAACAAAATTACATACACTTATTTTTAAAAAGTGAAGTTTAATATCTTTGATGTTATTTCCAATAACTATTATACAAAATATT
The DNA here is from genome assembly GCA_003412495.2 of Echium plantagineum. Taxonomy (NCBI): domain Eukaryota; kingdom Viridiplantae; phylum Streptophyta; class Magnoliopsida; order Boraginales; family Boraginaceae; genus Echium; species Echium plantagineum. The sequence goes on along the minus strand of CM016563.1, from coordinate 30,673,321 downwards.
AAAAAAGAAATAACTTTACTAACTATTCTCACGCCATAGTTTTTTTTCCGTAAATCTGCGATGAAAGTATGAGTACAATATTGTAAATAATGAATACAAAATTTTTTAATTTATAGAGAGAGTTAGAATAAAATATAAGACAATTTCCTCTAACGAAACTTAAACTCATAATCTCCTATACAAAAATTGAGTCAAATGCCATTAATTTATTAAGCCATCAATATCCTCGCACAGTTATATTTAGAGTATATATAGCCACCGTAAAAGTCATTCAAGTTGCTATATAAACAGTAAATTAAACAATAACCAAACCTATATTTGACGCGGACGATAATATCAATCAAAGCAACAAAAATGTGGAAAATAAGAGTAAAAATAGGCGGATGCATCAAATGCTTTATCATTTGACTAATCACAATCTAGAAATTTTAGTGGTCTAGGGGGCAGGCATCTCCGCCAATCCCACAACAAGCCCCCCTACCCTACCCCCACACCCCACCCCACCCCACCCTCCCATTTAAGAAAAAAAATCACTCAATCCAACCATTGCCTCTCTTCTTTGTTTTGTTCTCCCATATACATTCTCTCCTTTCCTTTTAAATTTTAACCACTCCATAAGGCAATTATTTGAGTTTTCTTACGTCGTATTACACGAGTTCGATTTATGTGCTTAAGAAACTATAAGTCTATTGCGAAAATTTCAAAATTCGACTAAATTTGTTATAAAATAACATCACATCGAATTATTATAGTATACTCAATTTCAAGCCTTCTTAGCAGATGGTTATCTCCCGTCAAGATTGGTATTCTCGACAACTAATGGACGAAAAAACGACCACGACCTCGACCACGACCACGATCACGACCACGAAGGCTGACATGAAACAGAATGTTAGGCAACAAGGGCACGGGAAAATAGTGTATTCTTCGACAAACTATTTTGGGTTAGAATATTTTGGTTTACTGATTTGTTTAAGTGTATCAATATTGATCCTACCATTGATACTACCACCATTACCACCCCCTCCATTTATGCTGCTTTCTCTGCCTATTTGCATCTTTGCGGTTCTTATGATCTTGGCATTTTCGTCTTCCAACGTTAGAGGTCTCAAGAATTACAGATATATGCAAAGCGGGTGAATCTTATTTCCGCTGCATGTATTTTCACGGCTCACGTTAGTATCAAATACGAGTTCTTTATTATTTTTATAAGAAAAAAGTATATGTCTGAAAATAGTACCGTGAAAATATGTTTCGTCTGAAGGTCGAGGTTTATTGTTTGACCAAATTTACTAATTGTACAATAGTTATTCCATTTCATACAATTAGATCAGTTGGTACTACTTCCTCTCTTGTCTTTTTAGTTGTCGTTACTAGCTCTTTTCATGTCATTTAAGAATCAATGACATTTTATACAAATGTTACTAATTAATGAAGCAATTAACAATTACATTCATGTATTGATATTATGATTATTGCACTTTGAAAACATTAAATTGGGACTTAAGAGATAATATCTATCAATCTTTGGTATATGTAAAACGTCAACTAAAAATAACAAAAACAAAATTTAAAATGTCAACTGAAAAAAAGGAGAAATATATTTTAGTATAGTTCTTGAGAGGGACGGACACAGAAAATAATGTAAGAGAAAGTAATTGTTAAAATGTAGATCCATTAAAAAAATCTACTCCCTCCATCCCTTTTTAATGGAACCATTTTGACTTTTTTAGTCAAACTTCGAAAGTTTTGACCGTAAGTTTTTATTAACCGATAAGAAATAATATAGTCATATTGGATCTTGTTAGATTCCTCTCGATATATATATTTGAGATGTCTACTTATTATAATTTTTACACATGCAAAATTAAAAAAATTTACGTTTTAAGTCGTGTCTCGGAGACCGTGAAAAAAAAATGAGTCTTATAAAAAGGGATGGAGGGAGTAAAAGCCAATACAAGGAAAATTATTTTTTTGTAAACTCCTGGATCGCATGCACGGTGTACAATGTAATATATATATTGTATACCTCTAAAACCAGAGACTTTAGTTAAATCAAACAAGGTATACCGCAAGAGTCTATAAGGTATACCGAGTATTCTACACGGTATACCGTGTGTTGGAGTTACGCTATACCGCAACCATCAGAATACAATAGAAAACTAACATACAAAGGTTTTCTTAATTCCCTGAAACGAGTGTTACCCATATCAATGAGAATTAAGAAGGCATTAACATGTGACACTATTCTCCTCTTTCACCAGAGAGTGGTGATTTTCCTGTTTTCTTATCGATTGTACTAATATATCATGTACGTCTTTCAAACTAACATAAAATTTGATCGGCAAATAGTGAAATAAACTAATGTATGTCTTCCAAAGAAACTCTATTGTACTACTAATCCAGTTATAGTCTATCGTCCACATAAACAGAAATCGGCAAATCGCTATTCGAGTTTAAACAAGTTTACAACATTAATTATTAAATATAAGAAACCTAAATCTAGTATTTATGTTTTAAATTGAGAGAATTAGTCGATGGCTCAACATCCGACCTAACTTTTCATGCAAGAGGTCATGGGTTCGAACCTTGTTAGAGACAAATTTGTCTCATATTATACACCTAACTTTTCATGTAAGAGGTCATGGGTTCGAACCTTGTTGGAGATAAATTTGTCTCATATTATACCAATTGAAAAAAATTTGAGAGAATTAGGTTTTCGAATTCATACCAATTGAAAAGGAAGGAGATTCAAGACTGATTTCTGAAGGCGATTGAAGACCGGTGAGTGGTGAAGATGCGTGAATCGAGCTCGAAATTCATACCGTGCCTCTTGCGTTCTGCATTTGTGATGCGTTAAAAAATTAAGCAACTTATTATTCTTCTCGTACTGAACGGGAAATCGTGGCTTCACCTATGTAGTTATGATTAAGCCACTCTAATTAAAAAATTAAAATTGCTAAAGATGCTATTTTTACCAAATTCCCTAATATCCACATTGGTCAATCATTTAGCCAAGGAAGCATAATCTCCCCAACAAAAAATATAACCAAACTCAGCCTTGATTCTTGAATCCCTTTTGCCCTTTTCTCATATTTGATTTTTGTTTGGAGAAATATGGATGAAGAGTATGATGTGATTGTGTTAGGGACTGGTCTCAAAGAATGCATCCTTAGTGGTCTCCTCTCTGTTGATGGCCTTAAGGTTCTTTTCACTTCTCTCTTTTTTTTTCATTTTTTGTTATAATTTATTGATATAGATAAAAAAAGATACTAGATTATCGAGATATATTACGTATTGAGATGGATCGAGAAGATACTAGATTATCAAGATATACTAAAAGATTATATTAATATTATGAAGGGTGGATACTAAGGACACTATCCTAACTTTACATAATTGTCTCGGAGAATATCGAATGGGCTAGTGGTTGAACGAGGAAGTGTTGATACGTCGTGTGTTCGATTTTCGTTGTTGGGGAAAACATAATTGTTTTCAGTGTGTTTATATGTCTTTGTACCCTCTTCATGTTTTGTAATGATATTGATCTTGTATGTTGGCTATGCACTCCTTCCATCTTAATGTCAAGATTGAGTTTTTATCGTCAAGATGAACATACATTATGCTTTTATGTTGAAATATTTTTCACTGGATGTTAACAACGTAAACACAAATATTTGAACACAGAATTCGACAACTAAGTCATCGAAAATTGAAACTGGATAATCTACTTGGGATGGAGGGGGTATGTAACTTAAGCAGATTGTATGTGTGGTGACTCTGAACTGGAATTTTATCGACCCTATAAATGAAGCAAAGAAAAAGCTTGAGTCTAGATATGATGGAACTTATAGATTAATTATCAATTGGAGATCGAAATGTTTTATATCTAGCGCATGGATTGTAGTGGAAATTGGAGTTCTGATTATTGGCTTTAATGTCATTCGTAGTGAAGAATATCTTTAATCGCTTGGTTAAGTTATGATGGCATTATCCGCTCTTTACTCCATAGGAAGTTGTTCCTCTTGATGTGTTGCTGGTACAGTTAGCATATGGTTCTGGTCCTTGGTGATTACTGCTTCATGCTATAGTCCGTTACTTGTTGGACTATAATGTCCCCGATGTCTATTTCCCTTGTCCTGTTTTGGCGATTTTGTATATTCTGCACCTTATTTGGTACATCTGGAGATAGAAATGAATTGCTTCTATCTTATTGAATTAGGTCTTGCATATGGATAGGAATGACTACTACGGAGGAGAATCAACTTCACTCAATCTTATTCAGGTATATCTTCTGACATTTAAGATCTTTTTGTTTTCGGTAGTGCTATTTAGTGCTGTACTCATCAAAATACTTCTTAAATGGACATTTTTTGTTTTAGATGTGGAAGAAGTTTAGAGGAGGTGATAAGCCTCCAGAGCTTCTTGGTTCAAGTAAAGATTATAATGTGGACATGGTGCCCAAGGTTTAACTTGGCTTCTCAATTTGTTTTGACTTTTTAATTCTAGTTTTGCGCTTCTTCAACTTTTGCCTTCTAACATATTCTGGAAATTTACTATGAATCAGTTTATAATGGCGAACGGTGCTCTAGTACGTGTTTTAATTCATACTAATGTTACTAAATACTTATCCTTCAAGGCTGTTGATGGCAGCTTTGTGTTTAGTAAAGGAAAGGTATAGTTCTTCTTTTTAAAAGTCAAGCTTTCAGTTTCCTCTATATTCCTTTGTGAACTAACTAGAAACCTATATTTTATTTTACTGCAATAGGTTCATAAGGTACCGGCAACAGACATAGAGGCCATTAAATCTCCGCTGATGGGGCTTTTTGAGAAGCGCCGAGCTCGCAAGTTCTTCATCTATGTTCAAGAGTATAATGAAACAGATCCTAAAACACATGATGGAATGGATCTGACCAGGGTGACAACTCAAGAGCTTATCACGTATGTTCATAATACCTCCTGGTTATCTATTTCTTAGTAAGGATCAGTTCCAAAATGTTTCATGTTATTTCAGAAAGAAAAAAAATTAATCAAACAAAGTGCCTGTCACCCACTCTTGCTGCATTTGCATGTCTCATCATATGTTGAAGTTGTCTATATAAGTTTGAGCTAAAAGATGATCTTTGAGATGTAAACAAATTTTTTCCCGCGGTAAGGAAAACTGGAGAAGCACATCTCTTTAGCTGCATCTTTGCAATTAACTCGTTCTTCTTGAGTTTCTTAGTAATTGATGTCTGCATTCACAATCCACTGTGTGCATTTTAAAAGAATGATAGAATATCAATTAAGCAAAAACAACTAGTAATTCACACTGGATGAAAAATTCATCGATTTCGTAATGAAGCTGATATTTGATATGAGCTCCCACCTGCATCACGATTATTCATTTTATCTTGTATGTGTATAGTGTATATTAGAAGACATGGATCCTTAAAATTGCTCCCTTCCAACTTATACTTACATTTGGGGTTAATAGTTGTGGGTTTAACATGTGCATAATCAATTTGATTGTCTACAGAAAATTTGGTCTTGATAAAAACACAATGGACTTCATTGGTCATGCTGTAGCACTTCACAGAGATGACCGATATTTACAGGAACCAGCTCTTGATACAGTAAAAAGGATGAAGGTAAGAGGGAAAAGAAAACTTTGCTTTCTCTATGAGGATCTCAACAACAGTTTAAGTGTTTGATTTCTTAACTATATTATCATTATTTGTTGTATGTTAAAGCTCTATGCGGAGTCTTTCGCACGGTTTGGAGGAGGCTCACCGTACATCTACCCCTTGTATGGACTGGGGGAACTTCCACAGGTTCCATCTTCATATGTTCATGTTCTGTACTTTTTTCTTTCTTCCTTTTGTGACTTGTTATCTTTACTATTCTACTCATTGTGTGGCTGTGCCCCCTGTTGTAACTTCAATTATTCATCACTGAATGGATTTCATCGTCTAGGCATTTGCTCGACTGAGTGCTGTTTATGGTGGAACCTACATGTTGAATAAACCCGATTGCAAGGTGATCTCTTACTCCCATAACTCTGTTCGATTCTCGTAAATAGAAGTACTTTTGGAACTTAAAGAAGATAAGCCACAAGAAAGAAGAAATTGTTAATGAAAGAATACTTAATTACTTTTTCTTCCAGTTATATGCATACAGAAAGGCATATTTGTTGTTTGTTTCTAGCTATGCCTGATTTAGAATTTGACAATACTTAGGTAGAGTTCAATGGCGAAGGGAAGGTCTGTGGTGTCACCTCTGAAGGTGAAACTGCTAAGTGCAAAAAAGTTGTGTGTGATCCCTCATATTTACCTAGCAAGGTAATCAACTTAGCTCTCCCGCTCTCTCTAGATTTTTTGTTATCTTCCAGCTGATTGATTACATATTCAATATTGACGGACCACCTTTTCCTCAATATTGCATGGTAGAGCTATTAAGTTTTTGTCGTTTGTTAGTTATTATCCAAGACTGCTAAAGTTTGAGTATTAATAGGTAACTTAAAAGATCAATTCTTATAACATTTGTCTGTCATGCAAATAAAAATGCATTTGTTAAAGTAATGAGTGGTAATTCATGGTCTTTTGCAGGTTCGCAAAGTTGGGAAAGTGGCAAGAGCTATAGCGATCCTGAGCCACCCAATTCCTAATACAAATGATTCTCATTCTGTTCAAATTATTTTACCTCAGAAGCAGTTAAATCGCCAGTCCGACATGTGAGCTCTTTGCTTACCAATTGAACAAAATCAAATATTTACCTGAAATTGCCAGTGGAGTCTGTTTATGAGAAATGTCTTTCTTCTGTTCTATTATGTGATTGTTTGTGATATCATTTGCAATCACTTGAATTTTGGATAATTAAAATGGGTGATTTGTGTGTTGTTAACTGATCACCAAAATAGTGCTCTTAGGTCAATGGATAAACTGCAAGTGTTACTTCCTTATTTCCCTTAGAACATACCCAAACTACGGCTTTGGGTTTGGCTTGTGGCTGGTATCGTGTAAGTAGAAACTAATTTGTGGGAACAGCTTTTCCAGTAGCTTATAAGTAAGATACTGTAAATATAACGTGGTCCTAAGGATTTTTTTGCAGTAAGGTACTTGCTTTTTATAAAAAAAAATTGCACCCTCTTAATCAGCCATAAAACTATATCCATGCTTAAATAAAGGTAAGGTAAATGTTCCTCTATGAAAGCAATTAGAAAGTGCTAGAGTCATTGAAGTTTCAGTTTAGTATCACCTTTTAAAAAAGATTCCGAGCGATCATGCCAGAAATTGTTCCTAATATGTACATTCAGATGTGAAGTTTCTTTATGTTAAACATTTTAGACTTCGGCAAGTGTCTTTGATTGTTCTTACACTAACAATGTTGTTTGTTTAAATTCCATTAAGGAGAGCTCTAGTTTATTTTCCTTGCCTTACATTATTTGCTTATGCGATACGCTCGCGAGACTATGTATTTGTTTTGTTTGAATGGTAACACGTAACCCCTGTTGGGTTTTGCTTAAAAAAAAAAAAAAAACAATGTTGTTTGTTTATAATCTATTGTTCTAGAATTGTTTCAATTATTTACCCTTCAAATATGAAACTTCCTTTATCTTAACCATTTGATAATTGTGCAGGTATGTCTTTTGTTGTTCATATACTCACAATGTTGCTCCAAAAGGAAAATATATCGCGTTTGTCTCAACTGAGGCTGAAACTGATCAGCCTCAGACTGAATTGAAGCCAGGGGTTGAACTTCTAGGGAATGTGGATGAGATCTTCTTTGATATTTATGACAGATTTGAATCAGCCAATGAGCATGCCGTTGACAACTGTGTTATATCAGCCGTAAGAAATCAATTGTAGCCTCTATTTTTCAGGATTATTCTTTAAATTCCAAAACACTGATATTTGAATGATGTCTGTTAAACAGAGCTATGATGCCACTACTCACTTCGAGTCGACAGTTGTTGATGTGCTGAACATGTATACCTCGATAACCGGAAAGGTGTGTATTGAACTTTTTAGTTTAGTGTACTATGTTTTTCATGTTTTTCTTTTGTTTGATGCTTGATGCTATATATTCTTTTGGAGTTGACATCGCTCCAACCATGGTGAACGTTTTATCTTTTATATTATATTTATCACACGATCACTACCAACCATTTCAGTCTTGTCATGTTTGAACAAATCATAGTTCATGGAAAGACAGTAGTGACATATAACTTGCAACCACACGGTTATTTACACATATCATATACGTAATTAATATTTTATAAATCTTAATTAGCGACCTACTGTTGTTAACCCATCGCCCTCAATATTCCATAGCAACACTATAGTTACACTCGTCGAGCCCTTGGGGCATTGTTGTACAACTGCTATGGCTTTGATGGTGATCGTAAATAGTAATGATATCTTTCTTTAATCAGTCGCCAAGGTTTTCCGTTATGTTGTTAACTAAGTAACATTTCAAATGTCGTGAAGAGGGGTATGTTTCTTTGTTACAACTTTGAAGTTACATAGTGTTCCATTTATCATTAAGTGTTGTTTTTTCAATATTTTTTATGACATCATCTCGTGTGCAGGTTCTTGACCTTAACGTTGATCTGAGTGCTGCCAGTGCGGCTGAAGAATGAGACATTCCATACATCTGGTACCTACAAAACTACGTTAAACAGCACGACATCATGATTCATGCTGTTCAAGTAATGTGTTTCCGCTGCAATCTCTTGAATGTCCAAACCCAAATTACCTGGTCGCATTGCCATTGTAAAACCTGTTTTGTGTTGTTCTTTGTTTACATGTTCACTAGAAGTAATACTTACATTTGATAAGCTATATACATCATGTTCGTAATCTCAATATATATAGCCAAGTTTGTTTACCATAGATCACAATTATCAAATTCGGGTAAAACAGGGTGGAAAGTTACGATCCATTAAGCTTTTTGTTCATTGAAACCAATATAAAAGAAGCTTCGCATGTAAGATTAACGGATAAACGTAGTAAATAAAAATACCAAAACTGAAACAAAGCTTTGAACCACATCCTTATATCAGAATATGCAGTAGTTAAGAATCTTGCCTACTGGTGCAGAGTAATATTGTTCCCCATGAACTTCAATATTTCATCATATTGAGTGATCGGGCCCCTAAGCTAGCGCCTAATCACATTTCTCTTCTTTTTTAACCTCGTGCGAATCTAGCTCTTACAGGTCTAGGGTTCCCGTTATCACTAGTTTGACTGCCTTGAGATCCAATGCCCGTAACATTCGAGTCTCCTAGTACCCTTTGTTTGGGAGGAGTGTATAAAGGTATACCGGGGAAAAAATTTAACCGAAGGCTATATAACCAGACCTAAAATGCACAGGCTTAATGGAATGGATGGCGTAACATATGGTTGATTAGCGATAACATATTCATATAATTGATCTCATTATGAATGATTCTAACATACGATTGATTAGAAACATATCAACCGCTCCCACCTGGTAGAATAAAGCTTGGTTCGGTTCATATCGAGCACTTTGTTCCTTTGTTGTTGTTCAATACGTATATAGATCTAATACTCTGATTGTATAACATCCAAAATAGTTATTCGAACTTGAAAAGAATTGATAAGCTTGCAGCTTCAAATAAAGCTACAAATCCAATGGGGAGTTCAAAATCCCAGCAAATAATGTTATTACACAACAACAAGGGTGTCTTTTTCCCTGAAATATGGTAATTATATTTGTGCTGTAATGAAAATGACTGGAAGTTTGTTCATGACAAAGTCGAATATATGAATGAAGTGGTGCTTAGGGAGGAACTGCATCCAGTTATAGATGTTTTTGCCAACCATCTTCAGATATCTTTGAATACAGCAAAGAGATCACCGTGCAGATAATCGTTATCGACCACGCTCACCAAGTAGTAACTGTTTTGGACCTACAAACACGAAATGAAAACCCGGTGTTAGTGGGGCGAAACACAACCATGGCAAATGAATCCAAGGGCTAATGCTGGAAACATACCTCCTCGACCAATTTCTTGGAGGGATCAGAATCAGGGTATAGTTGAGCCCATCCTCTTGACCAGATTTCAAAAGCCTCATCCTTCCACACAATGAAGCTGGCTGGATCCACTACTGTCGGCTGAATGATCTCCTTTGCTGGAAAAACTCCCCATGTCACGGCATTGATATCGGTTTCGTTGACATTGGATATCACCTGTCCACCTTTATTCACAGCCATGTAAGTGATCAATGGGAATGCTTTACATTTCTCAACTAGAGCGTCTAACTTCGCTTGGGAGCAGAAGAACTCTACATAGGCTTTTTGATAGACATATCCTCCTGGACCACCCCAACCTGGCAAAAGAAAAGCATAAACAATTGCACGAATTAAAGAACTGTCCTTATTCTAACTAGATCAAGTAATCAAAATCAAGTTGCTATAAGACGCAAACATGAGGAAGGTAATGATTTACTCGATGCAACATATTAAAACTTCAGAAATTTCAAGTGGCAACATATACCCAATTAAAGAAAAAATTGATGAGAGGGATCTTATAGACTGACTCTTCACTCCCGTACATCTGATCATCTAAATTGAGAAGAATAATGAATGAGCCATTTTGCTTCATTTTAAGGAATAACTTTGACCCATGTCCTTCATTCAATGAAGTGATAATTGAGGATCTACTTACCAACGGAAAGGGAGTCAGATTTTTCTCCGTTAACTGCAGGTTGGCTGTTGATGGTCAGGAAGCCTTTCTTGTTCAGGTCAACTAGTTGATCATCTATTATTTTTGTCTCTGGATGAAGTCCCTCCAGTTCAGACCATGGACTAGTCCTCAGCTTACCAAGACAGTATTTCATGAATTTCTGAATCATTAATGAAGAAAAAATATAATAAGAAACAAAGACAGATGGAACAGCAAATAAATCAGGTCAGAAATCATTAACCATACATCATAAATATCTTCCACACTGTTAAGCGGGACAGCCCACTCCTCCAGTAACTTCTTGTCACGGGATCGAGGTCGCATAAACTGCACCAAATTACAGCTCAGTCATGGGAAGAAGAAATATAGTATAAAAGTAAATACAATCACATAACATTGACAGGGATGAAACGTTGTAAGGTTGCAATAGTAGACTAAATATTAAACAAGCTATATTCGGTACATTTCACATTCAGAAACACAATGCATGAAGCAATGAAGTACTTCATGGGACAAACATCGATGCATTAAATAAATTTAGAAGGATAAACTTATCTAAAAAAGTGTGTAAAGTTTCATAAAAGAGAGCTATTGAGGTAAAAGAGAGACAAAAGCTTGCCATTAGCATGAGGTCAAGATATAGATGCTCATATAATTATGTGCCATCTTCATCACTATAATTATGTAAGTTTGTTGCAAATCTCAACAATGTCCACATTCAGAAGTGTGAATGAAGACAATGTCAAAGAAAACTCCGGAAGATCTAGAATCTCATAGTGGTAACTGCAAGATGCTTAACTAGTTCTTACCTGATAATCACTCAGTGTACCATAAGATGCATTTTGGGTATCTCCCCATCGCCCTTGAGGGTATTGCTCCCATCCAATAGTTCTTGAGATGTAGCTTTTAGGACGATTGGCCCTGCCAGATGCACAATATTAATATAGATGTCCGCTCATACAGGGTTACACCAACCTAAAATTCACGATTGATACCAGAAAATTGGTCGAACACCCTCCTTGACACGATTAAGATTTGTTGGGCGTCTCCAAGGTAAAGACCTTGAAATTTTTGACTCTTCAATTACCCCCAGATTCTGCAAGCAAGATACACAATGCAGGAAATATATGTAGCATTAAGTTTCAAATCCATGAGAGGACAAAAGTGTCCCTGTTAAATATTTTTACAGAGCAGAGTGACCAACCATCAAGATTGCTAATGCAGATTTTTCCATATTTAAAGTATAGAGATGGATTGTTTTAATTCCGTGAGCCATAATTTTCTTGCACATTTCGGTTCCAAGGTGAATCCCATAGGCTTTGACAGCTTCTTCATTGTCCTTGATAGGCTCCAGGGCTGCCATAACATCTTGTGGGATCTAATATACATCAGCATGAGAATTTGCACAGTCATGACCAAATCAGAAAATCATGCCGAGAGAGACAAAAGCTCAATTGTATTAGAGTCTGGAAACTTTCTCAAGTTCAACAGACATAACTATAGAAGCCAAGGAGGTGGTATTCGGAAGTAGTTTCAAGCTGGTGTAATAGGTCATCTAAGCTGGTGAAAATTGTATCATTTGTTATGTTTTAATACATTGATAACAGCATCCTAGTTTAGCATTGCTAAAAACTTAGAAACAGTATTGTAATATTTGAAAAAACTTGGGTTATTGAGCAATAAACAGCATACCTTGGTTTTGCAAAAACCAGTCATGCGCAGGAAACCTTTATAGTTGTTAATTGGCATAATTCCAGGAACAATTGGGCAGGTTATTCCAAGAACGCGACAATCATTTACAAATTTGAGGAAAATGTCTGTGTCATAGAAGAGCTGAGTGACAATCAGATCGGCACCAGCATCAACCTAATCAACGAATACAATAATCTTTAATATTCACATTAAAATTTGTTTGCCAGATTCAGAGATAGAACATAATTGAAAAGGTTGATTAGCATGAAAAGAGGTAAGGCAACAAAATGGATGGGCATCAAACAGGCCAACTCTGCAGGGCGTTTTACATCTGATCATGAAGTAGCAATATGAACATTGAAGATGGCATGCTTTACTGGACGACAGAGAACCAAACTTCCATAAGAAAGTTTAGATCCCCAAATTAGTGCATAAAATTGATGACTATGTCTAACACAATCTTTGTTTAAATGCTAGAGGACTTTTATTTCCTTATCTAAGGGTAAATGAAACCTGATCATAGAGGGAAGTAGATGATAGTATGATACCCAGAGTACATATACTACCACTTGAACAATGACTGAAAAAATAATAACGCTGAAGTTAAAAAATTTCCAGTTACTCCCTCCCTATTAATTTTAGCTGGGAATTCTGTAAAGCTGTACCTCTTTGTGTGCTCAATTTTTTACTATGAAGTCAGATTTTAATGTTGGCCTCGATTACGTAAATTTGAAGTTAAGTATGCTATGGTGACTTATGGTGAAAATACTTGAGGAACTTGAATTTTTCAAACTTATATGCTTCCAAAATTCAATGGATCTAGAACCAAATCAACAACGCTGAACACCAACAAGATAAAGGAGAACTAATGGACATCAAACTTTATTTAATACCCTGCAAAGACGCAATATTTGAAGTTTGAACACCAAAAGCCCAAATGCAACAAATGAAGGGTAGCTAGAAGTTCAACCACAACGCAGACTACTATTTGGAAGATAGATTTTTACATAAAATAATTCTAAACCATAAATGTTATTAAACTCTATATCTAAAATTTTAAGTTTGAGGTAAATACAAGCACCTTCTGTTTCAGATATGCAAGATCACTGGCATAAGCTTCATCTGTTGCAAGTCCATCGCTTGAAATAACATCAGGGTGTGCCTCTGACAAAGAACAAACCATAAACATGATGCATAACTCATAATAATTTCGTAGCATTGTTGTTATGCATCAGAATAACAAGAGACAGCCACTAACCTGGATATCCTGAAACAGTTATGCCAAAATAATCACCATATTTAGCACGCATATGCTTCACCTGCATTCACGCCATATTGACATCAAACAACGAACTAATAATAAATTCCCAGTGATGTTCAATACAAAAACTTTAGTTCATCAATGAATATTCTAGTACACAATCTCCCATATTAGGAGTTGAATCTCCTTCAAAACAATTAACACCACATATATAGTGCAACGAAGTACACCCAATCACATATAGAAGACTAATCAATCAGTACATCTAGCAGCTCTACATCATCATGGACATGATCTATCACATAACTTGTATGATAACACTTTCTAGTATTAGGAAAACCAAACCAAGCCTTATCGACTAATTTACTTCAGCTATATGAATAAGCCTCCAATCAGCACTTCACTGGGTCATTCCTTCTGTTAAACCCATAACATCTTATATACAAAGAAAAGAGACTTAAGTATTTACCATACAAAGCGATAGATCAATATACAAAAAATGCATTCACTTACAAGATCAAGGGCGCAAGCAAAGCCACCCTCCACCTGAACAAACTTGTCCTGGCCATGAGGGGGGTCACCACGAAGAGCGAGCACATTCTGGATCCCATTGCCCTTAATGGACTCAAGGGCATGGTCAATCTTCTCCACGGGCATATTAGTACATGTCAAATGCATCATGGTTTCGACGCAGACCATGTTCTGCATCCGATTGGCAATCTCCAATGTGAGATCAGCAGTTGATCCACCAGCACCCCAGGTGATGTCACAGAAGGAGGGGTTGTGAGCAACCATTCTCTCCATTCTCTCGAAGAGATTCTCAACACCATCTTCAGTTTTTGGAGGGAAAAATTCGAAGGAGAAGATGACCTTATCACTGTTCTGCTTCTCAGCTTCGATTATCTTCTCAATCACCTTCATTTTTGGTGATTTTCTGAAGCAATAAAATAATGGGTATCTTCAGTTTAATCAGTAGCTTCTTCAAAATAATCAACTCAAATAAAAAAATGCAATCTTTTTCATCAATATGCAATCTTTAATTTAAAAAGCACAGTATTTTATTTCAAAAAATGCAATCTTTTACCAAAAAATGTATTTTTTTAGTGTTTTTCTGCAGCAAAGTGATAATGAGTACTCCCTTCGATTTGTTACTTCGTCAAAATAATCAAGCCTAAGTAAAAAAAGCAATATCTTTAACAAAATTCAATCTTTCACTAATAAAACTACAACATTTTTACCAAAAAAATGTATAACAAATGCAATAGTTTCATTAAGTGACGCAAAAAAGGAGAATGCTGGACTATATGAACTACAATTTGTATGATTCTGCTCAAGAATTCACAAAAAGTAGAAGTGAAAAAAAAGAAATTGCATAAAGCAGATGCTTACCTTCTTCTGTGATGAGATAATGCAGATTCAGATGAACAAGAAATAAGAAAAATGGAAAAGGTGTCGGTGATTTAATGGGAAAAGTGGGAAGAGAGTGGTGCTTGAGATCTGGGAGTGGGGGGTAGGGGATAGGGGTTGGGGGGGTGGGGGGGGGGTGTCAGTATGAGGTGATCTAGATTTGGTTGTTTGGTTTATATAAATTGAGGTATGAGATACCAAATACCAATCATGGTAGGTTGGTAGCAGTTGTCTGGTTTATGTTGAAAATATGACTCTAATTGAGTTGGTAAAACTTTTTTTATTTATTTATAACAAGCAGGTTTAATCCTCCTAGCCTGTAAACCGCCGTAGCCGGGTAAATCGGCATCCTAAGTCTACCGACAGGCTCCCAACCATGACCTGGTGTCACGCCGTTCTCTTTTTTTTTTTTTTGTAAATTAGCGATGAGGTGAGTATCGAACTCAGGACCTTCTAGTAACTAGCAAGAGTCTTTTCCACTAGGCTATCCGATTAACTCGAACCCACGCCGTTCTCTTGAGTATATCTTTCCCCTGTTTCCTTGACCAGTTGGGCCACGCTTAGGCTTTTGGTAAAACTATTTTGTATAAAATGATCTTTTTCACTGTCGGTCTCGTTTCTTCACGCAATATGAGCTCGACTATTTAAATGAGCGAATTTTGTATTGAAATGATTAAAAGACAAGCTCTAATCCATGGTTAATTGGGCACGTCTCGCATTTACCTTTTTCATGTACTATAGCATAGCATAGAATAGAGATGGGTGGAGTCGGTTTCATAAATATGTCAGCATGAGATCATTTGTAAATGATTATGATGTAACTTTTTCTCGAAAAATATGTACTATGATACTTTTTAGAGCAAATGTTGAGTATTATGTATACTTTTGGTCACTAACATTTATAAATGACTATGATGTAACTTTTTCTCGAAAAATATGTACTATGATACCTTTTAGAGCAAATGTTGAGTATTATGTATACTTTTGGTCACTCACGTATCTTTTATGTACAACCCGCGAATTTTTGACATTTTTATTGGGGGCATTTTTTTCTGTTTCCAATAAATTTGTCATTAAGGTCAATTAAAACTCCCCTTTCAACTGTCTGCTCATTATCTTCAACTAAACTCATCCCTTTCAACATGGAATCGTGAGTATAGTTGAAGATAATGAGCACACAGTTGAAAGGGATGAGTTTTAGTTGAGATTAATGACAAATTTATTGGACGGACAAAAATACACCTAGTAAAAATGTCTAAAATTGCAAAAATTCGCGGGTTGTACATAATAAAACAAGTGAGTGACCCAAAGTATACAAAATATTCAACATTAGTGATCGAAAATATACAAAGTTATATTAGGGTGACCGACTAGGGGTTTTTTAACAAACTGAAGCCATTTTCTCTACCTTTTATGCATAAATCATTCAACTCTGAGCTGTTACACGCACACCAAAACAGTAAAATAGGGGCTTGAATTGCCAAAATTGCCCCCAGTACAACCGCCCTAAATCCACAGTTGCCGTCTCCCAATACATTGTTATAACTTTCAATATAAGGGGTAATGTACGGAGGTAATTCGTCTGCATAGACCGAACCTTGCAGTGGCAATTGTTTAAGATATGGGTTCTCACGCAATACCTTTTTGGGGGAGTGAGACATCCTGTACATTGATGATGGTGTATTGGGTGTGCCTGTGGACGATTGACTACCCGAATGGTTGCTTTTTGAAATGCTCATTGGGTGCCGTGGGATGACCCTACCTCGAAACTCGACCAACACCTTTTTTCCTTGGAGATGGGTTGTAACGAATAAGTTTCATGACCTTCTCAAATGCAGATGCCATTCTCTGCTTCGCCTTCTTTGATTTGCTTGGCTTTGCCTTAACTTCCAGAGCCACTATGTTTGACAGATGTGGATTATGACCAAATCGTTCAGTTCCGGACACCGTCACTCTCCTGGGTTATCTTTGGGGAGGACTTCCATCATCGTGACCTGTTGGGTTAGTTGGATGTTGTTGGTTACACGCATCTGGGAATTCAATGTCCAACTTCTGCCAATACTCGTGTATGTCACTAAGTGGAATACTAAGACCCAAATGAATGTATTCTTGGAGCATATGTGCACACGGTAGACCATGAGTGCGTTTGAGAAAACAACCGCAACTATCGGAATCTTGACCCCTTTTCAGACATATGTTCTAGTTCGCCGCTTATGAGCTGGATAGCCTTGTTTGAAACATTTCTAATAAGATTTTTGAAAAGCCTTTCCTGCAAGACGGATGTCCGGGCTACTGTACCTGGATACCTTCTTGATCTCTATGATTTGTGCTTTCATAACTTTATCCAGGGAAAAGAATATTGTGTCGAACGGATAGTTTCGCCCTTTCAAATTTCGTTTGACACGGTGATATTCCCCTTCGACCTTGAAATTGAACCACATATATTTGCATTACATATTTAAAGTCACGGTGTAAAATATCATAATTAAATTAAATTTAAATACCTATTGGTTGTGTAATGGCCGAAGTGATAATAGTTGTCCAAGTGCCAACTTAGAATGTTTCTGCTATAGTTGGCGAGCCAGGTTGTCTCACAATAATTAATCAACACTGGCCATGCTTGATACTCGTAGGATACATGTTCCCATCGCGTATGCCATTCCTGCTCAGTCCGTGCAGATATGGCCCAATTCCAACGTTGCTTGAATCCTTCAGCGGCTGCTGGTATCATGCCCGGTTGAGATAGTGCTTGCTTCAGAACACATTGTTCAATGTGTCGTAAGCATAAATGGTGTTTGGATTGTGGAAACACCGCTCTCACTACTGCTAGCAGACCCAATTATCTATCCGTGACAAGAACATCTGGGCTATATCCATTTGCAAATAGCGTTGACAGCCACCTCAGTACCCACGTGTCATTCCCCGTGGACTCGCTTTCTAGAAAAGCGTAGCAAACCTTGAATGTTTTATTCGTACTGGTTGCACCAACCACCTCTAATAGTGGCATGCCATAGCTGTTGGTGCTGTATGTGCAATCCAGCATTATGACTTGAGGATAGGCATTGAGCATGGCTTCTGAAGCTGGGTGGCTGAAGACCACGTCCCTCAATACGGACGACCCAGATAAACGATAATCAAACAGATAATTATTGGAACAAAAAATTCTGTCACGGCGTTCTACTCCCCCTTTTCTCTTTCCGTATCAAGGCTACTGCATTATAAACTCGCGTAAGATTGGTAACGTTACTTGGGTCGGCTCTTTTAAGCGATGCAAGCATGTCACTTGGTGGCAACATTTGCATCTCTTATTCCCGAATGGCAAGATATTCGTGGGGTTTTATTTTGCCTAACCTAGACCCTTCAGCATAGGTGGGAAATGGATGATTGTGTTTATCCATCCTGACACGAATCCACCATCCACCGTCCATCATCACCTATACCAAATATAAATTATAGTAAGTAATAATAATATAAATTATAGTAAGTAGTAATATATAATATTTCTTTCCTACTATGCTACTGACGTTAATAATTATTAACTATACTATATTATTACTAACTATATTACTAGCTAAACTATATTATATTACATTATATTATATTAACTATATTATATTATATTAACTATCAACTATATTATATTACTAACTAAACTTAGTAAGTATATACTATATTATTACTAACTATATTAACTATATTATTACATGTTAGTAATTATATTAACTAAATTAATTATTATTATACGTTATACTAACTATAGGTGAAACTAAACTAACTAATATAATTACTAAACTAAGTATATTAGTGTTACGTTATTAAACTAAACTAACCAATATAATTACTAAACTAACTAAGTATATTAATTACTATATGACAAACTAATAAACTAACAGCATTAACTAACTATATTAGTGTATTAATTACTATATGACAAACTAAACTAAACTAAACAAACTAAACTAATAGCATTACTATATGACAAACGACTCCCACAGCATTAGTATATTAATTACTTTTTTTTTTGATAAATAAACCAAGTATATTAATTACTAAATTAACTAAGTTACGTTAGGCAACTATATTATATTATATTATCTATATTATATTAACTAAACTATTAAAATTAACTAAAAGGTTATCTATATCATATTAACTAAAAGTTATCTATATTATATTAACTAACTATAATATACTAAGTAAACTAACTAAAAGGTTGCACCTGTAATATACTCCTTTCCGATAAAGCGAAATGGACACAGATTTCTCTGGCTTATTGACGTCTTCAGCGAATTTGTTTTTTTGTTCACCCTATATTCCAACCCTTGACTACAAATGATAAGGACATATGCTCCTTTGTTTCCCATACGTGGTTTGGAACTTCGCACTGCCAATGTTATGTTCCTACGGGCTGCAACGGCACGCACATGGTCCTCAAGTTCTTCTCTACTCGCAAACCCGCCATCTGGATTACAAAAAGCGTCGGTGACATCTGGAAATTCATCGTCACCAATATCATAATGAACTGGGGCATTTGGATCATAATTTACTGGATTTACAACAGCAAACTCGGGCGCATAATTTACTGCATCATCGAAGGTAAACTCGTACTGATCGAGGTTTATCAAATCGTAATTATCCATTTGAATTTTTATATATTAATATAAGTAGTATAAATAATAAAATTTGAACCCTATATATTTATTCGTAGTAGAAAGCCTATATTTATATAATGATTTGTAGTTTGCAGCGAAATGCAATTCGAATGCACAATTTATACCGTGAGAAACTATGATAAACGATTCAAAATGAGTAGAACTTCTATCCTTTCATCCTTTCTATCCTCAATGTCTCCAAGAATTGGTACAAAATTGAGTGAGAAGCTAAATAATTTTCGTCCATATCCAACAAACTTGTTTCCAACGCAAGATTCTCCATTAAAGCAGTCAAAAAGCACCTGCCCGTGTCAGCACCCTGCCAAAAGCTGGCAGACCTGACAAACGACTGGCCAGATCGTTTGTTGCCTTAACAACAACCTGCCTGGTCGTTTGTAAGGTTAATCGGGCGATTTTTTCCCCTATAAAAACCCCTGAGCTCTCAGAATATTCACCACAACTTGAGAAAAAATATTTGTTGAGAGAAAAAATTGTGCGAATTAAATTACATATTGGAACAAACGACTTGGAGACATTTTTTGGGCGATTCTCACAACAATTTCGAAATTACACCAAGTAAGTTTTCACACTTTAATTTTCAACATTATGTTTGTTATTATATTAATGTTAGTTAATTATATTTGAAATTGAATATTAAACGTTAGTTACTTAGTTAGTTAGCTAGTTAGTTAGTTAGTAAAACGATTTAGTTAGTTAGATTGAATGTTAAATGTTAGTTACTTAGTTAAATTACCAAATAAATTATGTTAGTTATTTTGTAAGTTAATTGTTATAATTTCGAATGTTAGTTCTAATTTAGTTGTAATTATGTTAGTTAGTTAATTACAAAATAATTTGTAAGTTAATTTTTTATGTTAATATTGAAATTATAATTTCAAAATTTCAAATATATCTCTAACTTAATTGTAATTTCGAAAATTAAAATATAACTCTAAGTTAATTATAATTTCGAAAATTAAAATATATTTGTAAGTAACTTATAATTTCGAATATTTAATTTTGAATATCTTAAATTTGAATATTATAATTTCGAAAATATAACTTATATTTGTAAGTTAAAAATATAATTTCAATATTATAATTTTCTAACTTATTTATAATTTCGAAAATTATAAATATATTAGAAACTAAATTATAATTTTGAAATTTGAAAAAATATATATATTTGTTATAATTTGAATTCATATTTTCGACAATTCTCAAATTTATATATAAAAGTTATATATATTTGTTATATATATTTGTAAGTTAGTTATAATTTGAAAAAGTTATATTTTCGAAAATATGAAAATATATATATATTTGTTATATTTTTCGACAATTTGAAAATATATATATATTTGTTATATATATTTGTAAGTTAGTTATAATTTGAAAAAGTTATATTTTCGAAAATATAAAAACATATATATATTTGTTATAATTTGAATTCATATTTTCGAAAATTATTAAATTTCAAAATTAATATATGAACTTAATTGAATTTTCGAAAATATATTTGTTATAATTTGAATTCATATTTTCGAAAAGTTAATTAGTTCGAATTTTCGAAAGTTATATTTAAATTATATGAATTTTAAAGTTAATTCATAATTTCAAATATTAAGTTATAATGTTAGTTCGAAAATTAGTTCTAAAAGTTACAATTATATAATTTCTAAAATTGATATATGAACTTAATTGTTAGTCTTAATAGTTCTCAAATTAATAGTATTATATAAGTTGTCAAATTGATATATGAACTTAATTATTAGTATTAATGGTTCTCAAATTAATAGTATTATATAAGTTGTCAAATTAATATATGAACTTAATTGTTTGTATTAACTTCTATATAAAATCTATTATAGTGGATCATCAATCTATTCACGATCGTGGAGTATGTGCGTCTTCTAGAAGGGAAAGACTTGTTAAAGGAAAACGTGTAAGAAAACAAAAACAAGGTAACACGTCTACACAACCACATAATGGCTCTGAATCAGACCACAATGAACAGTCACCCATCGAACAAACTCAATACCCAATAGTACCATACACCCAAACCTCACTACCCCAAGAAGACTACTCACAATTTCACTACTCCGAACAATACACACCACGACAACCACCACAATACCCACCTCACAACCCACCACCACAACCACCACAACAACAACCTCGTACTGATGATGCGGGTCCAGCATGGAGACAGCGATGTAGCCGCGCTAAGCAACCACCAAGAGGGTTGCCCAATTGTGAATGGTGCACGTCCAAGCCTATGCCGGGGGCCCACAAAATCCTGAAATCTTGATTGGGTTCCGGGGTCACATAACATCTGCCCTTTGGGTTAACCCAGAATATATGCTTCGGAAATCCCTAAAAATGCAAACGAGGGATAAAGCCCAACGCCGATGGGCATTGCCAGCCAACGAAGCTTGGGCACAGATAGTCACTGCATCTGGACTATCTCATATACCTCATATATTGTTCCAAACTCCCAATGCCTCATTGATTTGTGCTTTTATCAAACGCTGGCACCCCGAGACCAACAATTTCCACATGCCATTCGGGGAAATGACTATCACATTGCATGATGTCCATGCAATCCTGGGCATTCCTATTACTGGTCGTCCAGTGCGGTCATCTGGGTTTTATGACGACCCTTACTTGTTGCCTTATGTGGAGTACAACAGGCATAACAAGAGCTCTGTCCTTCTCAAATCAATTCCACGTGTTTGCTCCACATATGCAGCTGGAAACCCCGAATCAGTGGCTCGGGGGTTCTTATGGCATCTTCTAGGCTCCACCCTCTTCCCAGATAAGTCAGGCACTCACGTCCCTTTACAATACTGCAATTTCTTGTCGGACGTAAATAGTGTTGGAGGATTCGCTTGGGGTGCGGCGACACTTGCGTACCTCTATGACCAGCTTGGGAAAGCTTCGCGCCAAGAGTCGAAGCAAATGACAGGATGCCTGACTTTGCTCGAGGTAGTTCCAAACTTAAATAAGTACAACATAATTGTATTGCTAAACATTATCAAAATTATATCATTTTTGTTTATGTAAATTAAAGGCTTGGATCTTCGAGTAGTTTCCGTTGTTCGCCCGGACACCAGGACACACCTGGCGGGAGGGGCTCCCTCGTGCTGGCCGATGGTCTGATCTGAAGACCTATAACACCGATCCGGCACAGTTGCTAGCCTGCCGGAACCAGCTGGACCATATCACAACTGAAGATGTAAGAAAACTTTGTTTTTCTAATTCCTTTTACAATAATGTTGTATTAAAAATAAATGAATTGATTTAATTGTATCGTAATAGGTCATTTGGACACATTACGGGCCTCCGTCCCAGATTCGACCCGTCTCCTACTACCACGGTTGTCTTTCCTTCTTGACCGTGAATGAGGCGTATATGCCTAATTGAGTGGCGCGCCAGTTTGGGAGAGTACAGACGATCCCGACACCTCCTATCCCACTCTTGGACGGGACCGCACTCACTGATTCCGCCCGGACGTTCTGCAAGGTCTACACCGATTCTGATTGGGCTTGGGTTGACATGGCATTTCACCATGTTCCTCAAGTTTGTTTGGGTCCCAACGCGTACGTAGCATCGCATACAACTAATGATTACATGAGTTGGTATTTTCCGAGGACCCATCCTAGAGTGCATAACCCCGACTTGGGAAATGTAGGTGTCATCACAACCACCATGTACTCCGCATCACAACAGGTATGACTACTTCAAATTTTATATGATAGTAACATATAAGATTTTTACCATGTTTTAAATCCATCTTCTTTCCTCATTTTATAATAGCGGTTGCAACCAGCGCGACAGACCATCCGAAACTTGAGCTAGCACATCGCGTCAGGACAACATGGAGATCCATATATCAGGCAGCAGGTTGATGACTTGGGTCGTTATACAGGAACTGGAGGCATGCCCGGGGTTTCTCAAACGCACATGGACCAGTGGTGGGGTCAAGCGAACGTCAGGCCGAACTTTCAAGATGTCCGACCGAACTGGCATGGACAATATCCAAATCATGTTCGGACAGAGGATGACGAGAACCTTCCTTCGGGTGATGACGACGATGACAACGACGATGATGATGACGATGATGTTGGCCACGTTAATGAAGATTATGACTATACTGATGATGATTAGTATATGTATTTAGGATAAATGTTATGTAAATTATTCTCGTCTATTTTCCGTTTCATTTTAATTCTTTATATTATGTTTCATAGTTTTATTAATATTATCAGTGTTATTATTTAATTAATGTTAACTAACATTTAATATTCAAACCTCAACGTTTTAATTATATTAAATGTTTGTTGAACGTTTATCTTTATGCATTAAACGTTTTAACATTTAAATTATATTTGTTTGTTGAACGTTGTACTTTATGAATTTTACGTTGCACATTCGAATCTAAAAAATTAAATTTTTGATTTCTCCAAATTATATAGTGTTATTGTTTTATTTATATTATTTAATAAATTATAAATTTTATAAAGATTTTTCATAAAAAAAATTAAAAAAAAAAAGTCGTTGTTAAGGCTACGAACGACCAGGCCAGTAGTTCATAGCCTTAACAACGGCTATTCTGGTCGTTCATAGCCCTAACAACGGCTATTCTGGTCGTTCCCCATCAACGACCTCCGGAGCCGTTAGTAGCCTTACCATCGACTAGGGAGGTTGTTGTTAAGGCTAATAACGGCTCCCGAGGTCGTTGGGGGCAATTTAGGCAAATCAACTCCGTATTTTACTATTTTGGTGTGCGTATATTGGAGCCAACTATATGAAGGATTTTGTAATGTTTGAATTTTCAGATAATTATATTTTATTTATTTATAAAATAGTAGCCAGATTTGAAAGCTTGGGAAGTTAATTTGACAATGATACTTTTAAAATTCTTACTTCGACGGCAAAGAAAGAAACTAGAAGTATGAAAATATTAGTATATTGTGAGAGAAGAAGAGTGTGATTTACCTACCGACTCGGAGTGGGACTATATTAATATTGGTGGTCCTTCACTTCCACTCTCGTTTGCGGTTGGTGTGACCAACTCATAATCAATTAGATAAGAAATTGTAATAACATGGGGCCCATACTCATAACTCAACCACCTCAATCCAATATCATCCCAAAGAAAAATGCACTCTTAATAGTCTTAATACGTAAAACTAGCTCGGTTCACGATTCGGTTTTATATAACAAAAAAATCGAATCGACATAACCGGTTCTGCAAGAGCCGGAACGGAAATTGATTATAGACTATATTGGATTCAACACCATAAAATGACCCCATTACACACATTCAATAGTTTTTTTTCAGCACCCCATTGCGGGTGGTCTTATATAATTGGCCATTTGTTCTCCATATCATATCTAGGAACCTCATGCTTCAATTCAGTTTGAGGATGTAGTTCGAACTCTGACGAAGTTTTGTATGATTCGGTTCATTTACAAGCCTGAACTCATATCAAGTCAAAACAATTTATATTTTTACTATTTTTTCTTAAATTAACGACAAAAGTATGAATACAATAGTATAACAACGTATGAAACAGTTTTTTTTTTTTGTTACTACTATGTTGTGGACTATGGCTACTTCAAAACTCAAAAGTGAAACACTTGAACTAAAAATTGAATAGCTGAATTCTGAAAGAGTATTAAAGTCCAGGTGAAGGATAAATGTGTATCCATATTGAATAAGGCATACTCTGAGTCTCTGATACAGTCATAGCCACTGAGTACATGGAAATAAATACGATTCCTGTATCTAGAGAAAAATGAATGATTTTGTTTCCAGTTTTCCGCTGCACAAAAAAAAGAATAATTCTCTGAACTCTGGAGCAGAGCAGTTTTGCGGATAGCTATACTTGTGAATATCGCTTAGCTGCTATTCAGCATTAGTCGGGCACTGCTACATCGATCTGCTAGATTCCCGTCATGTCAAAGATGATGCAACTTCAATTGCACTGCCTAAAGGCCAGGCTGCCTCGACTAGTGAATTTTGGTATTTCACTTTCTTCACCAATGTAATATCTTGGTGCGGATCAAGACCTGTTCATGAGGGAGGGGTAAATATATCTCAATTATTTTATTTTTCAATCAAATACGATGAAATACACTCGATGGACTGTAGGGCAACTTACCAAACCCGTCAACTAGTAAGGTGAACTGGTAAACAAGATCCATGCATAAATATGGTAAATTATCTGGTTCAACCCGAGGGTATGTAGATTTGGCATCTTCAAGTCCAGACCCACAAGCATGCCTGGCAGCAGTCTGAAAATCGACTGGACGAACTTTTGCAACAGCTTGATCTGGATCGACAAACCCAGCCTACATGTAAAAATGATGAAGTATTAATAAGCCATCAACAACTTACACCACGTATATTACCCCTATTGTTTCTTTGCCTACACAAAATTAGCGGGAATTCAATTATTATCCATATGAGATATATACCTCTGCAGCTCTGTCGAAGAAGAATGAGGCAACAAAAAGATTTTTCTGGCCATCCCCACCACCACCATTCCATACCCCACCGAATGTGCATTTCATGTGTGAACACGTTGATTCATTCAGTTTTAGTGCCTTGGCTACTACATCACGACATTTATCCAAGCTTGCCCCAGATTGCAAAGCTGATGCTAGATAGTTGGCACCTCCATACATATAGGACCCTTGTGAAGACGGACAATAGATAAGAACCCAATATTCATCTAACGGTAAACAAACAATATAGGACATGCAGTGCAGAGTTGAGAGGGAAACAAGACAATTAATAGAGTAAGATAAGGTCAAGAAGCTAATCCTACATTTGCAGAATTAGTCATACCATGATGTCCAGCCACAATGCACGGGTTCGCAGATCCTTCAGTAACTTTCAATATTTCAGCTCTAGCAGCTAGTAAACCATAATGCAAGTAACTGTAGAAGAAACAGAAAGAGAAGTTGTCAGCTAAAGAATTGTCCAGAAACTAAGAAAGAAATGGTCAGGATTTGATATCAAAGCTTGAATGATTCATCATAAGCATAACCATAGCATATATAATTTCCTTTCATCTAATAAGCATATATAGATGTCATTCATAAGATCAGGGAGCTGATGAACACCTGTGAACATAGAGATAATATTTTACTCCCTTCAGGTACATTTCCTGAACATATGTATCTTCTCCATCTGATATTCTAGGAGCCCTTGCAGCATCAGACGCTGAGATGGCATAAGCCATTTGAACGGATCCACCACCAAGATCTACGACTCCAACAGTACTGGAATATTTCTTTCCCAAGTTCCCTAATAAATAATTGATAGTTACCTGTATGTCATAATACTTATTAGAAAGCAAAAGAAAGGCAACTCCCGTTATAATTCATAATTATGTGCTGCAAAGTCCACCACTTTCTGGACCTTAAGTAGTTACTATGTCGCAGAACCTACATTAAGATACATCATGGAACCAAAATAGCATGTTAATTTGTTCATTCAAAAGATTTTTTTAGCTCTAGCAAAAATTTATTGGTGAGTGAATAGATTATCATGTCTGTTTTCCTAATAACAAAATAGCTTCACTTGCTTGATAAAGATTTTGTAAGAAGACAATTTGCTATAACATTAAAGATCTAAACCCTCAAAAATATTGCGTCTATCCTCATACAATCAAAATTCATCTACTAGACTGACTGCAATGAGAAATCCATTGGGTTACATATCATCTATTCATGAAACCAGCTAAGGGATAAAACTACAACTCAGCAACATAAGAGATAAAAGATATAATGACATCATAAACAAAACACTATAACAAGCTACATTGTCTCAATAACAATTGCTAATGCGGCTTTATTTACTTTTCTTTTTAAATTCCTTTTACATAACCAGCAGAATATATTTAATCAATTGACATTTTGATGAAAATAAATGTAATTGATATGACATACCCATTGATAAGCCCCTTCTTGACTTCCATCAAGAACAGTTACCCAGTCTTCCTTAGATTTGAGTTTACTCTTGTTCTTCAAGAAATCTTTTACCTTAACCCCAAAAGAAAAACAGAATATTAGTAATATGAAAGTTTATCAGAATCCAGACTTTGGTGAACCAATTAGTGCAGTTACCGCTTGTAAAATGTTGTCAGAAGCATCACCTTCCAATTGTCTTAAACCTGCAGTGGCCTGCATAATTAAATATTAACAACCATGTATTAACAAAGAAAGGAAATACAGGAAGCAGGCCACTGATACTAACACCAACTCTGACGGGTGTACCATGCAGCAACTCTTGTGGAACTACAGCTTCAGCTTGGTCCAGAAGTGGTAATAAGGAAGTCGCAGCAGCCTCAGGGTCACTAGCGAATGCACTCAGTCCTGGTTTTTTCTACAATATATTAGGAACAGAACTTCAATTAAAAACCTCCAGGACACACCCATGCATACTTAGTACTCTAATGAAGTAAGACAAGTGTTCGCAGTTTCACAAGAAAAAAGTGCGCACTCCAGAGTTGAGACCACAGACTCATAAATGATAACCATTACAGAACATAAATTCTTCAAAGAAAACTGTAACAACTTCAGTCTAGTCTAGATCCTTAGGATCAACCCCACATAAAATTAAAGCTATGTGTTTTTATTACTCACATATTTCTCACCTCACAGAAAATGCAATATTCAAAAATCACTGGAAGGAAAATGAATCATATAGCCTTATGTTAGGGAGTAACGGATATAACTAATGGCACTGCAACTCACACTTCATCACAAAGCCTAAACACACCTGGTATTGTTTATTTGCGTTCATCAAGTCTTACATTAACAGAACCACGAAAAAAAAATCAAATTTAATGCAATTACCAGATTCACAATCAAAAAATGACACAGCAAACCATGAGTATAGTACTACTCAGCCAGACACATATATGCAGTTACACAGTCCATCATAAGATTGACACCTATGAATATTTTCTTGTTTGTCATGATTAAATAAATCATCAGGGAAGACTATCATCTCCAAATCATAATTTAAACATTGTATAGAACAATCAATTCAAATTGTACAAATACACTAAATCTATTGGATATCAAGCTTGAATCAGAAAGAACTTCATATAAATGTGCTCAAATATTGAATGAACTCTCTGCAACTTTTTCATTCGCTGGCTTCATAAATATAGCCATGAGATATTACATGACCATTAGTAACAAGCAACTACAAAAGATTAACTAATCTTACTGGCTGATGACTTATTCAAAGAAATAACTAAATACTAGTATAATAGAGGTCTTCATTGAGATATCCCCGTGTGCGTGAGAGACAATTTGCTTAATCAAAATCAACATCCATAATGCAAGAACCCATCAGCAATAGCACACCATTAATCAATTCCAGCTAAAAATCCTTACAACATCTGACAGTAAGTCAACGAAGCTTCCCGATTATCACAGCAATACATAAAATTAAACCAATTAATCATATATACGATGGTATTTTTTAACCAATTAAACTAAATTCTCGCTGATTCCAGCTAAGATCTGTATAATCCTCCCAAATAACGCAACTAAGCTACCAGATTATCACATTACAAATTCACCACTTAGCAATATACAAAACCAACTCAACCAATCATATGTATGATAGCATTTTACAACCAACTACAATCTTACTGATTCCAGCTACGATCCGAATAACTACTCCGGAATAATGCAAATAAACTCCCCTGTCACCACATTATAAAATTACCACCAAGCAATAAAATTGACTTAATTAATCAATACACGACATAACAAATTAACCATAGCAGTTTATTATCTTTATAACTAAACTAAAATCTCACTGATTCCCGCTAATGTCTCTATAACATCGGCTGTCACAGAACTGTAACATAAGATCCTAAGCTACCCGATTAACACATTGCCAACTCTACGCAAAACTGACTACATTAATAGAATACGCAATACATAAAACTGACTACAAATCAGCAATAAACCTGCACGAAAAGCTCGAGATCGTCACCAATTGGAACAAGATCCAAATTCCGATCAAAGCAAAACACATGAACACGGCTCCCCGAACTCCCGGCATCAAAAATCACCGCATAACTCCTCCTCTCTTTAAAAAAATTGGGAGCGAATTTCCTATTAAACGACGATGTCACGGAATCCCCACCCCCCGAAAACCCGAACAACACAAATGCGACAACTAATAATGGGACGAGTATCAAAATCAATAATTTCCGATTGCGATAAATCTTGTCAGTTAATGATTCGTGGGGACCACTAGAACTGAAGCGAGTGCGCTTCTTCTCCGGTACGGCGGTGTCGTTGACTTCGTGGTGGTGGTCAACGGAGGAGGTGGTGAAGAGGTCGGCGGCGGAGGGGGAACGATAGCGGATCCGGCCGTTTCCGGCGGAAGATTCCTGTGCCGACTCCAGCTCGACTTCTGATTAGGGATTTTGAGAGGTTTTGGATTTTATGAGTTCAGTGTTTTCATGCACTATTTTATCATATGATTAGATGAGTTCCATTGCTGAGCTGTTAAAATCACTTCTAATAAATTTAGGGGAGTGTTAAAATAATTCGATTTAAAAATTATACTACTAATATTGGGATTAGTTGAAATAGTATTAAATTCGCATATTAGGTTGGATTTGAATTTATGATCTTGGAATCAGCTCTATGTTATACTCCCTCCGTCCCTAAAAGATTGTCACATTTTGACTTTTGTGGTCAATTACAAGAAAATTTGATCATGAATTCTCATTAAACGATAAGAAATAATATAGTGTTGTGGGACCTCGTTAGATTCGTCTCAATATATATTTTTGACATATCAACTTATTATAATTTTTTCACATGTAAAATAAGAGATATTTATGTTTTAAATCGTGCCTTATTGACCATCAAAAGTCAAATGTGACAATCATTTAGGGACGGAGGGAGTAATAAATTTTGCGATGCATACATCATTTATGTATAAAATTTTATGAATTAAAGTAATATCAATTTGTGTGATATTCTATTAATTTTATCAAGTGATCCATTGCAAGTGACTGAAATAGTTTCACATTAGTTAAGTGCATTTGTTGTGATATTGTATTAATTTTGTTCCCTCTTAAAATATGAGTAGAAAAGGAAGGATATAACATATACTCCCTCCAATCTAAAAAAATCTCTTTTTAGAGATTTCACATAAATTAAGAAATATTTAATGCATTCAAAATTTCTATCTATACCCCTAAAAAGGTAATCATTATTAATTCATCTATCCACTTAAGTATGAGACAATCATTATTTATTTTAAGTCTTTTTATGCAAATATGGATATTAAGGGGAAAAGTGTTGTATTATGCATTGGTTATGTAAAAAGACATTCATTGTGCAGTTCATTCCCTCAATGACAAAGCAAAGTTGCTTCTGAATATTAAATCGTCTACAAACACTCCATTCGTCACGGGTACATGTGTATCTGTTATGTTGGGCAGAAGCTACTGAAGCAGGACAATATATGATGTAAATTCCTTCGCTTTACCCTCATAATCATATTCCATTAAATTATGGAATAGGTCAGTTATTTGGTCATAATTTTAAATTACAGGCATGTGCAATTCGCCTCCAAACGGAGTCTACTAGAAGTCATCTTCAATCTTTCCATTTGTTTATAACTACGGTACTAAACAAACGTTTACTAGTAGAAGTCAGTCTCTTTTAGCCATCTCCTATCTTGTGAAGTTGGGTGATTGGGCCATTTAGAAGATCATTAATTTGATGAATAAGATCTCGTAAGGATTGATGGTTAACTAGTTTTATTGTAATGATTGATAGTTAACTAGTTTTTTAATCTTGGTTAAAATTTATATACGTCTCCTACGAAATATCGGAGAAGTTTTTGTTTTTCAAAATTATGGAGACGAATGTTAATATAACTATGAAATCAATATTTTCGTGTAAATAAGTTTAGGTTTTCAACTTTTCTTAGATTCGTTGGAACTAAATAAAAGTTTATTCTCGAAAATATATATATTTAAATAAAAAGAAATTATAACTTATATTGCTTTAATATAATTAATTAATAACTGCAATATACATATATATATAACATTTAATTCATACATTGACTGTGTAAGATAATTACAATTGTCTGTTCGTTCTTTAGATCTAACTTTGCGATATTCTTACAAAGAATATTAATTGATGTAAATATTTTATATAAAGTTTATATTTATCTATATATATAATATTTATGTTTATTCACATTTTTAACATATATAACTTATCTTGGTTTTTCTTTAACTTATTTCATCATTTCTTAAATGTTTCAGAAATATTTTATATTTGAGCAAATGACTTCATTGATTACTCACGTTTGTTAAAAAACACTAGTCGATCACCCTAGTATGACTTTGTATACTTTTGATCACTCATGTTGGGTATTATGTATACTTTGTGTCACTCACGTGTGTTTTAGGTACAACCCGTGATTTTTCAAAATTTGTAACATTTTGGTAAGGGTATATTAGTCATTCTTCCATAATTTCGATCACTCATGTAGAGTGTAATGGAAGTTAATGAAAAAGATGATGAGTGTTAGTTGATGTTAATGACAAAATTATGGGTGAATGAAGAAAATGTAGTGAATTTTATTAAGGGTATATTAGTTAATTTTAGAGGAAGGGTGCTATGATTTTGCAAAAAAGAAATAGAGGGTGCTTCGAATTAAAAAAATCTTTCAAGAGGTGCTAATTTGCCCCAATTCCGAATCATGCTTTGGCTCATCACACAATATTTGTTTGAATTATTGGAATATGGTTGAATACACATACTGCTTCTCACTTTGTGTACTTTATTTTTTTGAGTGTCATAATATTTAAATATAAATTTAACCGTTAATTTTTATATTTCTTATTTTTTTCATATATAATATTTTATTTTTTCATAAAGGTGACGGTTCGATTCAACAAGCGTGAACGACCATATCTGGAACATAAATTATTAGTTCCATCAAACCCTTAATCGAATTACAAACTAGCGATGGGTTCTTTTATAACATTGTCTATTTGTCTTGGCCCACTCTCCAACTATAAAAATAGTCGGTGCCTAAAACATCAAGCTTTGTCTCCTACATAGAATTCTTGACTGTAATAAGCAAAAAATATGAAAGGTTTGCAATCAAAGTATGATCGAAAGAGGAAGAGAAGTTGTAATCCAGCTTCAAAAACTACCAACGAAAATCAAGAACACCAAGAAAACAACCATGAAAAAACTCAACAACTTGTTCCCAAAGTTGTCGATGTTGATGTTTCCTTAAACCCAACAACAAAAAAAGTGTTTTTTATTCTCGACAATGCTTCTCTTGCAAAGATCCAGACTAGAAAAGGGGTTCGTACATGCTTACACGTTTTTTTATTACACACATGTTAATTATACACTTGTATTAATACAATATTCATTCTGTCCCTTTTTAGTTGCCGTTCTAGTTTTTTTGCACGTATATTAATAAAATTAAAAGTGAAAACAAATGAGTACAATTATTTAGAATTATATCATTAGTTATTGCTAATTTTGATAGAAGAAGTAGTTTAAAAATTCATTGGGAATATAAAAGTACAATTTTCAATATTAGAACGACAACTATTAAGGGAGTAATACTTATTCTTGTTTTGTGTTTTAGAATTATTGATTTTTTTTCCCTAAAATTAAAAAGGTTTGGAGGGTTGCACATGCTGGAGATGATGCTGCAGAAATCTTAAGGCAGAACAAGAACATGGATAATTTCCGTTCAGACATCGTCCACGAGGTTAATGATGTTTTCGAGAATCAAAATTAGCAAATTTTGATATATTAGTTGACTCGTCCAACTTTGATAGTATTAATAAGTTTTAATGATATTATTAAATTAATGTGAAAATGTTTATATGTTTCACAAAATATATTTGATGTCAAAATTATAAAAATCAACACATCAAGATAGTAAATTGGACAATGGTATTATTGTGCAGGCTCTAAAGGGAATTATTGACAGTACACTTTGTAAGAATGGTATGGTAGGTGGCATTTTTGTTAAAACTGAGAATGGAGTATTGTTTCAAGTCAAGCCACATGTTCGAATATCGCGAACTTTGCCTCGATTTTGTGGTGTTATTTGTAAGTTTTTCTATTTTCATATCTTCTTGATGATTAGTTGAAATTGTAAGTTCTCTTAATCAATGTAACTTGTTTTATACAGTGGAATTGTTCAACAAGTCTTCTGTAAGAGCTAACGAAACGAACGAGAAGTTGTTTCAAGTTATTGAAAAACCTGTGACCAGGCATTTACCCCCCAATTCACATATAATTGGTATATTCCTTGCTTGTAAGTTGCAATTTTAGAGCGTGAATTTAACGCTTTGCGCATTCTAAGCTCTCGTTACCATCTATTCAGGCATTTCAGCTGATTCGAAGAAGGTGGTTGACATAGACAACTATGTTTCTGCATCAAACGATGATCGCAATCTAGTCTTCGTGGTATCTTGTTCTTTTATTTCATTCAGCTCAATGTCTTATTGTTTGGCATGGTCCTCTCGACCTCTCTTGATGCTCGAGTGTTGCTTGTGTTTTAAGGTTGGAGCATCACCTCAAGGAAGAATCAGTGAGGAGTATGTGGATAATATAATATCAGGTAAATCAACTAGAATTATGTTGCTTTTGCTAATGGAGACACAAAAATGCAAAAATCTGCTACAAACGAAATGGTAACGATGGCGTGTGAGTTAATTGGTGCAGGGTGCCGCTCTAAATTGCTTCACCTTCACAACCATTTCAGTAACTAAACAACTATAGTAGACGTCTTATCAGATTATGAGCAAAAATGACGTCGTTGAACTTACTATAAGAACGATGCAGTTTATGGATGCTGATTGCGAAGATGTCAAATTCTACTTTTTAAGTGACATATCGTATGTTCTTCTTTTGCAGTTTCGAATTACCCGGTGTCTCCTAGAGGATGCATTGAGCTGATCTGTGATGCTTTGGAGAATGAATATAACATCTTCTGATGAAGAATGATGAAGAAATATGTAATATAACAGATGCCCTTTGTTTGATATTTGAAACCTATGTTGCCAGTTCCTTGCTATACTAGTGTTTGTGCATTACTCGAAAATTGGAAAGACTTTATCTCGAGCTTCATATCTAAATAGCGAGTAACATCCAATGGTCATTATTGTCTCATGAAAATTATAGTACCTCTGGTGTACTAGCACTGCTCTGTCCTTAGAGTTGAACACAATTGCAGCCAACAAACATAATAATAATAATAATAATAATATTTTCAATTTATACATATAAATTATATACTAATTGATAGAATTACAGAGCATTTAATTGTTATTTACTTCCAAATGTCATTGTAAATAACACCACATGATTACCCCAAACCTCCTGGGACTTTAACTCGAATAGTAATATGAATAAAATAAACTAAGGGTTAGATATACTTCAAGTGGGAACACATATTTAGTAGCTTCAACCTTTATCTCACTTGAAAAAGAACTTCCAGATCTCCCTGTCAGCCATCTCTTTGACTAGATGGGCTCCCAAAAGACCTTCTTCGTCCACCAAATGCCGTAAATGCCGAACCGCGCTATTGTAACCAGTGAAAGTCTTCTTCGTTGCCAGGTATATTATTCCATACGGAGGTCTCAAGCACTGATGACACATACGCGAAGTGTTAGAATTGCATATAAAAATATAAGCAAAACACTGAAATCCCCCCTGACGATAAAATATGAGATGAGAGAAGATGTAACATCTCAAGAGATCAGTTCAGATTGATATTTCACATGAGTATGCCCTTCAATAGAAAATTATGGCTCTTTCGCCTTTTTAATTTTACAGGTAAATTTGTATAAGAGTTACTATAAGTTTTCTGTTTGTTCAGTACGTGTATGACAAACACAGTAACATCTATCCATCACTTTTTAAATGCAACTTTCTGACAAGCGCTAACCAACCTTTAGAATGTTGGCACACATGGTAAGGAAATACAGTGGAACTTAATATGGCTAGTTATTAGAAGGGTCGAGGAAGCTAACTAACCTTTTTAATTAAAGCATATATCTTCTTCAGGGAGGCGACAGAATATGGGATCTCTGTCAACAGAATCACATCATATCCACCATCCCCTTGGTCTGTTCCCACAGCCCTCTCCCATGCCCTGCTTCCAGAAAGCTTTCTGGAGCGCCTTGAAGAAGTTTCTTGAGCTAAGATGCTACCATCTTGACTGCTGCACCCATCCATGAAGTCTTCCTCAGAGAAACTTACACTCATCCCAGTCGGTGCTTCAGAGACATCAGGTCTCAGAGTTGAGAGCACTGCTGGTAACTCCTCCCATTCCCCGGCATAAAAGTTGACCACTGGAGAAATAGACTGTCTTGATGGAGTCAAAGAACTCTCATTTTGGCGGCTTTGCATTTCTCGAGCCTGCTCCAGATTAGAGAGGACGTTGGGAATAGTGCTACATCTTATAGTTTCTGCATTCGGATCTTGAAAATGCATAGTTGAAGCTCCCTGAAAAGAAAAAGGAAAATATAAACAGTAACATTAGTACACTTATTTGAGATATCAACAATCACACTTACCAATCACATGAATGATGCCTTTAAATTTCTAGATCTTATTCTCTTATAGTTTCTTGTAGATAGATCAAATATGAAATTCTTCAAAAAAAAAACAAATGAAATTCTTCAATAGAAGGGAAAGAAGCAGCTACTCAAAGAAATTAGTGCAGATGCTATAATACCAATTCAAAGGCTACATCAATGGGTTATGATATCCAAATCACAGCTGAAAACAATGGTTACAATATGCTTAATAAGGTAAACAAGTATTGCTGAAATTGTACAAATTAAAAAATATAATATTAGCAATTATAAGATGAACATATTCCAAGCAGACATTCCTTAATAAATTACTTTCGAATGGACATATGAAGCTGCAGATAAGCTAGTAAATAATCTATTGTAATTATTGACCTGATTCTAAAAAATTCGAAAATAACTTTGTGTACAAGAACATTTTTCACGATACTCACTACTCATCAGATCGCTAATCAAGATGGATAGTGAGTATCATGAAAAATGTTTTTATACAAAGTGATAGATAACATAATTGCAAAACATTTTCCGTTGTTTAATAATCATATTTGATCTCAACAACTTCTATTTTTTTCTGATTTTGGAACACGTATAATGATAAAGCACTTGAAATGTTTTCTCAATTAAATTAACATACATAATGATAATATATGTTCTGACAAAGGTGCAGTTAAAACCTCGGCGTTTTTATTATATAACATGAATTGAGTAGTAAAACAAATTGCATGCTACCTTAAGACAAGCGAAAATCCCTGGCAGCCCATGGCTGCAAGTAAGCTGCAACAGAAAAGATCAAATTAATTTTGACTACTGAAAAAAGAGAAATCACTTTTCAATCATGAAATAATATAATATAGCGTATGTGGATTAAGAGAAAATATCAGATTGAGGTATATACAGAATTAAGACATAAACTTTGACTATAAGATCCATAAGGACTTGAGAGCATCATAGGCACTAATTTATAATTTAATTCTAACAAATTGAGTCAAAACTCCAAACTTCTTCCTCTTCTACACTTCTACCCAAACTAATCTTCACTTTAGCCCATTATGCTCTATCTAATCTTTCATGCTTCATTTATTTATTTATGCAAGCAAAACTAAATTTATCAACATGTAATTTCTCAGTGGCCAAGCCATCATGTTTTGTCGCCATATGCTCATTTCACCATCAGTCAAACTAAAATGTAGAACCTTGTCTAATACAATAATGAACAAATTAGTTGCATGAATTCTGAAATGTTACCTCAAGAACTTTTTTGCCTCTAAAACTTAGAAGCCCATCCCGAATCTCATTTTTTAGGACATTTATCAAATCAATTGAACTGTCTAAAGATTTCAGACATCCTGCGGCCAAACCTGAGATAATTAGACATCACAATATGTTATGAACTTAAACATGTGAGCAGTAGTGCAAACACACATTTTATGACACAACTATGTCTAAGCATGGAACTTTAATAATTTAATAGCATTTACACGAAGCACCAGTAAATGGAACCGTGAAATGATATGCATACCATCAGGCTTGGACGAAATCTTTTCAGACCCAGCAAACCCAATTATATCAGAAACACTTATCCTCCCCTGAAATTAACAAGTTTTTCATTTAATTAACAACTGAAATGAGACCAGACAAATAGATGCTTGCCATCTGTTATCTATTAACAATTAAATATCATCCAGTGTAAGCGAATTGACCAAGTATTGGTTGGTATAACTAGGTCCATCGACGTACTTGAACTAGGTCTGATATTGTACCTTGAGTAGACTAATTCCTTGAAAATCAACATTTTCTGCTGAGTACTTGAAAGGATGAACTGTCTGCAAAAAAAGGGATCATATATCAAAATGGAATCATGATATCAAACTAGACTTAACAAATTCTATATCATTCAAACTTGCATGCATTGATGAAGTAGTATACCTTGGACGGAACAATCTCGACAGCAGGCGAAGGAAGAGGAACATCCTTCTCATATATAGCAGCTACATGACCAGCCCGGTCCT
Organism: Echium plantagineum; assembly: GCA_003412495.2. Classification (NCBI taxonomy): domain Eukaryota; kingdom Viridiplantae; phylum Streptophyta; class Magnoliopsida; order Boraginales; family Boraginaceae; genus Echium; species Echium plantagineum. Next base: position 30,634,958 of record CM016563.1, on the reverse strand, counting down.
GAGATCCCAGGCCAGGCAAACATTGTGCAATGAGAGACGGTGCTCGCATTATAAACTCGTAGACAAAATATTAACTTCGTTTATGAGATTTGGTACAATATTTCCTGACCTGCATTAGCGAGACAACAGATCAGTCACACAAACATTAAGCTAATGCTCGCGATAAATACAACATACATCATGCCCCGATGACTCTTAAGAGGCTCTGACCTTAATCGACCACAAACTATGTAAACCCCAATCGACGCTAATTTAATATTCCACACTAAAATTCTCCTCCTACAACACTGATAGCTACTCGAAACATACACAAAACCCCTAAAATGGCCAAATTATTACAACCTAATATTCTCGTGGCTCTAGGTCACAAACAGTACCTACAAATTATCATAATGCTCTTCCAATTTTTATGTTGCATGTGCAATAATTAAACAACTCCAGTTTTGGCTTCCCTAAAATACAATCTTCACCAATCCCAATCCAATTTTACATAAATCTCTTTATATAACATATTTTAATTTCCAATTTCTGAATTTTACTACAATAATTTACATAAAGTTCAGTAAATAACTGAATAAAGTAATGTATTAAGCAAATTGATCACAAATAGAGGCTCTAATTACACAAATATATCAACTAATAAAACATATATTTATTATAATTATGATAATAGAAAGATATAACATACCAAAAATATTGAGAAATGATCAAAATTGAAGTGAAAATTGATTATGAGGAAATTGAAGTTGAAATAGATCAAGAGAGCAGAGTAAGTGTCTTTGTTTGTTATTATTGTTGAATGTTGACCGACTGATTATCGTGTTTTTATTTGTCAAAGTCAATGCTCAACAACAAACAAATATCAATTAGTGTTGACATATACAAATAATACAATCTACAATTCTTGATAAGAAATAAAGTTTTGCGTGTTAGTTTGGTTTGTACCCATTTCTAAAAGGGTACATTTCAACGGCTCGAATCACCCCTATCGCATCAGATGATTAGGGGACTTAAGGTTACAGATTGTCTCATAGGAGACTCGAACCGACGGGTAGCTGAAGAGGCAAGACTAGTGCTGTTAAAGGACCGAGTAACCCCTAAACCGCTCGTTACTCGACTCGGAAAACCCGGGTCCGTTACCCGCTCGTATCCTTATCGAGCGATACTCAAGTAATTTTTTTTACTCGATACCCGAATAAAAAAACCCGGTCCGCTCGATTACTCGCTCGTTTATTTTTTGTAATATTATTATTATATATTTATATATAAGTACTATTTTTACTATTTAATATTTTAATATTCTAACTTAGTAAGGAGTAAGGACCAATAGGCAATAGTCCGGTATAAAACTCTTAAAGCCAAATTAGTTCAATAAAACCTAAATGTCTAATACCTAAACTAGAAACAATCAAACGAATAACATCCTTGCCTCCTTCTTCTTCTTCATGTCGCCAGTAATCCAGTATCACTCTTCGCAAATTTTGAAATTCATCCTCCATTAAAACACAATCTTTTCTTCTCACCATATCTCATCATGCATATTTTATTACATTTTAGTAATTATTATTTAACTTTATTTGTCATATGTGTTAATGAAATTTTCTTTTTCTATTTCAATTTTATAGCTATTTGTTGTTTGTATTTAGAATATTGTTGATACATATAATAATTTTGATTAATTGAATAATTAGAATGTTGTATGGATGATGGATATCATTATTTTAAAAAAAAATACAGTTGCGTCAAAATTGTTCACTAAAATTTAAAAGTATACTAAAATGGGTAAAATTGCCCGTTTAAACCAAAATGTATACCGATCCGAGTAAAACCCGACTCGAAAACAACGAGTCGGGTAATGAACCGGGTTACCCGGGCTCGACACCCGGACCGGGTTCGAGTAGCATATTTCCTACTCGACTCGTTTATAATTACCCGACTCGGTAAAATTGATACCCGGCCGGGTAACCCGTTACCCGCTCGAACCCGGCTCGTTTGCAGCACTAGGCAAGACATGATACTAGCCACCCAAACTCTTTACCACTTGACATGTGCTCCGAAAGGTGTTGTATATTCATTTCTATTGTTTATTAATTTTGATAACAAAAAGATGGATTTTTGTTTAGGCAAACCACACATATTAGTCAATTTTATGAGTTCTATATAAAGCAAGTTGATAAAACAAACGGTTGATAAAATTTGACGAAAATTAAGGTTCGATTCTTGAAATCTATATTAGTGTAATAGTCGTGGAGTTATAGGGAAGTATTTTTCGCAACAATATAAAAATCTCCTATACCAAAAATAGGATGAATGTACAATATTAAACCTTTCATATAAATAGATTAGTTTAAAGTATTTTCACTCATTATCTAATTACATTCTCTTTCCTCATAATTCTCTCTAGACAAACCCTAACTCCTGTATGTTTTTTTTCAACTTCCAAAAATCATAACTTTGTGTGATTTTCTTAAAACGATGAACATGAATGCAGAACGAGAATAGCGTACAAGACCTAGATATTAACTCAAATCTCATTTTCATGAATTTAATTTTGATGTAATAAGCTAAAACAACAATAGTTTAATTGTGCAAGTTACACGTAATATATGGCAGCAACATTACTTAAAATTCACAAACTATGAAATATCAACAAGAATGGGCTCAGAAAGAGATCTAATAGAAGGATATCACATGTTTTATTGACATCATGAAGTCTGAACTCCTAATTCATAAAAAAATGAGGGTTCGAAGGAAGTTTAAGCTTAAGTATAGAGAAAATATCATGGGATTAGCCGTACTTTTTCTACAGAAAATGAGAGAAAGTTTGGGTTCTAGATTGTGCTTCTTGAGAGAGTTTGAGGGTATTTGAGAGAAGTTGAGAGATTTATAAATCAATTTCTGTTTTCTATATGAAGGATAAAAATGTTATTTAGTGTAGGAGATTTTTAGATTAGTGTAAAAAGTATTTCCCTAAATATATCACACAAATGATTAGGGGAGTTTGCAATGTATAGTGGTTTTTCCTATATTACATACTACTATTAACGAAAGAAAAATAATTATTTCTACGATATCATATATGTAACTTTATATGTGTATGTAACAGTAGAAATTATTTTCATAAGCACAAATATACACGTTTTGCGTGCGTTAATGTGTGAGTGCGGTTGCTATTACTTTTACACTAAAAATACTGTGTACTCATAAGTACATATATTTTCACAGCACCAATGGAGGGATGGGTAACTATCCGTCTGTCTCTATATTTATTTTGGTGACTAAAGAGTGTTTTACATGGCACAACCAAAACTGAAAAGGAATGACAAGAACTTGATGAGAAGAATAGAAATGCATTTAGTGAAATTGGTTAAATACCATACAGTTGATCTTAATATTACTCTCCATCCTCTCTTGTGAAATGTTAAATTTGCCCATTATTTCTCATTTCCTGTTCTCTCCATTTTTTTTCATCCACCAACCTCCATCACCATCAACCAAAGACCTTCATCTTACCCATTTTAATTTTTTTCAATCTACGAACCTCCATCACCACCAACCTTCATCCCCTGATTTCTCGTCTTCAATCCACCAACCTCCATAACCACCAACATTCATCCCTCGAGTTTCTCTTCTTCAACCTACCAAAAACCAACAAAGGGGTGTCGGTTCCATGCAAGGGCGGAGGGGGGGGGGGGCAATCTAGGACTGCTTTCAGGTAATGGATGGGATCCCCATAGGCTTTCATATTCGCGCGGGGCAAGGGTGCGGGTCCCCATTTTAGGCTGGGGAACGGGTGGGGGCAATTTCGGGCAATGGATGGGGTGGGTTGCTTCTAGGTAGGGGCCAATTTCAAGCGGCGCTGGTGGATGGTGATGGTTGAAAGTTGGTGGTGATGGTTTTTTGTAATGAAGAAGAAAGATGGTGGTTTTGTGAATTCAAGGTTGATGAAGAAGAAAAGTGGTGGTGATGTAGGTAGTGTGGTTGGTAGTGATTTTGTGTATTGAAGAAGAAAGGTGGTGGTTGATTATGTAGGTGGTGGTGATTGGTTTTTGTGAATTAAAGAAGAAAGATGAAGAAGAAGAGAGTAATTTAGTCCTTTTACGGGGAGAAATAATATTTGGGCATAAAAAACGTAATGGCGATAGAGATTAATATCGAGAGTAACCGTGTGATATTTAACGAACCAAACTTATCATGCGTTTTGTACACATGCAACATGTGGGTCACGCGAAATTGGGGTGGTGGCTGGCCGGTGTTCAATAAGTTGGTATTAATTACAGTCCAGATGTGAGCCCATTATATGGCTTGTTTGTATATCCTAAGCTATGGCCTATGGGTAACTGGTAAGGTCTATGGGTGCTGCCGTGCTGGGCTCACTAAATTTGGGATATTTTGAGTAAATGAGATTTAGAAGATGAATCATTCAAAAATTGAGTTAATTGGATAGTCTAGTAGAAAATGTTCTTGCTAGTGACCAGAAGGTCTTGACTTTGATACTCACCTCATCGCTAATTTACAAAAAAAATTTCAGTTAATCGAATAGCCTAGTGGAAAAGGCTCTTGCTAGTCACCAGAAGGTCCTGGGTTCGATGCTCACCTCATCGCTAATTTACAAAAAAAAAAAAAAGCTAAATCATATAAATTCATGGATAGACGATAGGGTGGTTATGATTCATTAATAATACCATTCATTAATATTCATTAATCAATATATACATTTATTTTTAGTTTAAAGACGGTACACATTGACTTAATCAAATAGCCTAGTGGAAAAAGTTCTTGCTAGTAACCAGAAGGTCCTGCGTTCGAAACTAATCTCATCGCTAATTTACAAAAAAAAAAATACTACACATTAATAAAATATATCATTCTAAGATGGTACAACATAAAATATTCAAAAGAAGTGTACCAAAATAATATTATACTCTGATTTAGTTTGTGTACCAAAAACTGTTCAACAAGTTGGTACAAATTATTTAAATAAAAAAAATAAGCTTAGATGATTAATATTAATGAATTTTGACAAAAATGGTACGTATTGCCTAAAATGTACCAAAAGAAGAAGAAAATATAATTGTAATGGTACAATAGACATTTTTTATGATTAATGAACCATTAATGAATAAAAAGCTTAATAAACCGTAACTTTCCACATGCGATAGTAAATAATTAAATTTTTTATGCAATAAAAGTGAGCTTTAAAAGTTAATTTTTTTAAAAAAATTTCATCTACGCATAACGGAGAAAATTGTCGCAATAGTCCTTATAATTGTGTGCACGCTATACTTTGATCCAACTAAATGGTCGGTCACGTAAATTTGAATATTGTAATTTGTACGCAATGATTGTAGCAAGTTTGTTATAATATCCTATAATCAGAGAATCTAATACTAATACTTAATTAACAATATATAATAAGTAACATACTTCGAAATTGATTGCAGTTGAAAGTTGGTGTATAAAATAATCCAAATATTGAAATTCAGTTTTTATATAGCAAGTTGAGTGCCTATTTCTGGAATATTCTCCTTTATTTGTGGAATAAGCATAATTCTATAATAAGATTCGAATTTGTTGAAAGCGAAATTGAAGTGGCCAAATAACCACGCTAAACGAATGAATGATCAATGTGTGATCCAAACTAACCTATTAGCCAAGAGAAAAGGATATCGCCATATATGATAACATAGCTCACAAGTCACAACTAAATTATAGTCTTTTTTCTCTTATAAGGAAAATTTCGCGACCGATCGATATATGTGAAGTTCGTATTGTATACACTTACTTGTACTAACACAATGCTGGCAAATACTAAATTGCGAAGTCTGGATTATTTGGGAGTCAATTGCAACAATGAGCTCGATAAGTTGGGTCAAATTACACTTTCGTTTCACTAAATGATAATGTTACAGTGATAGACCCTCATAGTATACACGTGGTTCGCAGATAGTCACTAAGCTGACGGGAGGGTTAGTTTAGACCGGTTTTTAGCATTTGGGGGTCAAAATGCAATATTTAGACCGTTCGGAGTTATGTTTTGTTATTTTTACGCTAAAGCTCGAGGGGTCAAAAGGCATCCTTTTCCCGGAATTGTGGTATACGAGGGTAGATGTAGGAGGGCACAAGTTTGTTTTTGGATGAGGAAAAACAAGAAAACATGGTCCGAAACATTTCAAAAGTTATATTTTGATTTTAATAATGCTAAAATCCTTCTAAAACTAATACTTTTATTATCTTAGAACTATCTGTGAACTACATTTACACTACTATCAGAGACTGTTATTGTAATAGTGTCACTCACGAGGAAGAAAGTGAAACTTGACCCCATCTTATTAAAATTATTATTACAATTAACTCAATTTTATTAAAATTAACCTAATGATCACTAAATATTAATCGTTATCTAAATACCAAAACTGATTAAGTTTTATTGCTCGAAATAACAAAGTGTGATCCTTTGTCCTATCGTAATGGAGTTGCTTACGTGGTTAAGTTTAATTGTTGGACTTAAATTAAATTTGGGTTTATTTGCAGGAAACTAAGCGAACTTCGCTTAGCCTGCTAGGCATCATAATTAATTAGAGCATGTGATGCGTTGGATTATAGGAATAATATTTGTCATATACTCCACATTACATATGGTTAATAAATTAATTTCTGACAAACAATAATGATGCCTCAATCCCAACTACTGACATCTCAATAATATAGTGTAGGAAAAAATTGTTAATAATTTAAAATTAAAAAGATTTTCTGGTTGCCAGCAAGCCAATCGGAAAAAGCCTGCCTCCCCTTATGATTGGAAAAATTCAAGGCCTCTACCCGATTAATATTATAGCTGAGCTTTTTTTTAAGAGGTTTCGAATTATATTTGCTAAAGTTTATATTTAAATATACTTTTTCTGTTTTTATATTTGTCTTAGCAAGATTTTGGAGCTGTTTTTGCAGTGTTTTAGCATCCACCATATGTGATTTTCAGGCCTTTCGACAATTTTTAGCACACGCTCTGTGAAATTTTCCGGTGTTTCATTTCGGCACCCACTTTGTGGGATATTTAGGCCTTTCGACGATTTCTAGCACCCACTTTGTGAGATTTTTTGGCGTTTCATTTCAACACCCACTCTGTAGGATTTCCAGCATCCTCTCTTTGGAATTGTCGGACGTTTCAAGTCAACGTATATTGGAGTCATATATCTAGGAAGCAAAAGTTTAAGCCTTACGTAGATTGGAGTCACATCTAGGAAGTAAAAGTTCATTGGAGCAGCGATCAGAGAAGACGAAACTGTTTATTTGGAGCTTAAATTCTCATTTGCTTAGTTTAGAAATGTATTTCATAGCACATGACTATTTGTAACTTTATTGTTTGAGCAAAAAAAAGCCTATAATTAAAGTAGATAATGTTGTACATAAAAATAACTAATAAATTTGTAAAATAAAGAAACTTGTGATTATAAAATCATAAATTCAATTTTCTTTACTAATATTTTTATTATTAAGAAGACTAAACGAGATTTGGTGAGTATGATTGATACACCTAATCAACGTGATTTACAAGGTGAAGTCTACCGAATACGGAGATAGACGATGCCATATAAAATGAAGCACAAGAAGAGCATTAAACGTAGATGGGAAGGCACATGGTCCATTACCAATATCCCCATCACCACATGTCTCTTGCCTTAATGGTGTCTTCATCATCGAAGAAAAAACCATACAATTCATGATTGGCCACAAATAGAAATAGATGGAATAATATCAAAATGTGGTGGTCTATATATCTACCACGTGCCTTGTTCCTTGTATTTTATACATATTTCCATTTCCATCCCAATCATCCCACGTTGGATGTGTAATAATCTTCAAAATATTACTTTTCTATCTCTAAATGATTTGTACATTTTGATTTTTCATGGTCGACAAAATACAAATTTCAAACATAAATATCTTCTATTTTTTATATAAAATATTATAAAAAATTGATAGTTCAAAAATATATATTGATATGAATCTAACAAGATATCATATGACTATATTATTTTTTATTGGTCAATAAAAATTATTAGTTAAAGTTTTAAAGTTTAATCATGTAAAGTCAAAATGTATCAATCACTTAAAAACGAAGGAAACATTTCACACAAACAAAAGACAATAAAATGGTCCCCAGTCTTATCTACCTCTTGGTTTGGTTTTTTATGCATAAACTTTCGATTTTATAAGAGATAAGGATATATATGACCAGTGGTTCCAAGTTCCATATTAATCAACAGAGATTGACATGAATGAATGAATCCAAGATATTTTTTGTTTATATAATCGTGATTTCAAAATATCTATATGTAATTATAAAAAAAAAAATTATATATAGAGATGAAATATTAAAAATGAAATTATAAAAGAAAAATTATAGTAGAAAGCTTATTATACTAAAAATCAACTAGTAAAGGCTTGTGCAGATACAATTTGTTTAAAATAAATTTCTTCTTTACCCGAAAATGCTAAGATAATCCGAAAGGATTTATTTCTCAAGATACAATTGCTAAACCAACACAGCCTTAAAAACACTCTAATAAGCAGTGTCTAGGGAATTGACTGGAGCAAGAACTCTCACCAGAGAATTGTTTAGAAATGTATCTTCGTTTTTGTTATTGTGTTTTAAATTTTTGAGGTGAGATTCCATGAGTCTTATAGCTGGGATTGGAAAGTGGTGATCAGTTACGCCATAATTTTCGCAATAATTTTACTAACTCTACAGTAGTTAATAGAATCGTAACCCCCAACTAAATGCATGTTAGTTACAAGTTTAAGAAACAGTTTCACGTAAAAGGCCGTGGGGGTGTAAAGTATAATTGTCAGAATATTGGGGTACAAAATATAGTTTCTTAGTCTAAAAATACCCCCAAGACCCCGCTCCTGGACTTATGTATATTACATCTATTCATTCATCCTCAATCTGTACCATCTTGCACCCGTGGAAACTATGATATAATATTTACACAATTAAACTTCAAATAATATTTCAGTGGTAAAGAGCATTGGTGTTGTGGTGCTCTCTTGCCACTTCATTTGGTATGGTTTCGATTTCCTGTAGAGTTGATTCTTAAATTGAAATGGTAGTGTACAGAGATGCAAAGGAATCCCTGATCACTGAGGCACATTCCACGCTAATCTTCAACATTATCAATCCCAAAACAGATAAATTATCGGGGCCCTTACTTAAAATCTCAAACTCTTTTTTTGAGGTTCTAAAAGTTAATAACATCCAATTATATTCCAAAACTCTTAACGGATGGCTATAATCATTCATCAATATGTCAGTGAAGATCTTAAATAAGTTTATTACCCCATAAATGAAAAAAAAAAATGAAGTTATGCATTTATGCATGTAAAACTCTATCTTAATTAAACCCATATCTTTTCTGACGGATGAACATGTATACAAGAAATTTGTATAGAATCGACCTAGTGATTATGGATTCAACCTCCACAATATCTTTTGAAGAAAAAAACATATATTCAAGAAGAAGTCATACGGATTCGTAAAACATTACTCGAAGTGAATGCAAAGAAAAGAAAAAAGAACTTACTGTATTTAATGTTTTAAAATTTATATTTGCAAAACTACAAATCTTATAGTAACATGTACAAATATGATTGAAGATGACATAAAATATTTATTTGGAGAATAAATTGCACAATAAGTAAATAGGTAGCTAGCCCTCCTAGATTCCTATTCTCAACCCTCCCAACTAATCTTCCTACCCAAATTCAAGATACCAAACCATATCCATAATAATTGAGATAAATTATCACAAGGAAAACTAAAGTTTGAAGGCATGTTATATTGATGGATCAGGATCCTCTAGTATTGAAATAATAAAATAAAGTATGATAGAATCAATCAATCCTCTTATGGCACACTTAGGAAAAATAACTTTATCATATGTTGACATTGTACTACTCTTAGAAATAAAATTTTGTACTTCTTCCATTCCAACTTTTTCAGTTTTTCCATTTTTACATAAAGTTTTATAAAAATTCGAATTGCTTTCACATTATCAATCTTTTATCAATCTTTCTCCAACAATGTAGAAACGACTCAATTTTTGGTTTATCCAAAAAGGAAAATATATAAACAATTTGAAATGAAGGGGAATATGAGACAAATTTATCTCCAACAAAGTTCGAACGCATAACCTCTTACATGAAATGTTGGGTCGGATGCCACTAGGCTATTGAGCCATCGGCTCATGGATGTGACTTTAATCGTTCAAATTATTTGATTTTATTCCAGTATCGAATTAATGTATTAAAGTATTCATTTATCCTACGAACATAGTCTAGTGCTAAGTGGCAATGTGATGGAGACGTAGAAATCCTGATATTGCAGGTTCGAATCCTTGTGGAGATAATACTTTGCTAAAACATTGTAGAAATTGTTTTTGGTTTCGTATCTCGTTGATCTCTCACTTGCAAAGGTGATACTAAGACATATCCCTCAATTTATAACCCGCATGACAAAAAATCTTCTATCTCATCAGGTGGAGAAAATTCAAATTCCTTTAAAAATTAAAGTTTTCATCTTTATATAAACTTTATAATTAAGCATGATGCAATTTCATAATTAATGTTTTTTTATGTGTTAATTTTGGTATAACATCTGATGTGGAGGGCACTTAATAAGGTGGAGAATCAAAGTCAAGATTGATGCCAAAAAAAACCTCCTCCAATCATTATGACAAGTTGACAACCCATCAACACAGCTGTTTGTACACCTAATAACCCCTGCCCCCCCCCCCCACCCACCCCACCCCACCCCACCCACCTCCCTCCCCAGTTTGCTATATACACATCCAAACAATGTTATTTTGAGGAAATGAAAACACTATTTTACCCCTGATGATGCTCCTCTTATTTGTAAGTATTTGTATTAAAGAAGGACAAAATAGTGATTTCATACACTTTAATTACACCCCCCTCCCCCTCTCCCTCCCCCCACTCTCTTTTATATGCCTACTCACCCATCATAGATCTCCACCTTGTCCAAACATAAGACAATTCACAAACTTCAACTAGAGAGAAAAAAAAAAGCCCCCTTTTTGCACAGCAAATAGCAAAACAAACATGAAAAAGTTCACATCTTTACCTTCTTCTCCCAATAAAGCTTCAATCTTTGAACAAAACAACGAAAACCCATCATCACAAACCGATTTATTCCTGAGAAACAATCAAGATTTGTTAAGTAAAAAAAGCCAAAGTTTTAATGTCAAGAAAAAGAAAAACCAGGTGTTTCTTGAAGGTACTGTTGAAGAAGATGAACTATGTAGGAGCAAGAGTTTGACAGACGATGATCTTGAGGAGTTAAAAGGTTGTCTTGATTTGGGTTTTGGTTTTAACTATGAAGAGATTCCTGAGCTGTGTAATACTTTGCCTGCTCTTGAGTTGTGTTATTCGATGAGTCAAAAGTACAATGATGAGCAGCAGAAAAATGTTGAATCTTTATCTGATACAGCTTCTTGTACCTCGTCTACTGCTATTCCCAATTGGAAGATCTCTAGTCCTGGTAAGGATATGGAAATATTACTAGCGTTCAATTTTAATTGACGTTTTCGTTTTTTCTGTCTTTGAGTTTACTTATCTTTTAATGATGTTTTCGTTTTTCATTTGAAGTTATAAACTCGGGTTGATTTTTAGTATAACTTAGAAGAATATAATGTTAATTTGTGGTGATTGAGATGAATCGAGGTGAATTGATGTAGGCTCCATCACCCAATTTGAGGTTAAGGAAAGTTGGTTGAAGCTAGCTGAATAAATTGTTAACTTAGGTTAATACCATATAAAAAATAGAATCCAAAACAAGATGACCCCAAAATATAACCTAGATTCAGTTAGCTTCGTGGTTCATCACAATCCAAACGAACCATAATATAGACTTGTTTCCATACCCAGATCTTGTTGAAAAGGGTTTAAATCTTGTGTGCACCCTTCCTAAGTAATTACTCTAGTAATGGTTAACAATCGGAGTCTCAATGTCTTCGATAGTAATTACTGGAGTATTTTGGAACGAAGCAGAACGAAAACTTTGGAACTATGAAAGCATAGTGATCGCTTTCAAATGCATTAACCAGAGCTAGATTAAGCTTTCAGGCCCGAAAAGAACCCGAGTTCAAGTCATTAGTTGATCTGTTGCAATAAGTTAGGGGCAAATCTCCTTCGAGCCTATATTGTCAGGTTTGAACTTGGGTTTAGGATTTCTCTCAAGTTCAATCGACGAGTAGAGTCTAGCTGAGATCTTGAGTTAGATCATTTTACAGCCTTACATTGTCTTTTCGCTGTCTTAATTAAGTAATGCTTGATTCCTGGTTTTGATCATATTTATTAATGCATTTTCTAGGTGATGACCCTGAAGATGTCAAAGCAAGACTAAAATACTGGGCTCAGGCTGTAGCTTGCACCGTAAAATTGTGCAGCTAAAAAGATCAATGTGTTGAAACTCGAGCTCATCAAGCTGAGGACGGTGATGTGAAACATTGGTTTGAGTATCCATGAGAGGATCATCGCTTGGGGATGGTTAAGCCACTCCATTTTTTACCCCGAGATGGATTTGAGATCTATCCGTGACGGGTCAGTAGCAGCAACTCATCTAATGTAGCGTTGTGAAGATGAAGATTAACTAATACACCTAATGCTAAAGTTTACTCTGTTATTTTTGGGTGTCTCCTTGTGAATAAATAGTTTCTACTCATCTTACTTTCATGTGACCTCCCTCTTTTGCCTTTTTCTGTGTTCAGTATGTAATGGTTTCGATTTACTTTATGCCTGTGTATACGTATTATTGATCAGGGTGTCCCTGGACATCTCTAGGTGATATTCGTGGCCATAATAGTAAAATTTTGATCACATAATCGAGTTTCTTATACGAATGCAAGGTTTACAGTAAAATCTAGACTACATCCACTAAGCCACATCTCGTACTCTCGTTTCAAATAAGGAGCGCGGGTGATAGCACCTGGCGGGACTGGGCGTGGAAGGGTAGGATTGTTGGAGCTTGATTCTTGCTCGTTTCTTGGCTTGACAAATTGGCACACCAATAAAATCCCCAAATGCTTACATCCATTCCAGTGTTTATTGGAGAATGGCTCAGAAACAACCCTTTTAGCAGATAACTTGGAGATCGGAAATCATTGGTGATACCAAACACTGGAGCCAAGAAATTCCATCTCCCTTACAATTTCACGAGAGATGAAACATCAAAATAAATTTGATTGAATATCCTAATTGCAATAGGAATGTTAAGGGGAAACGTGGGGTATTAAAAGAGACATCCCACGAAGTAAAGTGGATGTCTTAGACACATAACCTGGTGATATGTGACAAGTGATTAGGGTGGAGAGTGAAGACAACCCGACAACGTAAGTTCAAATTCATGTGGAGGCAATACTTCACTGAAATGGTCCAATCCTACGACATTCCATCAAAGTATTGTCTCCACAGAAATTTAGACTCGTGATGTTGGAGACAATACTTCACGCGAATATGTTTCATTCATTTGAAGTCTATAGCATCCATTACAATCACCTTTTCATGATATGTTACTAATAATAATGCTGATATGTGTTATTATTATTATGCTTTGACAACCGATCCTGATGAACTTATCGATTATGAGGACAGTGAACTAATAAGTGGAGATGAAGAAGACATCTTCATAAATCTTCTCTCCAGAGCCTCGATTTCAATTTTTATGGTTCTATCCACTTTTTGTCCAATTCGTTGTAAACTTAAAGCGATTACAATGTAATATAATAAATTATAATAATTATTTGAGCCCAAAAAACTTGTTTAATGCCATCAATTTTCATTAAGGGTAAAATAATCATTTCGTCTCAGAATTGTGGTATTTTTCAATAAAAAAAGTTTTTAGTTATTTTTGCAAATACCATGCGTTGACCATGGTGTTTTGCAAAATTTCTCCCTTGATGACCTTGCCATTTATTATTAAGTTATGCGGCAAGTACGAATTTTCTTTTTATGTATATATGTAGTGTAATTATTATTCCAGGTTGAACCAGACTAAGACCACACCTTCGGTCCAAATATTTGAATTGGGCCAAACTCAAACCTCGAACCGATTGATTTTTTATCCGTATAAACTGCCGGTTGGGGCCGGGTCGAGTTTTTTCTCATAAAAAATCAAATAAACTCCCAACCCTACTTTTCAACGCTCCATGACTCTCTTTTTTATATAATAATGTAATAATCATTTAACTTTTAGACACGATGATGATTTTGTTAAATAAAATTCAAAATCTTTCCAACTCATCATCATATATCCTGTCCACTTTTATTTAACTTTCTTATTTACTCACATCATTTACTTTTGTGATATATAATAATTGGTATCTTTTATATAAAAAAATCCACACTTAAAGAAGATGTTCAAGAAATCATATTAAAGAATTTTTATCGAAGGATGCTCAAGAAATCATATTAAAGAAGATGTTTTTTTCTTATGTCCACATAAAATAAACCATGTCTATAATTATAGAAAAATTATAATGAGATAGTTAACTTCAAATAATTAGGATGAAATTAAAATTAAAGAATTATTTCAAACTGATCTCTTTGTGCCACTAAGCCATCTTATGCATAAACTACCTCCCGTGCCATTAACGTCCCCAGTCCCTAATTAAATATTTATACATTATTAAAGAAAGGGTTAATGACCGGGGTATCACTTACATTTCCTCAATATCATCAGTTGATCACTTACCTTTTAAAGAGTCTCAGTTGATCACTCATTTTTTAAAATTTGTCTCGGTTGGTCTATTGACCATTTTTTCGGCTGATCAACGCATGTAATGACTATTATTAAGGGTTTTTTTCGGCTTTTCATGTCAAAATTAAGAGTTGGTTTTGAGTTTATTTCTAATGAATCTTTTTTTTGCTTAATTTTGACATGAAAAAAAACCCTTACTAATAGTCATCATGTGTGTTGACCGTGTGTCGATCAACTGAAAAAATGGTTGATAGACCAATTAAGACAAATTTTAAAAGGTAAAAAAAAGGACAAATTTTAAAAGGTGAGTGATCAACTGAAACCCTTTAAAACATAAGTGATTAACTGGTGATATTAGGGAAAGATAAGTGATGTCCCAATCATTAACCCTTAAAGAAATTAAATTTATTACCAATATTTAATAAAATAGAAATCAAAAGCTATCAGACATGTAAGGTTTAGGCAACGATTGAATTAATAAAAATAACATATGAATTAATTGAAGAAGGGGTGAATTCAAGAGCTCATGAACTGATGAACAAAATAAAATGATTGTTGCATGTTCAAAAAAAAACAAGAACGAAAGAGGGGGAGAGAGGGTAGTTGACAAAAGTATATTCTTTTTATAGTTCACTTTCACCTACCTTATTTTAGAGTTGAGACACACTAGGACCAGTACTAGAGTTGGAAAGTTGAAAAAATCCATTTATGGTTGTGTTTGTTAATAAAATTGAACTTATATATTACTATTTTCATGTTAAAAATATCACATTTCTTTTTTTAAGTTACAAAACCACCACCACCCAACCATCCACTGCCAGAAATCAGCGGCCCTCACCCCGCTAATTTTTTAGCAGATATAAAAGATTTTTATAAGTAATAAATACTCAAAAACAAAAAGTAATTAACAACTAAAGTAATTGAATAAATAATTACTATAAATCTAATACGATGATCAATTTAAATATCTACTGTTAGAATTATGAGGTGTTTGACACGTCATAATAAGTGCCCGTTGAACAATTTGATTGTTCGTAGTGATTACTTATTTAAAGCTAAGTTCATACGTATATTATGTTTGACAATAATATACGTGCTGGGAATGAATTCGAAATGCATTAGGGGTCATGATGGTTTTACTAGGGCCCGCTCATGATTTATATGTTAGTAAAATACTTGGTTGATATTTTATTAACATATGGCTAATGTCATTTCGATCCTAGAAGGTCACACACATACAATGCACTTGATTTTCAATATGATTGAAACTTCCGGGTTAAAAGTGTAAATGTCAAAGAATCAAGGGGAATTCAATTGGCTTGTTTGACTTTGAATTCAAACACAATTAATATTGTATTAATTGGTGCTTAATTGTGGAGGCGTTACGTCTTTGGGTTTAATGTGATTAAACCGCAAATTCATCACACACTTATTATTGAAATAAATGATGAATCTTTGGGTTTAATGTGATTAAACCGCAAATTCATCACACACTTATTATTGTAATAAATGGTGAATAATTGAAAGGGAGATTTTTGTTTATAGCACCACTATATAAACACCATTTGATGGTAAACAAAATATCAACCTTCTCACTATCATCTTTTCACTTGTAAGACAATTGAAAAGAAATAATACTCCCTATTCCTTCTCTATTCGGCCAAAACAAGAATAACATCAAGAGAAGAAAATCGTTTCTTTCTTGATTCATTCTTTGTCAAATACACTTAAGCTCTAGTTGCTTCAAGGAAGGAATCAAACTAGCATTGGTGTGGACTAACTAGAGAGAGGAACGCTGGTTGCTCTTCCGCTGTGCAACTCAAACACGCTTCAAGAGGTATACACACAAACTCATAGTTAAATGTGAATTTTTAGAACTTTGTATTCGATCGTTTATACGTTTTTGTATAATTTGATATGCAAAACATGTATAAAATTCCAACAGTGGCATCATGAGCCCGGTACATATGTTCTAATTCACTTTAAATGTCTTGAAATTTGATTTCATGAATTATAATATCATATGTGTATGTTTTGATATCATCAATTAAGGTTGTTGTGCATTATGTGTATTGTGCAATTATGTAATTGTTAAGGCCTGTAAATTTTTTTCTAAAATTCTTTAAAAATATGTTTCGAACAGTAGACAAAATTTCGAGACCACTGTAATTTTTCTGGAATTGTTTCGATTTGTTAAGTGCTCGAAATAAATGTTTGAAACAGCCATATGTTCATCCGAACGGATTTGATATACCTTTCGTTTGAACAGTTTTAAGTGCTGTATATATTTTTATAGAATTCTGGAAAAATATTATTCAAACAGTACATTGAATTTCGAGTTTACTGTAATTTTTCTGGAATTGTTTCGATTTGTTAAGTGCTCGAAATAAATGTTTGAAACAGCCATATGTTCATTCGAACGGATTTGATATACCCTTCGTTTGAACAGTTTTAAAGGCTGTATATATTTTTATAAAATTCTGGAAAAATATAAATAAAATATTAGAGTCAATTTCGAGTTTACTGAAATTTTTCTGGAATTTTTTGGATTTCTTAAGTGCTCGAAATTGACATTTGAAAAGTCATATGTTCACCCGAACGGATTTGATATACCATTCGGTTGAACAGTGTTTTAACGGCTGTATATATTTTTCTAAAATTCTGAAAAAATATAAATCAAATACTAGAATGATTTTCGAGTCTACTGTAATTTTTCTGGATTTATTTGGATTTATTAAGTGCTCGAAAATGATTTTTGAATAGCCATGTGTTCATCCGAAAAGTTCGGAACACTATTCGGATGAACAGTGTTTTTCGGATGAACAGTGATTCCGATTTCACTGTTCACGAAACACTGTTCACGACTGTTCACATAATTAAAATGGTCCTAAAATTGTTTTGGATTTTGTTTTATTAATTATTGTGAATATTTTGGCTATTCTAGTATTTTGACTTTTGATTGTCAGAAGAAAATTAATTAAATTATTATAACTTGTATGATAATTTGATTAGATTTTAATGTTACAATATTTTAATTAATAGCACTAATATGATTAGTTGTTAATTTTATTTATATTGGTTATAAATAATATTAAATGCTTATTAATTAAAATTAAAGGCCTTAATTAATTATGTAAAACCTATGAGTTATTGATTTGGTTGTTACATTTGATGTACAATTTATTACATATATGTGTTATAATTGTGTGTACCTTATTTGACATCCTTACATGTTTTAATTGACTTAATTCATGTATTATATATATTTTGATATATTGGATGTTTTATTTTCATTGTGAATGAATGTTGGGATAAGTGATATGATCTGGTTTTTGAAATACAGTCTGCGTACTGTCTTTTATATGACGACTTGTGTCAAAAAGAAATATAGCCTGCGTGCTATTTTATGACGACTTGTGTCACTTTTATTTTATTATTTATTACATTGACCTGCGTGTCAATTATTTATCACCACGTGTGATTGTAATCAATAGAAGACGAAGCCACCGAAGGAACTGAAGGAGGACTGAAGACTTAGTTTAGAACTAAGTCTAGTTTTCTTTTCGGTTTTTAGATCATATCACTAATCCCATTTATTTGCGTTATAATTCTTAATTTTCATGCTCATATGATATATATTCTTGCTTGAGTGAATGTATATATGCATGTATGATCATGATTATATATTTATAACTAATCCTACCTTAAGTCAAGTAATTTGTCATACCTGACCCTAAAGTCGGAATAAGACATACGTATGCATGGACCTGCCAGATTGGCAGACATGACATGTCCTATGACTTGATCCCGATGGAATAATCGAATGATTTCCGATTCAGAATCGGGCTTCGATTGTTCATTCTGACTTTCGTCAGTAGGCTCAGGTTACTTGAACAGTGATTCCCATAATCAGATTTGGGCCTGTTGGCAAAAGTTGTCACCAATGCAATCTTGTAAGATTTTTGGTGACACCGAGAATTATGCCCGGCATAAATGGTGATCATTCACCTACTCACATGATTGGTAGTCGAAATGTTGCGCGCTGCCGTTCGATTATTAATTATCTGAGTTCTCGGATACATTGTGTGTTTTAGTAGGATTGTGAACACATTGTATGAGTTCAAATATTTAGATATTTTGAATTATCGCTATGACATGCTTATCTGAGTTATTCATTTGCATTTTTCCGCCGTAGTTATCATGTCTACAAACGCTAAGAACTCTAAGTCTCTCCGCTCCGCTTTGGAGAAATGCAAACTTAACGGCACCAATTTCCATGACTGGGCTCGCAACTTGAGAATTGTTCTCAAGTCTGAGAGAACAGACTACGTGCTCACCAGCATGCTTCCTAACGTCCCTCCCACTGATGAGGAGGAGTTTTATGTCTATAAACAGCACATGAATGATTCTATAGATGTCCAATGCTTAATGTCGGCCAACATGGAATCGAATCTTCAGATTCAATTCGAAAAGGTCAACGCTTACGATATGTACCGCCGGCTGGAAAACTTGTTCCAGCAGGAGGCACGCAATGAGAGATACGAATCTGTTTGTGCTCTCGTTGACTGTAAGCTAGGCAATGGACAGCCATCAAGTCCCCATGTCATCAAGATGATGGGCTTAGTCGAAAGACTAGGCTCGTTGGGGGCACCCGTCTCTAATGAGATGTCTGTAGATATCATTCTTAGGTCGCTGCCTGATTCGTTCAGTGATTTTGTGTTGAACTACAACATGCATCAATATGACAAGACGTTGTCTGAGCTGCATGGTATAATCAACAATGCTGAACAAAACATCAGGAAGGCTAGAGACACTTCTTCTTCTTCTGTTTTGACTATTCAGAACAAGAAACAGTTCAAGAAGAAGAAAAGTGTCAAAGGCAAGACAAAGGGTTGCCCCTCGTGCAACGGCTCCTACTCAGAAGGCATCCAAGAAGGATGCCAAAAAGGATGACAAGTTTCATTACTATGAGATAGTTGACCATTGGAAGAGAAACTGCAAGAAGTACCTGGCAGACGAGAAGAGTGGTTCGACCACTGCTACTCTGCCATCATGTATTAATGCTATAACATTAGCATGACAAGGAACAAGCTTGATGACTTGAACCCGACATACCTATGGCATTACAGACTCGGTCATATAAGTGACAAACGCATTAAAGAGCTCCATGACAATGGAATTCTTACGTCATCTGGTTTTCAATCTTATGACAAATGTGAGTCATGTCTTTTAGGCAAGATGACCAAGTCACCTTTCACTGGTACGAGTGAAAGGGCAAGTAATTTATTGGGAATCATACATACTGATATATGTGGCCCAATGAACACGCCTGCTAGAGGAGGTTTTCTATACTTCATTACCTTCACCGATGACTTCAGCAGATACGGTTACGTATATCTGTTGAAACATAAGAGTGAAGCCTTTGAAAAGTTCAAAGAATTTCAGAAGGAAGAAAACCAACTCGCCAGGACAATCAAGATTCTTTGCTCCGATAGGGGAGGAGAATACTTGAGCCATGACTTCTTGCAACACCTAAAGGAGTGTGATATTGTATTACAGCTCACACCTGCTGGTACACCACAACACAATGGTGTCTCCGAAAGGAGAAATCGAACCTTATTAGATATGGTTCGATCAATTGATGAGCACATCAGAACTCCCATCTAGTTTTGGGGTTACACATTGGAAACTGCCGCTTCCACACTAAACAAATGTCCAACCAATTCAGCACCTAAGACCCACATGAGATGTGGTTTGGGACAGTTCCCAAACTGGGGTACTTAAGGATTTGGGGATCCGAGGCCTATGTTAAGAGAGTTAACAAAGACAAAATTGGACCCAAATCCGACAAGTGTTATTTCATTGGTTACCCTACGGAACCCAAGGGATACTTCTTTTATCTCAATCCCGAAAATAGATTTTCGTGGCTCGTAATGGAACTTTCCTTGAGAAAAAATACATTACAAAGAGATATAAGAATAATGAGACTCTTGAAATTGTTCAAGAGGGTGATGTAGCAGGTACTAGTACTTTAGCTGAATCACCTCAGGAGGTGGACCCCTCTTATGAAGAAGAGGTTCAACTCGATCCACGGGAAACCGTAGACGAGCCTGCTGATACTCAAAACATCCCTCGGATATCCGAAAGGTCCCGTCAGGAACCCGATAGATGGTATGGGGAATTTTTCCTGATTGAAAGCGGGGAACCCTCAACTTGTGAGGAAGCCATGAAACAACCTGATGCTGATGAATGGCTCCTAGCCATGCAATCCGAGATGAACTCAATGTACCATAATGAAGTATGGACATTGATTGATTTGCCGAGGGGTGATAGACCCATCGAATGCAAATGGGTATTTAAACGAAAGCTTGATAAAGATGGAAATGTCCATGTTTATAAGGCTCGACTAGTAGCTAAAGGTTTCAAACAAATTCATGGTAGATGAAACTTTTTCTCCAGTCATTAAGTTTAAATCCATTCGGATTATCTTAGCCATTGCCGCATACTATGATTATGAAATTTGGCAAATGGATGTGAAGACAGCTTTCCTTAACGGGAAACTAGAAGAGGATGTGTACATGACACAACCTCCTGGATTCACAAGCTCGAAAGAGCCTAAGAAAGTATGCAAACTTCAAAGATCTATTTATGGTCTGAAGCAAGCATCTAGGAGTTGGAATCTTCGCTTCAATGAATCAATCAAAGAGTTTGGATTCATTCGATGTGAAGAAGATTCTTGTGTATACAAGAAGGTTAGTGGGAGCAACATTGCATTTGTCGTGCTATATGTAGACGACATTCTTCTCATAGGAAACGACATACCCATGCTTGAATCAGTCAAGACATGGTTGTGCAAATGTTTCTCTATGAAAGACCTAGGAGAGGCTCAGTACATTCTTGGAATTAAGATCCATAGGGAACGATCTAAGAGACTCATTGGACTGAGTCAAAACACTTATATTGATAAGGTATTACTTAGATTCCATATGGAAAATTCCAAGAAAGGTAATCTCCCTATGAGACATGGCATTTCTATTAGTCGTGCTGACAGTCCCACAGACAGCATCGAAATAGAGAAGATGAACAAGATCCCTTATGCCTCAGCCATAGGATCTATCATGTATGCCATGCTTTGTACACGACCTGACGTTTCTTACGCTTTGAGTGTAACAAGTCGTTATCAATCGTGTCCAGGACAAGAGCACTGGAAGGCCGTAAAGGCCGTTCTTAAGTATTTGAGAAATACTAAAGACATGTGTCTTGTCTATGGGGGAGATAATGAGTTACAGGTTGTAGGCTATACCGATGCGAACTTCCGAACCGACAAAGATGATTCTAGATCTCAGTCTGGTTATGTGTTTCGCATAAATGGTGGCGCAGTGTCTTTGTGCTGTAACAAGAAAGACACTGTGGTAGATACTACAATGGAAGCTAAATATGTTGCAGCATCAGATGCTGCAAAGGGAGCATGCTGGATTAAGAAGTTTGTGAGTGAACTTGGTGTTTTGCCTAGCATTGACAAGCCGGTAGTGTTATATTGTGATAACACTAGTGCAATTGCTCATGCCGAGGAACCAAGGTCACATCATCGCTCCAAGCATGTGCTTAGAAAGTATCACATTATTCGTGATATCACGAAACGAGAAGATGTGAGTATATACAGACAATAACATAGTTGACCCATTGACCAAACCGTTGCCTCACGGCAAACATGATAAGCATGTATCAAGTGTTAGACTTAGATATATGCTTGGATGGTGTTAGGTTTAGTGGGAGCTATATTTTTGTATTTTGTCATAGTGAAGTCCTAATAAGACTATGTTGAATAATTGATTCAAATATATGTATGTTTATAGTTTGACTATCTTTTCATACATATATCTTTATTTTGATTCCATTGTTGTCCATGTCTTCTAGAGAGGTCTTTGGGGTTGAGGATCCCAAATGAGAGACCCTCTACTAAGCCTAGAAGCAAGGGGATAACTTGTCCCTGTTCAAATGTTCACTGATTGGAATCGAACATTGTAATGATCAGTATGTACATGATTGTCTTGGTCACGTTTCTTAGACAAGAAAGGGAGTAAATGTACTCTAGTCATGCACATGGGTATATATCTTGGAACTAGTCCAAGCTATGATACTGGATTCGACCGCCATGAGAAAACTTAGAAGATAACATATCTGTGTCCTAAGTACTTCTCATCGAACTTATGTTAAATGTTGATTCTTAGACCTGTATGGCGGGAATGCATTAGCATGAGACTTGCGTGCTTTGACTGTGTCAAACGTCTCCTGTAGAAGGGAGGCTATAAAGGCATATGTTGGGCATACTTGGAACATGTTGGTACATTGTTGTACATCAGAGGGGATTCGCACAAATCGGTTATGTCGATTGATTCATAAAATCTCGGTAGATTAATGGTGATTAAGATGGCCATCTCCAGTAGCAGTACTGGGTATCACATTAATTCTATGTATCCGAGACAGTACAGGTGCAAGAGTATGGTGACACATATCTTACCATAGCTTGACTGTGAGAATCACGATGCGAAAGAATCATTTTACAAGTAATCGTCCAAGGGCAAGTGGGAGTGTTAGAATTATGAGGTGTTTGACACGTCATAATAAGTGCCCGTTGAACAATTTGATTGTTCGTAGTGATTACTTATTTAAAGCTAAGTTCATACGTATATTATGTTTGACAATAATATACGTGCTGGGAATGAATTCGAAATGCATTAGGGGTCATGATGGTTTTACTAGGGCCCGCTCATGATTTATATGTTAGTAAAATACTTGGTTGATATTTTATTAACATATGGCTAATGTCATTTCGATCCTAGAAGGTCACACACATACAATGCACTTGATTTTCAATATGATTGAAACTTCCGGGTTAAAAGCGTAAATGTCAAAGAATCAAGGGGAATTCAATTGGCTTGTTTGACTTTGAATTCAAACACAATTAATATTGTATTAATTGGTGCTTAATTGTGGAGGCGTTACGTCTTTGGGTTTAATGTGATTAAACCGCAAATTCATCACACACTTATTATTGAAATAAATGATGAATCTTTGGGTTTAATGTGATTAAACCGCAAATTCATCACACACTTATTATTGTAATAAATGGTGAATAATTGAAAGGGAGATTTTTGTTTATAGCACCACTATATAAACACCATTTGATGGTAAACAAAATATCAACCTTCTCACTATCATCTTTTCACTTGTAAGACAATTGAAAAGAAATAATACTCCCTATTCCTTCTCTATTCGGCCAAAACAAGAATAACATCAAGAGAAGAAAATCGTTTCTTTCTTGATTCATTCTTTGTCAAATACACTTAAGCTCTAGTTGCTTCAAGGAAGGAATCAAACTAGCATTGGTGTGGACTAACTAGAGAGAGGAACGCTGGTTGCTCTTCCGCTGTGCAACTCAAACACGCTTCAAGAGGTATACACACAAACTCATAGTTAAATGTGAATTTTTAAAACTTTGTATTCGATCGTTTATACGTTTTTGTATAATTTGATATGCAAAACATGTATAAAATTCCAACATCTACATCATCTTAATTTGAGTTATATATTCATTACATGCAGTTCATAGTCATGTAATGTGTCATGAACACAAGATTCCATAAGCAATATAAAGTTTTATCTTCTCTTATAACAATTGAAGTGCTTAAATAGTTAATGATTTATAACAACACTTACGTTTGTGACAAAAGCCAGTCACTTTCACTCTCTTATAATCATAGTAAAATGATCCTCGAATTATTCAAGTTCGGGAAGTCCCTCATCTCAACAAGGGAGTGCGAAAAGGATCCTCGAATAATTCAAGCTCAGGAAGGCTGAGACAACTACAAAATTAGGTGAATGTAAAGAAATTTATAATGGTTCTATTCTTTACGTCCTCCAGATGATGTTAGTAGTATTCATCCGCGAATGATCCAAGAAACTTTCCCACTCTGAATTTCTTGTGAGAATTAGAGAGCATCTAGTAAAGACCAGTAAGAATAATACATTCGTGAAAATGTGAACACCGATCAGGTTCTCTATAGCTACCCGAGAAAAACGTGTCTAACGGATATGTCTTAAACATAAAATTAATCGTTGTGACGGTCCGTGATAAATGAAAAGTATATTGAGAATGTAAAAACCTGATTTTGTATCTTTGTGGGGGTAGTTGGGGTTGGGACATAGTCTAAAGGTCCTCAAGCTTTCAATTATTTAGACAGCTCAGGCTTTATTACAAATTCCTCCATAACAATCACATGTTTACACATTAAAATCATTGTGCTGCAATGGAGGTGAAGATCATCTCCAAACAGAACATCAAACCAGAGAATCCCACACCACAACACTTGAAGATCTTGAAGTTTTCAGTTCTTGATCAACTTTGTGCACATGCATATATCCCATTTGTTCTCCTTTTCTCAAACAATCAAAATGCTCCTGATTTTATCTCAGAAACAACAGCTCATCTCAGAAAATCCCTATCCGAAACCTTAGTCCGATTCTATCCGCTCGCTGGAGAAGTGAATGAGCTACACATAGACTGCAATGACACTGGTGTTCACTATGTTGAAGCACTGGTGCACATTTCCCTGGATGAATTTTCCAAAAACCCGAAAATCGAATTTGTTCGTCAGTTGTTTCCATATGATCCTGATTCTCAAGAACTTGGAACACAGAAATTTGTTGTGCTAATCCAGGTGAATATCTTCAGTTGTGGAGGGGTTGGAATTGCATTGTTTACTAGCCATAAGTTGATTGATGCATATTCTTCTGCTGTGTTTCTTCAAGCATGGGGCGAAACTGTACGAGGATGTTCTGAAAACATCATCACTCCCTGGTTTGGCGTGTCCCATGTTTTCCCTCAGATTCCAACACTGCCCAAAACGGCTTCATTGGTTTCGTGGCCTTCGAGCTTTCGAAGACCCAAATGTGTTCCAAGATGGTTTGTGTTCGATTCAAGTGCCATATGTTCCCTAAGGGATAAAGCTTCCATCGTTGCTGCCAAGAAGCCTAGCAGAGTGATGTGTGTGGTAGGACTTTTATGGAAGTGTATAATGTCTGCATCAATGGCTAAAAACGGTTTCCGGAAGCCATCCGTTTTGTCGATTGCAGTGACCATAAGGCAAAAGAAGACCCTCTGTCTTCCAAACTACTCAATTGGAAACATTTTCTGGTTCGTAAACGCTATGTTTACGCCCGACACAGAGCTGGCCCTGAGTTCAGTAGTGGGGTGTTTGCAAGATTCCGTAGCCAAAATTGATGAAAACTTCGCGGAAGAAATCAAAGGCGAAAAGGGGTCAATCAAGATGAAGGAAGTGTTGAAGAAACTAGAGGATGTTTATTCGAACGACGAAGCTGATTATTATGTCTCTACAAGTATATGTAATGCAGGGTTCTACGACGTCGATTTCGGGTGGGGGAGGGTTAAAAAGACATTGCACGGATGCCCCAATGCTGACAATCCAGGACTTACTCACCTCATTTTCTTGAGTGAGAATGAATCAGGAGATGGAATTGAAGCACTGGTGAGTTTAGGTGAAGAGGATATGAAAATCCTGGAGCATGATGATCATCTACTTGCTTTTGCTTCTATTAAGCCTATTCCTAATTAGCAATTATCATCTATGTTTGATTGTGTTTCCTGAATTTTCATGATTTATTGTAGGGTTAATGATCGTGGACATCACTTACCTTTCTTCAGTATCACCAGTTGATCACTTACCTTTTAACGGGTCTCAGTTGATCACGCATATTTTAAAATTTGTCTCAGTTTATCGGCTATTTTCCGGCTGGTCAACGACCGGACAACGCACGTGATGACCATTAATAAGGCTTTTTTTGTCTTTTCATGTCGAAATTAAACAACAACAACAAATGAAGGATTCTCAACTAGGACCTTTTAAAAGGTAAGTAATCAAGTGGTGATATTGGCGAAAGGTAATTGATGTCCATTGCCATTAACCCTTTATTTTACGGTTTGTGTTTACTATGTTTTCGAATTTTGATGTTTGTAAGTTAAGTATTTCTATCTAAACAAGAGCAATGTAGGATTCTGAAATCTTACCTGCCCCTCAATATTGTTTTTGTATGCGTGAGCTATCACTTTCAGAACAGAAAAGGACATGAAGGGGTGGTCGTAAATGACGTTATGAAGATTATATATTAAGGAGATATGCTTGAAAGATTGAAAATATAGTCAAATAATAGAGGAGTGACTAAGTAACAATTGAGTGATGTCACAATATACAGTGTAACACTAAAATGACTAAGTAAGGAGATTTCGAAGTGGTATATGACTCACAAAATGTATCGTGCATCTAAAGCGCCTTTTACTAATAGCAATGTAGTTGTATGTAAACCTAAAGCAATAGTATGGTGAACTAAAAACTTTCCAACACATCTATACACCTCTGAAGAACACTTTACTGCATGCTAAATCCGAAGAACAAATTGGATGCTGAAAACAAAGGATGATCAGAAACCTAACCAGTTTAAGAATAGATTTTGATATTGGTACCACGAGCGGGACTAGCTAGCGGCCTGCTTAACTCGGGTGCTCATATCGATCAGTAACCATCAACATACGGGTTCTTGCCATAATTACCTGCACCCATCATCGGATTATAACCTCCCTGCATGAGCATGTTGGATCCCGGAGGAAACCTCGTGGCCTGTTGCATCTGGCCACCCGTGCTCATATTTATCCCCGTACCAGCACCCATTGTCTGTAGATTCATCCCACTATAACCTCCCATGCCTACCGCTGGCTGTTGTTCCATACCCATCATACCAATACCAGGACTCGTACCAGTATTCATCATTGGGTACGCTGGAGGCCTTATAGCGCCTGCACGGCCCATCCCAGAACCAGAACCCATGGCCTTGCCCATGTGAAGAGTTGAAGTCACTAAGCCTGTTGGAATCTTTTCCATCCTCTTCTCCTTCCGATTTATAGCATCAAAGTCGACTCCAATATCAGACAAGGGATTGGTTTTAACTGCACATTACATGACTTGTATATCAGTTTTTTGGAGAAAGAAATCAACTCTGAATTATAATGTGAGACATGAAGATTTACCTCCGGATATATCCAAATTCAGTAGCCCACGGGTTAAAGTGTCCGTCCACACAGTGGATTTTGTTACAAATTGTCTTTCTTTTGAAGGTGGAGCAGCAGAAGAAGTCGACGAAGTTGAAGGGAGACCTGCTCGTGAAGCCACCATTGCGCTGGATCCCAATTGTCCAGTTGCATAAGGCTTCTGGGACGCCACTGAGAAGTTTGTAGCATTTACTTGAGAAGTTGAGCCAGCAAAAACTTGAGGAACTGTGGTCCGAAATGCCAGAGCTGGCTGCATATGGTAATTTCCATATGAAACAGGGGTAGGTGCTGCAACCTGTCCACCAGGACCCTGAAAACTACCATGCTGAGATTGATTCATTTGATAAGTGAATCCTGTTTGTGGTGCTTCTGCAGCCTGGTTTACATAGCCATTCAAGGGCGAAGGTTGGCCACCATGAGCACCAAAACCAGCTTGGGGTGCTTGTCGGCTAACTTGTGTTGGGAAATGCGGATGTACCACAAGCTGTCCAGGTTGATATGGGAAACTAGTCAGTGCAGTAGGTTGGCCAGATTGAGCTGCAAAACCTATTTGCTGTGCACTCGGGCCACTTTGTGATGAAAATGTTGCTTGAGACAAATTTTCACCGGTTTGATCAGCTAGTAACGATGGGTGGCCAGATTGAGCAAGGAAATAAGTCTGATGAGCCAGCGGTTCATTTTGCGATGAGAAAGTTACTAGAGACACGTTTTGATCAGTTTGGGGCAGAAATTCTGATTGTGACACCGCTTGACTAACTGGTGCTGCATACTCTGTCACGGGATGGACATGAGAATGAGGTCCAGTAGGAGGAAGAATATCAGCCAATATATCGATATTCGGGTCATGAGTTGAAAATTCCTGCTGTTGGTATTGTGAGCTCGATTCACCAAATGGCGTAGAAGTTTCGCCAGAGAAGGACCCTTCACCTCGGTGTTGCTGGCTTCCTGTGCCACTTTGAGAAGGCATAGCTTTAAAAGGTCCATCACCGAATGGGTCACCAAAGCCCTGCAAAATATATGTACATAAATATCCATAATTTGGAGGTCTGAGATCCCCTACCATAAGATCCTCGAGTACCAAACTTAAATTTATTAAGACCAGTTATGAGAATGCATTTAAGTAGTATCACCTCGGTACCTCCATCTCAATTAACACGGAGGTCTGAATAATCACTTACATTCTCAGTTTGAGTAGATTAAACATATCAATTCTTTTTTTTTCTTTTTAATGTTCCAAAGTTGGACATGCTAGTGTTTGGGTAACTAAATATAGGAGTTTTTTATAAAACTTCAAATTTACAGTGGTTAACTATTTCTTCAAAGTCGTTCGACTATTTTGTTAAAGAAAAAAATTTCACGTTAAATTGTTAGGGAGGGTATCAGAAAACATCAACCTATTGCCATATAAATATATTAAATAGTTACCTGGCTAGGCATTGAGGGTGCATCAGATGGAGTAAATGTAAACAGAGATGTTGAACTATCAAATTCACTAGATGAGGTTACAGATGTTGCCATAGACGCCAATGTGTTCCCAGTGAATGATTCGGACGAAGAGACAAGCCAATCCATTTCTCCACCCACAGACATAGTTGGGGCAGCACTACTTGATGTAGTTGAGTCAGCTGACACGGAATGTTAACAAGACTTCTCAGATATCATAAATAACACGCAAACAATAAGATAGTGAATGTCTAACAAGGTAGGCTGATGTCTGGCGTATAATTTTATCTTAATTGAAAACAAAAGCCACTTGATAACTTGATTTCAAATACTGTGAGAGTTCAACAAGTTTCCAGTATCCTTCCATTTTCCACTGCCCAAACATCGCCCCCTAACCGTAAAAAGAAAAGTAGAAACACCAGGGATGTGGACAATAAGAGTCATAGAATCTGAACAACTCTTGCACAGTTTTGTTCACTGTTATTTTGACCCACATACTTCCAGTATCTAGGATGTTGGATGAAGAACTGAGCAGTTAAATGTACAGTAAGTTTCCCCATTTTTATTAAGAGAATTACATTAAGAATCAAATGACTCGACATGCTAGAGTCCTTTTTAGGGTGGGCCAAATAAAAAATATCACTTGTAAAATTAATTATGAATTTATAAACATGTCTTCAAGCTTTGGGTGGGCGTAACGTTAAAATTCCAAAATATACAATTTTTTAAAACTAGGGTGGTCGTATCATGACCTTGCCTAGGGTCCTCCTTTCATAGAGTTACTTTTCTTTTTTGGTTTCACCAATTCCAAACTGCTATTTTAGCATGAGCTCTTATAATCTTTGAAAATGTAGCAGCCAGAGTAACAGAAATCGACGAAGTTTCATTTTGCTTAGGAAATTTAATTTTTAGATGATGTTAAACTCCTTTAAGGCTTGAAATTTACCTGAATACGATCCACAAGGATCAACCGGCGAATTAGGTGCACTTGCCGGTGCAGCTGTGCTGATTGCTTGAGTTGGACTGCTGCTAGCTGGTGGAGAGGATGGCTTTGGAGAATCTTCCAGTGTCTCTCGATCCCTTCAAACAATCCAGTAATAAACAAAATCCATGAACATATGGAGGGGGCGGGAATTAGGAGACGCAATATTTGAAAAATTTCTTACCTTTCCCTGTAAGTAGGGCTGTGTCTAGCACCACTGACAGCCTCTCCATAACTTGGAGCACCAAGATTCTGGTCCAAAAATTTGGGATGAATAGTTCTGCTGACAAAGTCGAGATAGAATATAATAACATAAGAAGATGACTTCAAGTTATCGAAGATCATTGCACATGACAAATACATTAGATTACATATCACACTACCTTCCATCCTGAGATTGCTCATCAGCTTTGGCACCGCTACCTCTGAAACCAATGTGAAAGAGAATAAGAGTTCAACAAACCCAGAAACTAACTTTCAAGAAAGGCATGCACAAGCGCATGTATTTAAAAAAGTGCGGAATATTTCAAACCTTGAAGAATAGTGGTCATCATCATCATACTTATCTCTATCAGAGCTTCTACCTCTTGAACTACGGTTATCGACACTACGGCTTCGTCCACGATAATCATCATCTCCTCCATAGCGCTCTTCATACTCTCTTCCATAGCGATCCCCATCACGACCATATCTGTTATGATCTGTGTACTCATACTCTCTACCACCCCCATTACCATTGCGCTCATTGCCTCTACTTACATAGTGGTCATCAACATACATATTACCCGCTGGTGAGCTGCGAAACCTAAGTAGATATTTGCAACTTTACATTAAACAGTTCATAAAAAGTAGCCCGAAATCGTACCAAAGGAAGAATATTTAATGCACAACAATAGCTATATCACATGTTTCTAGATTTTCTTAAATCATTCATCTGTTGCACCCAACCACATACAGCGAATGCTAAGGGCAGAACAAGATGAGAAGCTAGCAGTAGTGAAATTATGCATCCGATGACCTGATACGAAAGCACATATCTGATATAAGGGAAATTTCGAAAAGACAGACAAAGAGAGCAGATTCTCAGTTTATAGCTTCAACAGCTATTTTCATGAAAATGTTGGCTTACACCCTAAAATGATTGTCACATTATAAGGCCGTGAATCATTCAAAGCTTTGACGCGTTTATACATTCTAGTAAGTTCGGTGGACCGAAGTGGAAAGAAAACACTCAAATAAGGAACCTTCGCCTCTTGGGGATCAACAAAGAAGAGCATTCCCAGAAAGAAAAAAGAGCAACTTAATGAATTTGATGTTCATCTTAATCATTATGAACTTTTGACAGAATCATAGATGACCAAAATCACCAACTCTCATTAAGTGGTTACCAATAGATCGGTCGTTTGGCTTAATTTCACAGTTCCACACCAATGCATTTTTGAAATAGTATATGACTATATGTTATCATACGAAAACAGAACCTCACCAAAAAGCAAAAGAATCACAGAATACAAACTACTCACTTTTCTCTGTAAGAAGAAACCTGCGCACGAACTTCTTGTATTCTTTCCTTATCGTTAACCAAAACAACTAGCTGTTGTGATTTTTTTCTGACATTGCTACCTTGATCGCTCCCCCTTGAATCAATGTATTGGAAGTCTGACAATGTCTAAACAATGAAATGGTACAGATTTCTGAGATTAATTTTTTAATTACAATTAGGAGAGAAAAGGAAGGGGATATGAAATATAATTTATTTCAGACGAAAGAGAAATGGCACCGTACTAAAATAAGAATGAACTTACTTGTATTTGGTTTGCGTGTTCCCTGATATCCTCTATGACTCTCTCAGACCCATGAGCTACCATATATTCCAAAACAGTCAAGGCCTGCAGATTCATATATGTGATAGTTTCACTAGCAAGTTCCAAGTCATCACATGTAAGCGTTTTCCACAATCCAAGACTAATAGAAGTTTATTGGTGCCAATACCAACATAAATATACAAAACATTTGCCAAAATGATTATGCAGAAAGGTACTAGAATTCACAACCACATTCTAAATCTGAACACTCGGGTGCAAAGAAAATCGGTTTAATAGAAATTAAGAGTCAACAGTATAACCAACCTTGTAAACATGCCGCCAATTTTTCCCTGTGTCATGGATGCGCTTCCACAAAACTGACATTATCATCTGATATTCATGGCTGTGCCTCATCAAAATAAATTTATCAAGAACCAGTTCTCAAAACGTTAATTGCACCAAATAAATTCTAGAGATGGATAGATTCTCACTAGTTTCTAGTAGCCTGCGCAATATCAGCAAGAAGTGTGCCATGAGGACCCCATGGCTCATTACTAGTGGCATCAAGGACCTAGACATATTAGAAATCAACAGTTTGAAGGTACCATATATGAAGCAACAATCTTAATACGATACGACAGTCAAGTTGAGTAATGAAGATAAAGTAAAAATAGGTAGAACTTACAGAAGTCTAAGGAAAAATTACCTTTTGTTCTATCGAAGGGACTTTCAGAACTTTCTTATTGACTCCCCTCTTTCTGCAAAAAAATATAGTATCACAAAAAACTCAAGATTAGCATGTCAGCTTGAGATGAAGCTACCCATTTGAAATGTTGAGACAGTGGTAATGTATGAAGACCTTTTTCGCTATTTATGTAAATGTACAAGGAAGAGAGCTATAAGTTTCTGTATCTACAAGACAAAATCTTGGCACAACATAATAACAAGACATTGCACTTACAAGTCACGAACGGTTTGATCAAAAGCCTTCTTCATTTTTTCGTGAATGCAATCTATAAACATCAAATATTTATTAAGATAAGAACATCATAACAATCAATAAATCAAGAAAACGCGTCTATGTTATATGGATGAAACTCGATAGCAATCTATAAAGTAACAAACACATCAGCAACCTTCACAGAATAGCAAGACAGCTAAAATCTATCTACATTCTAAGCAAATCATGACCGCAACTCGAGAAATCTAACCCAAACAGAAAATGCAGTTTCAAGAGTAAAACAATTCAGAGTCTACAAGTTTCCCCTTTCTTGATCTCCATCAAGAACCCCACCAAATTTCCAATCTTGGTTACAGTAATGAAGACGATAAATTTCCAAAATCCAAACATCAACCCAGACAATCATCATGCATTAACCCAAGAATGCTAATCATATCAACAATACTAAAATCAAAATAGATAACAAAAAGTCACATTTTTATAATACCCCATGTCAAGGAACCAATCTTTTCACATCAAGAAAAAGTAACTAGGCCAAATACTAACCAAACTTCAATAGTACAATACCTATGAATCATCAAAATGAAAAATATCATTTTATCAAATCTAAATTAAGCAAAATGTAGATAGCATTTCTTTTACTAACTAAATAGTAGTTGTAAGGATATCAAACCTCTAGAGCATACAGAAAGAGGGAAAGTCTTGATCCAAATAGAGGGTGGGGGTGGGGTGGGGGTGGGGGTGGTTGTGGGGGTAGGGGTGGAGGTGAAGAATTAGACAGCAGAGCTTAGAAGTATACAACTCTGCATCTTTTTTCCCTCCTATTTGCTTCATGCACTTCGTAGTTTTTGAAAAACTAGCTAAATACTACTACTAAAAGATAGGAGTAATTAAAGTAGGGCTAATGATGATGCAATCACCATGTTTACTTCCATCATTTATGATTTAAAACGTTTTTATCGATGATGTATCATTTAAAATGTTTTAGTCTATCATGTCTTTAAGAGGCATAACGACAAGTGATTGTTCCCCAATTTATTCATTCACGCCCACCCCCTTCATCCCTAATTCTTAAATGGGGGTAAATTGTAATTTCACCGCAAGTTTGTTTAATACTCAATATCATTCATAATCAGCTTCTTTTTATCATATTATCCCCTACTCATTTGTCTTTTTAGGTTGTCTCCTGATTGTTCTTTTTGACCTAAAAAGAAGATAAAGCAAGAAAATGGAGGGGCACTCTTGACAATTCACGATCTTTAGTATCATTAACTTGATTTAAAATCTAATTAGCCACACCTCGCAATCAAATTAACTCAACAGATACTTTTCTAATGATTGAGCTGTACGATAATACTACGAGATGTTGTGTTTGTTTCAAGGTGTCTCTATGTTCTGGTGTAGCTTCATCACATTTCCCGTTTATGTTATTGTTAGTTAGGTTTAATGCATATCAATCCTCAATTTCTTACTCGCCCGTGCTGCAATTAAGGCCGTAAACGGAACGAACTATATCGAACGCAACTATCTTTGAGTTTGGTATGCACGGGGTCGAATCTTATGCTCGGATCAGTCCGAGATTGCGCGAACCGAACCAAACCTTACGTTCGGCTCGGTCCGCAATGTGCGAACCGGACCAAACTATTGCGAACTGTGTGCACAAGTTCAGTTTGATTAGCAAAAATGTTCGATGCGATTGAACATTTGTGCGGATGAGCGGGAAATGACTCATGAGGGATGAGTAGGAAGCGAAGAGATATGAAATGAGAGTGATTTTTATGATTTAGGTTAGTTAGAACTTTCAAGTCTTGATTTTAGAGTATAAATAAGGCAAATCTCTGCATTAATATGCAAGCCGAATTAAGTCAAACCGTTTGGTTTGGTTCGCCGAACCTTGTATTTTATAGTTTAATTTGGTATTTGTCAATGCGCACCGAGCCACGAGCCGAATCGAACCTTTTATGTTCACTCACAACCCTAGTTGCAATATTGCTCAAAATGTGATATGGACCAATCATGTCTTTTTTTTCTTTTTTGG
This sequence comes from Echium plantagineum, assembly GCA_003412495.2. Classification (NCBI taxonomy): domain Eukaryota; kingdom Viridiplantae; phylum Streptophyta; class Magnoliopsida; order Boraginales; family Boraginaceae; genus Echium; species Echium plantagineum. Next base: position 30,599,830 of record CM016563.1, on the reverse strand, counting down.
TCAAACAATATCATACGGAAAGTAAATCCTACACTACCACGGGGCCCGATGCATCGGTTTTTCTTGGGATGTGTTGTCAGGACTCGAACCTACGACTTTCAATTATAACAACTGAATCGATAATTAATAGGCCAAGACCACGAGTTTCTTGAGAATTCTTTCTAATTAGTATGATTTGTGACAATAAAAACTACACAATTGAATTAAAACATGAAACAATTAAATCGATGGTAGAATATTAAAAAAATGAGATTGGAGTTGAAATCCAAGTTGGGACCGGACAAATTATTATCTTAGAGAGATTATTAATTTATATAGTATTAATTTATAGACGTTTAACTGTAAATGAACTTGTGAATTCACAAAAGGGGACATTCATAATTTTTTCTCGAAAAGTTTAAATGTCCACGTAGTAAATGAACTTAGATTTCATTTCTTTTAAAGATTGTAGCAAGTCGAAAATTTTATCATTTATTTGGAGAGCCCCATTTTTTTAATTTTTGCACAGGCCCCCCGAAATGTTAGGTACGGTCCTGGAAACATTCACTCTATTTGTCTCTCATCGGCCATCACCAAACCTCCATACTTCGATTTGCGATTCTCATCTCCGGTTCTCTCCTTCTATACTTCGATCTGCCGATTCTCTCCTTCTATACTTCACAAATGTTGGATTTGAACCCCACCCTCCATTCGTTTCACTTTACGAGTCCGATTGGAGGTAATCGAGTCACACAGTCTTCGCTAGTTATGTACTTATGTTTGTGTATTAATATGTAGATTGTGGTGTATGAATTTTGAATATTATTTTATCATGTTGTAGTTTTTTTTTTTAATAATTAATGATGAATATGAGTTTCGAACCCAAGACCTTATGGTCACAAGCAAGAGCCTTTTTCTACTAGGTTATTTGATTAACTCTATCATGTTGTAGTTTTGGATCAAAACTTTTGATGTTGTATTTTTGAATTTTGATTTTGATTTTTGACTTTGGAATAAATTTTGGATTGAAAGTTCTGCGCACGGTGCGTGAACTCGGACCGAATTGAGCCGAACATTTTTCTCAAAAAACCATGCGAACTCAAACGTAAAATATATAGGTTTGTAATTTTCGGACCGGATCGAACGTACGTTCTACTCAGGTGCGGACCAAACTCGAACGTGTTTACGTTCGGTATAGTTCGATCCGTTTACAGGCTTAGATGTGTTGTTAATTTGAGTTGATTTTATCCACTCCGTCTTCCTTTCAAGCTAAAAAGAGCATTAAGGAGCAATTTAAAAAGATAACAACAGTTTGGGGGCAAGCACATTGGATCATCTGTAACATTTTTGCGCGACACTCTCTGTTATACTTGTATTATTTGAATATTTTCTCAATCTTTCATACATGCTACCTTAACAAATAATCTTCATAACGTTATTTACTTCTACCTCCAATTAAAAAATCTTATTGTTTTGGTTTTCATGAAAAAAAAAATTGTAACTTTTACTTTTAACGATAAAAGTTACGAATAGTCAAATATTCGCCTTTACAATTATAAATGAGAAATATTTTGAATTAGATACAATAGTATATGTCTATAACAACATGATTAAATAAGATATAGTGCTTGAAAAAACAAAAATGTAAACAAATAATAAAAATATAACCGAAAGTGCCGTACAAATATTACAAAAGACCTGGACTTGAAGAAGAAGCGTTCAGAATCTTTTTCAAATTATCCATTAAATTAAAAGAAAAACGTGACTACCATTAAGAACCCACATTGAGTCCACCCTTTAGGCATCTTTCCAATTTGTAAAGTCATCATTTAAAGTGAAGCAACACATCAAAAATTATATTGTGCGCCCCAATATGATCAAAATCATTACCAAAGATTCTGCAAAAAAGACACAAACATGAATTTGAAAGGGTTTATCTTAAAAGGCTTGAAAATCATGTCTAAAGTGCGGTTAACTTCTAGAAGCTTGAGGCCACTATATGTATATTGCTCTCTTACATATTACGTTCCACAGACCACAATAACGAAGATGTCATGAACCCTTTTAATGGAACTTCACTTGCAATTATATATATATATATCTATTGTATATATAGATACATATGGTTTGAGCAGGGTTGGTCCTGACAATTTTGGGCTCTAGGCGAAACTAAGAAAGAGATTCTTATAATTTTTTTCATTTCTGTTAAGAGTCTATAGGGTTCCACTATAAAACCAATTGGCAATAGGGGAAGTAGTCAGCCTAAGATCTTATATATTGACCCGGGAGGACACTGACATCTGATGTAGGATGTACATCTTAACACTCCTCCTCACGTGTAACCCAATCGTCGACAGAATTTTCCTTGCCGGTATTATTTATTACCGGAACAACATCGACGGAGTTACACGTGTCTCATTAACTCGGGCTTGACTCAAGCTACCATGTTATAAGAGTCTATGGGTTACACTTTAAAACCAATTGGCAATAGAGGAAGTAGCCCAAGATCTTATATATTGATCCGGGAGAACATCGACATCCGATGTGGGATGTGCATCCTAACAATTTCCTTATATAAAACTTGTTAGGCTAATGGGCTAGTTTTAGTCAATGGTCACTAATGTTATATAGTCAATGGTCACTAATACTAAACAATGGTCATTAGCCATAACATTGCGGGCTTATGGGCTAGGGTTACTTGCCCATAAACCTAACAAAACTATTAAATTTTTGTATATCTGAATTTTTATAAAGTTTGAAAATTAATATTTTTGAAGTTGTGAACATAAAACATTTTTAAATTCATCTAAAAAACATTTAAAAAAAGATTTGTCTAACAAAAATTACATTATATTATTATCTTTTCAAATATTTTAAAAATAAATCAATGTAGGATTTTTAGACACCTGAAAACGTATTAGTAAAAGAAAATCGTTTGAAAGAAAAATGTTATATTTTAAGTATTAAAAACATAATCGACAATCGATGTGTTTTAAATTGAAAATATGATAGGTAAAAATAAATTAGATTGTTTATAATTAAATATAATTAATATTAAAGCATATATATTCGATCTAAAACTATATTTATACTTTTAAAAAGTAAATCAGAAAAATAGAACTTGTTGTTTGAATTTGGGGTTGTCGGTTTGTGAACTTATTGTTTGAATTTTTTATTGTTGGTTTGCTTGATGTTTGTGTTAGTGTGGTGACAATATGTTTTTTTGTGTTCCGGGTCGAGTCCGGATCGTGTCAAGTAATATACTATAAAAGTAATAGTATCGTCTCACAAATACCAATATGTTGAGTACTAGTACTTTTTAAGTATCTTTAATTAGCCTAAGCAATAATAGATGATATAAAATAACTAAATTACTTAATAAAACAAATAATAATTAATGCAAAATAGTAAGTAGCAAATATGAACAATAACACAGAAGTTAACCAAGACACATGAATTCGTTGGAAAACCATATTAATTAACTATGAAATTATTTATCAATTTGTCACAAGAGGATTCTAAAATACTCGACTCACCAAGAAACTAACTATAATATCTCTATATATATACACATACATACTATTAAAAAAGCGAGCGCCCAAAACTTCTCGGGACCTAAGCGGTCACCCACCCCGCCTCCATTTCAGGGTCGGCCCTGTATTTGAACTCAAGACCTCCTAGTTTGAAGTTCGGTCACCATACACCAAACATTTGATTGAATAATTGTTTTTTTTTTTGTAAATTAGCCATGAGGTCAGTTTCGAACCCAGGACCTTCCGGTCACTAGCATAAGCGTTTTCCATCAGGCTATTCGATTAATTAATAAAAAAATAAAACAAAATTTTCACTTGTAACCTTACCGTCACCCCTAATCACATTCTTACCATCAATCAGCAAAGGCAAGTCAAGATCATTAACCTGCCATCATTCTTAGGTCATCAATCATCATGCATTGACCTCTTCTAATCTTTTTCGACATCAAATTATTTAAAATGAATATACTCCCTTGATGCGTACCTTCATTCAATGAACATAATCAACTTTCATATTTTTATACTTTCCATATCTTATTTCGTTTTATTAAAATATTTTTGTTAATCTACTAAATTTATAAAATTTAACAATTTCATGAAATATAAACGATAGTCAACTCATAATTTCTCAATCTAATAAATTTTCTAAAAAAAAGTTAAATTGGACAATTTTATTGAAATATAAAAAATACCGCACTCATAATTCGAGGGGTAAAAATATATTCACGACACCACAGATGTGTCGTGCATTAGATTTTATAAATGTAAAAACATAATAGTAAAAGATTTCATTAATAAACAGAAAATCGTCTACAGATGAGCCATGAAAATAGTTTTTATTTTTCAGGAATTACTATAATACTCTCAGGATGCCATCAGGCTGACTTCAGTTTGATGTCATCTCACAAAGGTCCATCTAGCTTCATATGTCCCACCTACCCCCCCCCCCCCTCACCCCCACCCCCCACCCCACCCACCCACCCCTACATTATTCTTTATCCGCTTCTTGTTTGTTGTTTCCTTGATTCAATGCATTCACACATTCAAACGCATATAAATAGAGGTATTTGCAATGTACAAATACACACCTACAAGTTTAAAATAAAACATAGTTTTATTTCCAATTTTTCCAATAAAAAAAATAATTAGCATATATGTCTTCTTCTAATATTAAATCATCTGGGTTCAACCAGCCTAGGTTGGTTGTCAAGAAAATCACACCTAGGCCTCAATCGGAAGGTGTAGGTGCTCGTGTCAGGAGAAGCATTGGAACGTAAGCTTTCACAACATCTAATTTTTACTATTTTGTACAAAAAATGTTTATTAAAAACAACGGCATTATCGACATTTTTTTTATCGAGTATGAACAGTATGATTAATGAACCGTAACCGTTGCATTTATTTTCAGGCATGAGTTGAAGAATTTTGATCCATTCTTGATGCTGGATGAATTTGAAGGTAAGAATGCATACCCTTTGAAGGGAAAATGACAATTTATCATTTTATTTGAATGATATAATATTTTGTTTTATTTCATCAAATAGTAATTTATTCTTGAATCTTGATTACTTTTTATGTGTAGTTACACCACCTGCTGGATTTCCGGATCATCCTCATAGAGGTTATTTCTATGATTCTTTGTTCAGTATTGTAAATTGTAATCTTACTTCGGAATATTAGAACTCGTGTTCTCTGATTTGCAGGCTTCGAGACAGTTACATACATGTTACAGGGAGCCAGCACACATCAAGATTTTGCTGGTCACAAGGGTACGATTAGTACCGGAGATGTGCAGGTACATGGTACTCTAGTTCTTATAAAAGAGTTCCGTCCCACATTGATAAATAAGACGTTAATGTCATAGAATCTTAACAGTTTTACGTTGGTTTGGTTTTTGTTTTCTTGTGGTAATACTGTTCTGAAATTTATGCAGTGGATGACAGCAGGAAGGGGTATCGTGCATTCAGAAATGCCTGCAGGAGAAGGCGTCGTTAGGGGGCTGCAACTCTGGGTGAATCTATCTTCCAAGGACAAAATGTAAGATACCGATCAATGTATGTATTGTCCATATGTTGAAGTTGAAATTGGAGTTATTTTGTGATAATACGACTGTTGCAGGATAGAGCCAGCGTACCAAGAATTGTCAAAGGAAAGCATCCCGATGGCAGAAAAGGATGGCGTTGAAGTTAGAGTGATAGCCGGGGAAGCTATGGGAGTTCGATCTTCAGTTTATACCCGAACTCCTACAATGTACGTTGATTTTACCCTGCATCCAAACACTGAGTACCATCAGAGCATCCCAGAGTCATGGAACGCGTTTGTGTACATAATTGAAGGCGAGGGGTACTTTGGCATACCGAATGGAAAACCTGTACCTGCTCACAATTTCTTGGTCCTCGGCATTCCAGGAGAGGGCCTAAGCGTTTGGAACAATTCCGCTGAGCCACTAAGATTCGTCTTGGCTGCTGGTGAACCGATCAACGAGCCCATCGTTCAATATGGTCCGTTTGTGATGAACACACAAGATGAGATCCAGCAGACTATGGAAGATTTTCGATACTGCAAAAATGGATTTGAAAATGCTAGATCTTGGAAGGCAGAATAAAGAGGCAACTGAAGACACTCAACAGCTTAGGAGATCTCATAGTTTGACCTTAATTACTTTCATCATCTCTACTTTTTTCCTTCAGAATCCAACAAACAAAAGATTTATAGCAATCATATGGAGCATGTTAAAAGGTTTCTAGAAGTCTAAAATCTTTAGCTGACAAGATCATTCTGACATGATAAGTGTTACTCCCCGTTTCAAAATAGTTGATTGTCTAGAAAAAATTTACTTTTTTTTTTTATAATAGTTGATTGTTTACTGAATTCGATATCATTTTATACTAATTCCTCTGTTTTAATTCACTTGATCATTTTGAAATTTTTTACTTTTTCACAATAATTGATTGTTTGTAGTTCTAATGCAATTTTAAGGTTACTTTCTCCTTTTTACCCATTTTATAAAGTAACACTTCATTCATTTCTAACAACGAGCCATAGGTGCGAGAATGGCTACAATTCATTAATAATACCGTTCATTAGTGTTCATTAATCAATATATATAATTACTTTCAATTTAAAGATGGTACCCATTACTAAAATATATTATTCTAAGATGGTACAACATAAAATGTTCAAAAGAAATGACCAAAATGATATTATATACCAATATAGTTTGTGTATCAAAATATGTTAAACAAGTTGATACAAATGATCTAAAACGGAAAAATAAGCTTCGACGATTGATATTAATGAATTATTTTTGACATAGTGGTACGTAGTACTTCAAATGTACCAAAAGAAGAATAAAATATATTTAAACGGGTACAATATACACTTTTTTATGATTAATGAACCATTAATGAACGGAAAGCTTAATAAACCGTAACTTTCCACCGTAAGTGCTACACTTTAAGTGTGCACTTGATAAACCGTACATAGACCTCGAATGGACGTAATAACCTGCAAACCACGTCAAATTCTAATAATTTATCCACTTTTTAGCTATGGTGGATATAAGAATTTGTTGTGCTTTGTGGGTTTTGAAGTTCCCAACTAAAAAATTATCAACTACCATTAGCACTCATAAATAAAACTCCTTTTGGTGTTGGCTATTGTCTACTAGTGCTATTTTTTTTTGGATTCTCTCCACTATTGGGATTTAAATCTATGTTATGGAGTAGTGATCTTCAATAAAAAAAAAGGTGAATCATCTTGAGCAACAAGAGAACCCTCGACCTTCTTTCGATCCATCGGCTCTATTATTGGCAAGGCTAACTCGGTTAACGGATAATTCTGCTTTATATGAATCTGAGTTCAAAACCTTCCGACTCACGTTGTCGTATATCTCCCGAACGACAAGCTCGAAAGCCTTGGTCACGTTTGTTGAATCCAGTGCGGAAGTCTCCATGAAGAACAACTCTTCTTGTTCTGCAAGACTCTTTCCTTCGTCAACACTCACTGCTCGAATATTTTCCAGATCACATTTGTTTCCCACTAGCATCATTGCAACAGTAGTATCCGAGTGAGCTGCATAAAGTTGCAATGCTATGTTAACATATATGATCAAGAAAGCATGTGTATCAAGAATGGTGGAAGACAAACCAGTAGTCGATTTCGATTTAGAAGGTGACAAACATTAAGTAGAACATAATCAAATTACGAAGTAAATAATCAATTTACAAATAACAAGGCAGCAGAAAACATGAGCTATAGAATAAATCTCACCATCACACTTGTGATATACGAAGGGACATATTCACCGGCACATTGCATGCTAGGTCTGAAAGAATCTGTTAAGCTACTAAGTACTAACAAAATTACATTATCACCGTTCTAATTTATAGAAGATGTGATGACTTTTAGAAAACATGGTTTCTGCGAGACTAGAATAGGGTATCAAAAAGTCAACCATCGACAAACGTTAAAGACAGGTCAAGGAGATATACTCAGTACTGCGGAAGATGCAAACCATCTACAAAAAAAGACCTGGATGATCAGAAGGTAATTGAAGTAACTACCTAAAATGTCATCACCACTGCCAAGAATGTCAATGAAGTTGCCAGGTCGGGCATGTTTATGTTATACACAGTTGAGTCCGAACGTTTTATTGTTTGACATAGATTAATGCAGCTATTCAGTGACTCTTTCCTTAATTATCTTCATTACATGATGTCGCTTTATGGTGATCTTGTACTGGAATAATGAAATTTGGAAACATCATTTACAAAGCGGAAACACGATCTTAATTGGGCAGACAAAGTAATTAGGAAAGGGCAGTACTAGGCAACTGATGATCATGTGGAATGATCAAACCAATCGTATAGATAGATTTATGCGAAAATATATGTAACGGAACGCTAAGGATTACCTACATTTCAAATCATGACGAGTGAATTTCAAAAATCTCGTATTCTAAAACAATGACTGAAATTGTTGGAGAAAAGGATCAAAAATTTAAATCCTTCTGCAGCAAGATTATGATACAACAAAACTTAGTGTTCCTAAACATAGTAGCACGAAGTACTTGGTTGTCCCTATTCATTACTAAAACTTATATTTGGAGTGCACAAAGAATTGTACATTACAGAGCCAAGGTTCTCGGGATATATTAATCCACATTCAGTTTAACATGGAAGCGGTAACTACTGAGGTACACAACTTCAAGAACATGGATACAATAGACAAATTATAGTCTAATATCCAGTACTAGAAGATCAATCCATAAAACATTCAACAACAACAAAAATTCAAACTTGATACTAAACACGGAAACTTGACCGAAAACTAGGTCTAGCCTAAATAACAATCCTCGATCCAGAGGAATACAAAACAAGTAAAATCAAGTACCCAACTCAATGCATAGTTTCAGAAACAAGTACACCATACAAATTCATAGAGCAACAATTACATCTGTTTTTTTATCTACACTTCCTTCAAGAACAACCAAAACCGCAACGCGGTGGAAGATCAACGATATCGCAACATCTGAAGCATTACCGAACTAACAAAACATAACAACCCACAAACAAAGACAATGCTAGAATTCAACAGCAACAAAGCACAATAAAGGCACTTCCTTGAAAGCTCATCAATAACCCGACAATAAAATGCCTAAAAATTGATCGAACATATCAACCCAACTAAGAAAATACTTAAAATCATCTATAAATTAGCGATGAGGTGAGTTTCGAACCAGCACTTTCTGGTCTAGCAATAGCCTTTTCCAGTAAGCTATTCGATTTAGTCAATAAACACACATTCTATAGAGCTCATGAAAGAAAATGCTGAAAACCCAATAAAAATGACTTACATTTGAGTTCATCAAGCCATTTAGTAATGCTATCAAAAGTGTCCCTCCTAGTAATATCATAGACAACAAGAGCACCAAAAGCCCCACGATAATAAGCAGAAGTAACAGCACGAAAACGCTCCTGACCAGCAGTGTCCCAAATCTGAGCCTTTACTTCTTTTCCATCAATTTCGACACTTTGTGTCTGAAACTCCACTCCTATTGTAGCCTTTGAGTGCAAATTGAACTCGTTTCGAGCATATCTTGATAACCGATTGGATTTTCCAACTGCTGAATCGCCTATTATCACTATTTTGAAAAGGTACTCTTCACCTTCATCGTCTGATGATGACATGGTTCAGCAGTTTCCAAGAATGGGGGGGGGGGGGGGGGGGGGGGGGGCGCAAAAAAGTGAAAAAGATGTAAGAGGAGTAGAGGACTAGAGCCTACAGGAGTTATTACAGAGGAGAGAGGACTGGAAAGAGTTATTCATGGATTTTAAGGAGCCCACAAACAGTTGGTGGTCTGTCAATTAGTTGTCAAATTTTAGTGCTGAAAATCAGCTGGGTTCGAACGGGTTCCTGCCCGATTTCAATTTAACGAGTCGGGTAGCAAACCTATTACTCTCGTATCGTTCGATAAGGACACGAGCGAGTATGTCTTTTGAGCCGGGCGATGAGTGGGTGTCGGGTTACCCCCAAATTTCTATTTAAAAAGAAATATCTTAAGTTACATACAACAAGATTTAATTGTCGAAATGTAACCCTGGAAATTCTTTTCAATTAGTCTTATATTGATCAATGAAATTAATTATGGTTAAAGTATAACATATACTACCTCCGTCCCTAAAAGATTGTCACATTTTGACTTTTGGTGGTCAACAAAGCACGATTTAAAACATAAATATCTATTATTCTACATGTGAAAAAATTATAAAAAGTTAATATTTGAAAAATATATATTAAGACGAATCTAACAAGGTCCCACAAGACTATATTATTTCTTATCGTTTAATGGGAATTCATGATCAAATTTTGTAATGTTTGACTAACAAAAGTCAAAATGTGACAATCTTTTAGGGACGGAGGGAGTATATTATATAAATATAAAATATAAAAGAGCGGGTAATCGAGCGGCCCCGGGTTTTCCGAATCGGGTATCGAGTAGAACAAATTACTCGAGTATCGCTCAATAAGGATACGAGCGGATTTCGAATTACCCGGTCCTTTAACAACACTACTGTCAATGCCCTTGTACGAAATTCTAACAGTTTAATTTTAGTTTTCTTACGGCTCGTGAACCCTCGAGATGCTTTCGATTAAGGGATTGTACTTTCGTTTTTTTATGTTACTAAAATGCCCCTTGGTTTTACTTTTTCACGGGGAATTGGAGAGTGAGAATGTTTCTTTAAGGGTAATTTTGTCTCTTCACCTACCGATATCAACACATATCCACGCGCATTGCCTCTTCACCCTTCTCTTTTTCTAATAAAAAGGGAATACCTTTTAATTTTATTAATATGAATAATTGATTACAAGCACTAAACATCATTACAATTCGTAAACTTAAGGAAAGAGGCGACTAGCGTCAAACTAGTGAGAGAAATCATCTCTCTAACCAATTTCCGTGCTAGCAAGAGGGCTCGAACCCGAGACCTCCGCTAGAGGTGTCACCATGCTTGCTGTTGGAAATTGATGTGTCAATTTCCTCAATTAGTGCCCGTGAACTATATCATCTATATATACGGTTCAATAACCGATAGTTATCTGAACTATCAGTAGTCTCACCCGAGATAATGCCGGGGGTCATCGAATGGCAGACTAGGCTCTCTCGATGATCTTCGGGATTCGTGTATACGGTCTTATACGTTGAATCCCGATGCCTTCGTTACTCGGGCTATGAGGTCACACACGTAACAATTACCGAAGATACTTTCGAGTAGTTACCCGAAAGTGAATAAGGGATTTGATCCATATTGAGGAATTTCGGTTCGATCGAGATCGTGTCCCGACCGAACCGATGGTGCGCCCGGAATTGGTTCCGGACACACCATTTGGGGTTTATGTATATATATATATATGTGAGATATATATATATATATATATTATCATTTATTGAAATGATTTAATTAATTAATGAATTAATTAAATAAGATATGATTTAATTAATTAATTAAGATTAATTAATTCTATCATCATGAATGGTTGACATCTTGGTGGCTACTTTATGCCTTGGGAAGGCTTTGTAAGTCTTGGGAAGAACTTTTGTAAGAGAATCTTCCATGGACCAAGAGGCATTAACCATATGGATGGTTAATGTGTTTGTTTAGTGTATAATGTGTTTCATCATCCATTCTATATCATAAGATGATATAGAATGGGTAGAGCATCAATCTAAGTCTTGTATATCTCTTGCTAGAGAACACAAGAACACAAACAAACACACTTCATCTTCAACCATAACCCTCTAGCAAAACTCTAAGTGTAGAGTGTAGAACTAGTTCTACATTTTTGATATAGTAGTAAAGACTACATACTCCTCAATAACACACACTAGTCCAAGTGTGTCTTATTGCTATCTAAGGTATTGGTGTGGACTATTTCATAGTAGTTTCATATCACCTTGGTGATAGACATTTCTTCAAGGAGAAAGCAAAGGAGCAAGGTGTGGGGATAAGCGCTTAAAGATTGACATAGCTTCCGCTCACGCTTCAAAGGTATAACTTTGTAGCACTACTCTTTTATATGTTAGTTGTAGCATATTCACACTATCTTTAAACATATACTTCTATGAGCTAGTTCTATTGTGTAAGTTCTAACGATCAACGAATTAGGGTTTTCTAGACATATGAACTATCGTAGTTCATTGTGTCTTGCAACCCCGGGATATTCCAACACTTGCTACTAGAGCAAGATGTCTTGACCTCTTCACCCTTCTCTAATATAGGGAATGGGTGCCTGAGTGTGGTTCCAATTGAAGTTACTCCCCTTGATTCTAGCCTCTTTAGAGCATTCACACCAGTGTCCCTACTAAAATCCCTAAAATCTACTCTCTATATCTACTTTATCATTTTAAATGTGACATTTTAACTTTTGAAACAAAATCAGATTCCCTATTTATCACCTTATATATCATTGAAATATAAAATATACACACAAAATAATGAAAAAAATTAATAAAAAAGAAAAATAAAATTCATTAATAATCTTCACAAAATTAGACATCTTTGGTCAAATTAGTTTTATAAAAAACAATTTTACAAAAAAAAAATCAACAATTGAATTAGGCACCCTTAATCAAATTAATAATATAGCATAAAATCGGTTTCATAAATATAAGTTTTAGACAATGATTAAATTAATAAAATAATGATATGAGTTAACTGAAAAAAAAAATCACAGTAACATGAAAAGATGAAGAGAGAAAGCAGAAGGGGAGAAGGGAAGTGGGAGAGAGAAAGGAGAGAGGGGAAGTGGGAGAGGGAAACGTGGCTGCTAGATGAGATAAGGAAGAATTAGTTGATATTGAGAATGGATGGAAGCCCCTTCAAATACACCCACCCAACTCATACCCCAATTTTTTTATGTAGGCCTACTCAAGATGAGGAGACTAGAAATGCATCACTTTTCATGTTTTTCTTTATTTTCACCCAATATTTGCACTAAGGCTCACTTTGAGCACACTGCTGTGAATGCTCTTAGCCACAAAATCTACTTCCTCGTTAGTCACCCTGTTCACATGCTAGATCGATGTGCGACTAGATTGCATCAAGGAGGTAATAATCTGGATTTTATTCATATACTCTCTAAACGTCTATTAATTTAAAACGGAGTTACTATATATCAATAATAATTGTATGTAACAAAAAAATTACTAAGTAATAAATAGTTAGTTATATATCATTTTGTCGTCATTAAGATTATTTTTCTTGCGTTCAAAATTTGAAATATTCTACCTGAAGAAAACAAATAGTAAAACAAAATAATTGTGATGAATAAAAAAGAATTATATTACAATGATACAATTCAAACTAAACAAATAAAGTTATAACACAAACCTTAAGAAATTTCCTCATACTTCTCAACATTACCTAATGTATCCTTAAGGTATAAAATGTTTGTTTTTCAATTATTTTTGAATACTGATAAATATAAAATTAAAAAGTATTTGTTTGGGTTCGGCCGGGTTTCTTCGGGTTTCAATTGTTTAAACCCAAATCCAACCTTATTTTTTGGGTGTTCGGTTACTAGTCTCAGCCCCGACCCATTAACTCAACTAACCATCACTTTCGGGTTGAATTGAACTTTTAATAATTTAAGTCAATCTTGCAAAAGACATAATAAGATACTTAATTTGTTTTATTCCTGAAAAATTCACAGATCATTGAACTTTTACATGAGCATATAATGCAAATTATTGAGTTCATATCTTGCACATTCTCATATAGCCTTCCATGAATTCAAAGGTGGAGTGTCTGAATTTTCCCAAGTGCTCACTCCTCCGATATGCCTGTCCCCCTTCACCGAATCAGCTGTTGCGATTTCTTCAAGCTCCGCCATGTCCTCTGCACTTAATTTAACTGATAAAGCAGCAATGTTGTGGTTAAGGTTTTCGATTTTCGTGGTTCCTGGAATCGGACATACATCTTTTCCCTGGTGATGAAGCCAAGCTAGCGCTAGTTGAGAAGGACTACATCCCTTCCTTGCTGCAATCTCATTGACGCGGTTGAACAACTTCTGGTTGTGTTCCAAATTTTCAGCCTGGAACCTCGGCAAGCTCTGCCAAATCAACAAGGAAACGAGGAGCACTAACACATGAGTCTAAAAATAATAGCAATAGCCATCAAGAGTTCCATTCACAGATAAATAGGACACCGGGAAGATCCTATTCGTGGCCAACACGAGAAAAAGATAAGGGAATGCATTAAGACAATAAAATCAAGAAGATAGAGTTAGCCCATACATTACGAGAATCATTTTCGGGTAGAGTCTCCATCACTTTTGCACCAGATGAGAAGAATCCACGGCCTAAAGGACAGTAACAAACAATGCCAATGCCAAGTTCTCTGAAGGAGTATAAGAAAGGTGTTAGAATTCGTCTATGTCGAAACAAACCATACACAAATAGATGACTGGGAACCTGCAAGTAGGGATAATCTCTTCCTCTGCATCTCTGCTCCACAACGACCACTCTAACTGAACAGCTGTTATCGGATGAACAGCATGTGCTCGTCTGATTGTAGAAGCGGAGGCCTCAGATAGACCTATGTACTTAATTTTACCCTCTTCAACAAGTTTCTTTAGTTCTCCCATCTTGGAAAGATGAAATTTATATAAGAACGAATAAGAAAAACGTATTCTCGTGGAACAGAACTACAGAAGCAACCCGGCAAAGTGCAAGAGCATTACTATGCAAGAGAACTACTATTTTCTCGCAATAGAGGAACAGTTCTACGTGCACACGCTCATGAAAATTAATAGAGAAAAAAACGAGAGATCTTACAGTGACTTCAATAGGCACTTGAGTATCAACTCGGTGTTGATAATACAGATCAATGCAATCAACATCAAGGCGCTTTAGGCTGGCCTCGCAAGCCACTCTTACATATTCTGGATTACCAAATACACGAACTGCCCCGTCGACAAAGCCAATTCCAAATTTAGTCGCCACCTGCGCCCTCTCTCTAATCCCTCCCTTTAAGGCCTACAAAACAATAAACACACTTTACCATACACATCACTTCACCATAGTAAACAAATTCACAACTCTTTCTGAACTAAAGATATTTTTTCTCTACCAAGAACTCTTCCTTACATGGAACATAAATGAAATTAAGGAGTCAAAATGCAGTAAAAATCGTCCACTTTCGTTACTTTTTTCTTTCTTATAATTTGTCTCGTCTGACTAACTTTTGCAGATTTTGTTATGTCTACGATACATGTTCTTCGACTAGTTATCACTAAACTTTTAAAAAGGCGCGAGTAGACGATCTTTATGGAATGAAACATACCTTGCCAATCAAGATCTCATTGGTGTGAGGCCCATAAACATCAGCTGTATCAAGAAAGGTGATGCCATTGTTGATAGCATGGTGTATAAGGTTGATCATGTCGGGTTCGGGCTTGGGTGGCCCGTAAAAGGCGGACATGCCCATGCACCCAAGTCCTTGAGCAGACACCTCAAGGCCCTGTGAGCCCAGCTTCATCCTGGGAACTTTGAGTTCTTGTGATGATGCCATTGTTAGGAACTTAGGATGAGTTTCACTCTGTGACTTAGAGCTTTGCTTTTGTGTTAATTTATAGTTGAGATTGGCGTGCGTTCGATAATGATATCGAATACCATGCATTCAATGCTTTTTCTACAAAATAAAATATAATGCACGAAACATGTATTGATGCGTGGACATATCACATATCACATATCCATACTCTTAAAAGGAGTTTAATCTTACAATATTTCCGTACTTGTTACTAAATAAATCTCAATTCTTAATTGATTAATTTTTATCAATATTCAGATATAAAAGGACAATTTTTGTCATTACGTTAACAAAATATATAAGGAATAAAATCAAAGTATTAAATGCATATGGTTAAGCATTCATTATTTATTTTTTGCATTGTTTCCACTCTCATTGATTATCATATGATTTTCTTTAATTTTTCAGTGTCGTCCCTCATTACATGATGATGAATGTTCATATCTAACGGTCCTAATAAGATAAAGACAATTTTGTTATTATGTGAACAAAATATATAAGGAAAAAAATCAGAACAATAAATGTGTACAATTAAACATTCCTCTAACCATTTTTGGAATTGTTCTTAATATCCTGGTGGGGTGAATGACATATGGGTTCCTCAGTTTTATCTTTAATGTCATTTGGGTCCTTGAGATTTATATATTACCATTTTAGGTCCTTGCATCAATTTTGAGTTGCTCAATTACCTTAATACCCTCATATATTATTAATACTTAATTAAATTTGTATAATAAAAAATAATTTGATAGATTAACAATTTAAATAATTGTACTATATATAATTTTATATATTCAAATTGGATGGTTTATGTTAATATATATACTTTTTATTTTTCATAATTATCAATTTAATTTTAATATTATTGATTAAATTTTAATAATAAATTATTAACAAAAATAAATTATTTTTATTAGATAAAATTAATTAAATGTTGAGTTATTTATAAAGAGGGGTATAATGGTCAATAATGTATTCAATTTAATGTCAGAGGACCCTATTGACATATAAGATAAAACTCAGGGACCTAAAATGGTAATATAAAAAACTCAGGGACCTAATTGACATTTAACATAAAACTCGGGGACCTAGATGTCATTTGCCCTATCCTGGTGGCATCTAACTCAAATGGCTAATTAAAAGATCATGAGTTCAATTTTTGTTGGAGACAATAACTTGTCTTATATTTCATTAGCTGACTTAATTATTGTTGATTATTAATTACTACCTCCGTCCCTAAATGATTGATACATTTTGAGTTTTGTGGTCAAACTTTAAAATGTTTGATCAAGAATTTTTAATAAACGATAAGAAATAATGTAGTCATGTGAGACCTTGTTGGATTCGTCTCAATATATATTTTTGAAATATTAACTTTTTATAATTTTTTCGCATCTATAATAAAAGATATTTACGTTTTAAATTGTGTTTTGTTGACCATGAAAGTCAAAATGGACCAATCATTTACGGATGGAGGGAGTGTAAATTAATTATTACTCCCTCTATCCCTAAGAGCATGTACATCAGCTCTACTAAATTTTCCTTTATAATTCACTCTCAATTGTCACTTTTCTATTTTTGAGACTAATTGTTCTTTAGCAGATCCCCTATTATTCACAACTAATTAAACCATAGTAATTATAGGAAGACAAGCTATTTAGGGGAGCTGAAAAAGTGTCAGTTTTAGTAAGTTGCCCCTATTATAACTTATAGCGGGGCTAATGCACATGCTCTAAATGATTGTCACATTTTGACTTTTGGTGGTCAACAAAATACGATTTAAAATGTAAATATCTATTATCCTACACGCGAAAAAATTATGCAAAGTTGATACTTCAAAAATATATATTGAGACGAATCTAACAAGGTACCACAAGACTATATTATTTCTTCTCGTTTAATGAGAATTAATAATCAAATTTTGTTATGTTTAACCAGCAAAAGTCAAAATGTGACAATCTTTAGGGACGGAGAGAGTATTAAATAGTTGATTAAGACGATCTTTATGTAACATATTAGGAAATACATTTAGAGATTTTTTTCATATTAACCTTCAAATTCGAATTTTCAATTAAATATACTCCCTCCGTTCTCTTTTACTTGTCGTTCTAGCCTCAAATTTTTGTTTCTAAATACTTGTCATTCTAGCATAATTAATTACACATTTATATTTTCAATGTACCTTTTAATTACTTTTTACATTGAGTTTATCAATCAACCAATTATATAGTATCAATTGATTGTAATTTTATATTTCCAATGTACTTTTTGACTCTCTTTTAATTTTTCTTAATCTATGTGCAAATAGCTAGAACGACAAGTAAAAGAGAACGGAGGGAGTATTATTTTATTAGCCTCTTAACTTGTGCTATATATATTTACCTATATATTTTGTTAAGGGGTAACAAAATTGTCTTTCTCTGTTTAGGACGATTAGATATAAAAATTGATCGAAGTCAATCAATAATCAATAATTGATATAGATTTATATTCCAAATAATATCATGTAATAGATGACATAAAAAAATGGGAGAAGATCATGATAATCAATGACAATAAAAACACTGTCAAAAATGTTTAAGGAAAGTTTAACAAAAGGTATTTAATACTCTGATTCTTCGTCTAATGTATTTTGATAACCTAATACCAAAATTGTATTTATCTGCATATCGATAAAAAGTAATCAATCAATGCTAAAATCAAAACCTTAAAGGGCATGGTCGCATAGATATAATCCACGGAATGATTTTTTACGGCATCAGAATATTTACGTGAGTTAATTTTTCTTTTTGGTAAAAATATACTAAATACATAATGTTCGAATAAGTAGGAGAAATTTGGCAGATTAGCACTATTTGGAGGGTTTTTTAACTTAAAGCACAGACCTCTATTTTTTGCAAAGCACTAGCACCCTCCCTCATAAAAAGACTATTTTACCCTTAAATTAAATACAAACTACATCTATACCTTTTCTTCTCCTCAACACTTCATCTTCTTCAAATCATCTTTTCTTCTTCTTTTTCTTCACCACCATAACCACCACCTCACAAAACCATCACCATCAACAACCTCAATTTCGAAATCACCACCATTTTTATATCTTCCTCCCCATATATTCTTTTTTACAAACCCAACACCACCAACAATCTCACACCCACAAATTTCGAAACCCCACCCCCACCCCATCACAATTTACAAGGTTTTGGGGGGATAGATGCGATTTCACAGGGATTTAGGGGGAGGGGCGGACTTCATAAGGGCTTGGGGGGAGGGGGGCGATTTAACAGCGGGTTTGGCGGAGGGGGGGCGGACTTCACAGGGCCTGGGAGGGGGGAGGCGCGATTTCTTGTGGCCTTGTGGGTAGGGTGGTTATGGGTGGGGTGGTTGGTGAGGTAGGTGGAGGTGGTGGAAATGATGTGATAATTGGTGGGTTTGTGAAGAAGAAGAAGATGATAGTAGATTTGTGAAGAAGAATGAATATAAGTTTTTGAATTTGGAGTTGGTGGTGGTGGTGAGCTTGTAAAGGTGGTGATGGTGGTGGTGGTAGGTAAAGAAAAGATTTTGGTGGTGGTGAAATGGTGAAGAAGAAGATTGTTGGTTTATGAAGTAAGGGCAAAATAGTATTTTTATAAGGGATGGTGCTAGTGCTTTGCAAAAAAAAAATGTGAGTGCTCTAAGTTAAAAAAGACATCTAAATAGTGCTAATCTGCCAAATTTCTCGAATAAGTAGTATCTCGAAAACGTGAAGTAGACTGTTGTGAGATAGAGAGGGAGTGTTTATTACTCGGAAAAAGTTAAAACTAATTTATACTCCAATTAAGTCAAAATTGAATACAAGTTTCAATTCAAAACAACAACAACCGCCATATGCCATTATATAACGATATAAATATGGCAAGTGGATGGGATGATCACTTAACTTTGGGGCATAGAACCCGTTGATCACCTAACTTTCAAAAGGTCCAAGTTGATCACCTAACTTGTTAAGAGTCTATGAGGTTTCACTCTAAAATCAATTGGCAATAGAGGGAGTAGCTCAAGATCTTATATATTGAATTGGGAGGACATCGACTTTCGATGTGGGATGTGCATCTTAACACTCCCTCTCACGTATAACCCAATCATCGACGGAACTTTCATCGCCGGTATTAACTGCTGGAAACAATATCGGTGGGTTACACGTGCCTCAATAACTCGGGCCTGGATGATACCATGATAAGAGTCTATGGGGTTCCACTCTAAAACCAATTGGCTATAGAGGGAGTAGCCCAAGATCTTATATATTAACCCGGGAGGACATCGACTTTCGATGTGGGATGTGCATCTTAACACTCCCCCTCACGTGTAACCCAATCATAACTTTTCAAATCGTTCCCATCAGCACATTATTCACTGATAATGCTAATTATGGACTAATTACATCACGTGCCCATCACGTGGTAGTTAATCAGGGGCAATTTAGTAATTTTGCGTCTTAATTTTCTAAAAAATAGTTTAATCCCATTAAAACAAACTCAATCCTCAATTCACGTGATTGGCTATTTTAATAAGGATGAATTAGGGATTGGGTTTATTTTAATGGGATTAATCTATTTTTCATAAAATTAAGATGTGAAATTACTAAATTGCCCCTAATTAACTACCGTGTGATGGCCACGTGACATAATTAGTCCATAATTATCATTATTAGTAAAGAATGTGGTGAATGAAAACGATTTAAGAAGTTAGGTGATCAACTGAGACATTTCAAAAGTTAGGTGATCAACTGGTTCCATCCCCAAAGTTAAGTGATCAATTCAGCCGTTTGCCGATATAAATATGAAATTCCAACACAAAAGCCATTTCTCATTTTTCTCTGCAAATCTCTCTTGCATTCATCAATATTGGTCAAACGTTCTCCAGATAGGTAATACTTCTTACTCCAATTAATGCATTGTCCCAGTTATGTTCGTCTATATGTCCCAAATTACTTGTCCAATTTAGTGTAAAATTTCGAATTCCCATATATAATCGTGTGTGCTTCTGATTAGTCCGAATATTTGCAAAGATAGTTGGGGGATTAGGTTGAATATTTGAAACTAATGCATTCCGTACAAGTGTAATATTTATTTTTACAGCGTTTCAGCATTGACTCAGTGGAATTTTCAGGTCTTTCAGCGATTTTCAGCATCTATTTTGTGGAATTCTTGGGAGTTTTAAGTCAACTTCGGGGATTAGTTTTGAAATGTATTTCATATCGTAAACTATTGTATTAAACGTCATATGAATTGGATAAAACTGAAGAGCCTTAAACGACTTCTAATTTAAAATGGAGTTAGTATTATAGTAGTAAACCTTAGAATTAGTATCATAAATCATACTCACACATATTACTTCCAAATAGTGAAATTTCAGGTTTGAATCTTTTTAATACAATAGTCACACATACTACTCTACTTAATAATTTAAGTAAACTTTGCAAAACTCGTAAGATATTCCATTTATTTTGTTCGTGAAAACTTCACAGCTTATTGAGCTTTTACATGAGCATGCAAATTATTGTGTTCATACAATGATGGTATGTAAAAGCTTGCCAACTTCATAGACACAAAAAACAGGTAGTTCGATCGACGTGGGAAGACATATCCTCATGTAGTCTTCCATGACGTCAAAGGTGGGGTGTCTGAATTTTCCCAAGTGCCAGCTCCTCCGTGATACCTGTCATACCTGTCTCCCTTCACTGCATCAGCTGTGGCGATTGCTTCAAGCTCCGCCATGTCCTCTGCACTTAATTTAACTGATAAAGCAGCAATGTTGTGGTTAAGGTTTTCGATTTTGGTGGTCCCTGGAATTGGACATACATCATTTCCTTGGTGATGTACCCAAGCGAGAGCCAGTTGAGAAGGACTGCATCCCTTCCTTGCTGCAATTTCACTCACGCGGCTGAATAACCTCTGGTTGTGTTCCAGGTTTTCAGCCTGGAACCTCGGTAACATCTGCCAAATCAGGAAGGAAACAGGGAACACTAAAACATGAGTCGAAGAAGTAAGAATATTAATAGCAATGAAAAGTCCCATTCACGGGTTAATATTCAAGGACATAGGGAATATCCTATTCTTAGCCACCACGAAAAAGATAAGGGAATGCATTAAGCTGATAAAATCGTGAAATATAGAGTTAGCCCTTACGTTACGAGAATCATCTTTAGGCAGAGTCTCGATCAGCTTTGCACCAGATGAGAAGAATCCACGCCCTAAAGGACTATAACAAACAATGCCAATGCCAAGTTCTCTGCAGGAGTATAAGGTAGTTGTTAGAATTTGTATTTGTCAAAACAAACCATACACACATAGAAGACTGGAAACCTGCAAGTAGGGATAATCTCTTCCTCGACATCTCTGCTCCACAATGACCACTCCAACTGAACAGCTGTTATCGGGTGAACAGCATGTGCTCTTCTGATTGTAGCAGCAGAGGCCTCAGATAGACCTATGTACTTTGTCTTGCCCTCTTCAACAAGTTTCTTGAGTTCTCCCATCTTGCAAAGAGGAAAAATATGTAAGAACGAATAAGAATAAAATTACTTCCACGGAACAGAACTACAGAAGTAGCCCCTCGAAATAGAGCTCCAGCTGCAAGTCCTTTTTGTGCAAGAGCATTACTACAGCTTTTGCCATAAATCTATCTGAAGTTATAACCTAAGGTGTAAGAGTGCTTCTGTTTTCTCCAATACGAGAACACTTCCATGTGCACGCGTGATGATTATTGATAGAGAAACGAACGAGAGATCTTACAGTGACTTCAATAGGCACTTGAGTATCAATTCGGTGTTGATAATACAGATCAATGCAATCAACATCAAGGCGCTTTAAGCTGCCCTCGCAAGCCGCTCTTACATATTCTGGATTACCAAATACACCTATTCCACCATCGACAAAACCAACTCCAAATTTAGTTGCTAATTCCACCTTCTCTCTAATCCCTCCCTTTAAGGCCTATAATATACAATAAACACAAGTTACCATACACATCATTTCAGAGTTACAGAAGACGAATTCGAAACTCTTTCACTACCAAGAAATCTTCCTACATTAACAAGAAATCCAAGAAGAAAACAGAACTATACAAGAGCTAGAAAACTTGCAAATAAGGATTTAAAAACCAATACTCTTCCCTTCTCGTAAAGGTTGTCCACTTTCACTCTTTATTTCTTTTTATTATAATTTGTCTCGATTGACCAACTTATAAGTACATTTTCGCGGATTCATCATTTTTAACTAGTTATATGTTAAGAACAAAAATTCAAGACTGGACGATCTTTGTCGGATGGAGGGAATACAAAACATACCTTGCCAATCAAGATCTCATTGGTGTGAGGCCCATAGACATCAGATGTATCAAGAAAGGTGATACCATTGTTGACAGCATGGTGTATAAGGTTGATCATGTCTGGTTCGGGCTTGGGTGGCCCGTAAAAAGCAGACATGCCCATGCACCCAAGTCCTTGTGCAGACACCTCAAGGCCCTGTGAGCCCAGCTTCATCCTTGGAACTTTCACTTCTTGTGTTGATGCCATTGTTAGGAGTTTCAGTTTGTGACTTAGAGCTTTGCTTTTGGTTAATTTATAGTTTAGATTGACACTACAATTAGTCTATTAGTCACGGATATTCCTTGCAATAATGAAATTTTCGGTTCGACTCTTTCCAATACTCGCAAATAATGAATCTTCATGTTCGAGTTTTTGCTGCAATCAATAACATATCTAGGTGTTTCAAAGTATATGTTCGAAACCGGCGTCATTTTGAAGTGGATGTTCAAAACACTTCAATATATTCAAATATAAATATAAAGGCTAATTTTTACATTAATTTTTTCTTTATATTTATATATACTTTTGTTTTTCAAAAGAAGTGCGTCATGTTCGACTGAACATACACGAACCATAATAGCTCCGCTACTATATAAGATCCTGGGCTACTCCCCTGTTTCTAATTGATTTTAGAGTGGAACCCCAGATACTCCGATTATCATGTAAGTTCGAGTAGACTCAATGATAAATGATAATTGGAGTCTGAGTTATTTGTTGCCGAAGTTGACTAGGAACTGTGCACTGGTGGTGTTATTCAACCGTCGTATCATTAGACTCATTGTAAGAAAATATTTCTTTGATTTGAAGCATTCTTGATATTAGCAATCTCTGTAATTTGTTGACCAGGTATTATTCATGAACTCAGCACTTACGACATATTAGCAGCCCACCTTCCGAAAGGCCCACCAGTCAGCTCCAAGGCCCAATCGCAACCCAGCTTCCTACAGTCAGCCTGGCCCAAGAGGCTGACGTCCTCAGGCCCGCAGCTGACAGACCAGGCGTCCACCTGCCCCCTGGACCGAGCCCTTTCATCAGGCCCCTCACTGGGCCAGCAGGCCTTGGCCCGTCTCCACTGCTCCCTGCCCATATCTAGCGACGAACTGGACCAGACCAGGCCCTGCAGCAGCTGCCCATCAGCGTCCAAGCCTTCTTTGACCAAGACCATCCTCCTCTCCTACTCAGGCTTATTCCATGACAGACATCGAGCAGGCCATGACTACATTAGGGATACATCCACCAGACCTGAACTGGTACATGGACACGGAAGCCACTTCTCATTTGACATCCGATCGAGGTACGATTCTTCATTATTTTAATTCGAGTAATCATATGGTTATCGTTAGAAATGGTCATTCCGTTCCCGTTAAAGGTCATGGTCATACAACTCTTCTTTCTCCCTACCCTCCCCTAAAATTAACCAATGTGCTCCATGTCCCAGAAATAGTTAAAAATCTTATCTCCGTTCGTAAATTTATTACCGATAATTCGGTTTCCGTAGAATTTGACCCTTTTGATTTTTCTGAAGGACCTTCAGACGGGTTCTAGCCTTCTGCGATGCAACACCACCGGAGATCTCTACCTAGTCCCAGCACCTGGTCTTTCTTTCCCAAGTCCGCGTCCCAGCTCGTCCCAGTGTTTTATTTCCAGTTCCGCTTCTAGTATTTGGCATAGTCGTTTAGGTCATCCGGGCTCACCTGTCTTTGATGCCCTTTGCAAAAACAATTTCATTAAATGTAATAGTTCTTCTACTTTTTGTCAATCTTGTGTTCCTAGGAAACAAATAAAATTACCTTTTACTTTATCTGACTCTACTACGCAAATGCCATTCGATATCGTACATAGTGATATTTGGACTTCCCTTGTCCCTAGCATATCAGGACATCGTTACTAATTATCTCTTGATGATTTCACCAACTTCTTGTGGACCTTTCCCCTTTCCCATAAATCCCAAGTGTGTTCTACTTTCATCATGTTTCATGCTCTTATCCAAACTCAATTTCAATTAAAAATTAAATGCCTCCAATGTGATAATGGAACTGAATACACTAACACTAATCTCACTCAATTCTGTGCGTCTCAAGGCATTTCCTTCCGTCTCCCTTGCCCATACAAATCCCCTCAAAACGGTAAAACCGAACGTACAATTCGGTCGATCAACAACATTCTCCGCACTCTCCTTACCCACGCTTCCGCCCCACCAAAATTTTAGCATTATGCCCTTCAAACCACTACTCATCTCCTAAACATCCTTCCCCACAAAAATCTATCATATCTCACTCTCACACACTACTTATATCGTCGACAACCTACATACGATCATCTCCGTGTTTTCGGTTGTCTCTGCTACCCTCTATTTCCTTCCACCACAATATATAAACTTCAACCTCTTTCATCTCCGTGTATTTTCCTAGGATATCCCACTAACCATCGCGGATACTTATTCTACAACCCCACCACCCGCAAAATACTTGTCAATCGTCACGTTTTTGTCGAAAATCACTTCCCCTTTCAACCATCCCCCATACCCGATAGCACTCCACCTTCCCCAAATGACGCCCCCCACCCTGCCCTTCACACTCCAACCTTAACCGAACTGCCCCCCTCTCCCCCCCAATCCAGTCCGCCTCCCCCCCTCAATAGCCCACGCACCAGTCTGCACCAGCCCACCTTACTCGAACTGCCCCATTCTTCCCAGCCCCAACCCGCCAGTCTGCCCCAGCCCTCTCCCACTCCCTTCGTGGACCACTTGGTCCCTGGACCAGACAACCCACGTGCTAGCCCACCTTCTAGCGCACCCAATTCCCCTCCTCAGTCCACGAGCCCAGGCTCCTTCCCAGACCACTCCAGTTCAGCCCCTCATGCGCCAAACATCACCCATCCTATTCAGTTCAGCCTCACCCTCACCACATCACTCGTAGTACTCATGGCATATTTAAACCAACCCCAAATACGCCCTTCAAACATCCATCTGTTTATCTACAATTCCTAAAAATTATGTCTCGGCCTTGAATGATCCTAACTGGAAAATGGTCATGCACGATGAATATGATACTTTAATTCAAAATAATACATGGGAGTTAGTTCCTCGACCGTCAGGGGTTAATATCATTCGGTCTATGTGGATTTTTCGTCATAAAATCAAATTTGATGGATCTTTTGAGCGTTACAAAGCTCATCTTGTAGGTGATGGAAAGACACAACAGGTTGACATTGATTGTGGTGACACTTTTAGCCAGTGATTAAACTAGCCACCATTGGTACCGTTCTCACTTTGGCCTTAGCTAACTCTTGGTCCAATCATCAGTTAGATGTGAAGAACGCCTTTCTTCATGGGGATCTCCATGAGACAGTTTATATGTATCAGCCCATGGGCTTCCGGGATCTTTTTCACCCGGATTATGTATGTAAGTTGCGCAAGTCCCTATATGGCCTCAAGCAGGCCCCTCGTGCTTGGTACCATCGTTTTGCAGTGTTTGTCTCCACTATTGGCTTTGTTCATAGTGTCTGTGATCACTCTTTATTTATCTATCGCCAAGGTTCTGATATTGCCTATTTATTATTGTATGTGGATGATATTGTACTTACTGCTTCGTCTGAGACACTCCGCAGATATCTCATTGATCTTCTCAGTGTAGAACTTGCTATGAAGGACTTAGGTCCTCTGAGTTACTTTCTGGGCATTTCTGTTACTCGTAATGCAGGTGGTTTATTTCTCTCACAGAAGAAGTATGCTGAATCTATCATCAGCAAGGCAGGCATGACAGGATGCAATGCCTCCTCCACTCCTGTTGACACCAAGTCTAAACTCAGCAGTACGTCTGGTTCCCCGTGTGACAATCCTACCTTATTCCGCAACTTAGCAGGTGCATTGCAGTATCTGACATTCACTAGATCTGACATCTCATATGCAGTTCAGCAGATCTGTTTACATATGCATGCTCCGATGACAGATCACATGGCAGCACTCAAACGAGTGTTACATTATGTGCAAGGCACACTTGATTATAGGGTACATCACCATCGTGTTCTTTGATTTCATATACTGATGCAGATTGGGCAGGTTGTCCAGACACACGGCGATCCACTTCACGATGTTGCATGTTTCTAGGGGAGAATCTCATTTCCTGATCCTCTAAACGCCAGGCTACCATATCCCGTTCCAGTGCAGACGTTGAATACCGTGGCGTCGTCAATATTGTATCTGAAGCGTGTTGGCTTCGCAATCTTTTGCTTGAATTGCATCGTCCTTTGATCAGTGCCACAATTGTTTATTGTGATAATATCAGTGCCATCTATCTTACGAAGAATCCAGTACAGCATCAGCGAACCAAACACATTGAAATAGATATTCATTTCGTTCGTGAAAAAGTCACTATAGGCCATGTTCGAGTGCTTCATATGCCCTCCCGACATCAGATAGCCGACATCTTCACCAAAGGCCTTCCGAATGTGTTGTTCACTGATTTTCGGGAAAAGTCTCAGTGTCCGTCCTCCTCCGCTCCGACTACGGGGGTGTATTAGCATAAATATATTATTGTATTATTGTACGGCTTGGTCATTATCCTGATTATATCGGGCTTCCTTATATCGGGCTTTGCCTACATGTAAACCTAGGTCTAACTTTGTCTATAAATAGACACAATGTATTATATGTAACGATCAATAAAGATTATAATCTTTCACGACACTAAAAAGAAGAATTAACTGAACAAATACTAAAATATTCAACTTAATAGTAGTGTTGTGTCTTGTTTTATTCATTAAATAATAGTATATGATTTTGTAGTTTATCGACTAGTGATCGCCGCAGTACAAAAGGCTATCACCTCACCATGTGGCCGCGGAGAGCCATTCGTGTTTCACGACATCTTATTCCACTATAAGGATTCACCACCAATCCTCGAAAACATTCGGAAAAACATAAGACAATCTCAAGTGGCCTTCCATGATGACAAAGGTGGAGTGTCTGAATTTTTCCATGTGCTGGCTGCATTAGAGTATCTGTCTCCCTTCACTGCATCAGCTGATGCAATTCCTTCAAGCTCAGCCATGTCCTCTGCACTTAATTTGACAAACAAAGCGCCAATGTTTTGGTTGAGGTTTGCGATTTTAGTGGTTCCAGGAATCGGGCATACATCGCTTCCCTGGTGATGTACCCAAGCCAATGCTAGTTGTGAAGGTGTGCATCCCTTCCTTGCTGCTATTTCATTGACCCGATCGTATAACTTTTGGTTGTGTGCCAGATTCTCAGGCTGGAATCTTGGGTGCGACTGTCAAACCCAAAAGATAAGAGTCAGAACATGAGGTTCTGGATATATAGATATTAGCATATACTATTTTAAAAAGCATACTATCACAATGCCTCATTACACTCTTGTTTTAGATAGAACATGAGCTCTGGTAAAGTTGTAGATAGTGTTTAAACTCCACTCTTTCGTCGATTCAAAAACAACCTCTTTGTTATGAAATGGGTAAGGTTGTGTGTACTATTCGACAACCATTACCTCGCCCGGGGAGGAGCCTCTCCAAAGGCATTGAGAATGTTTATGTTAATGTCACAACAACAATAAGTAACCAACTGACTAAAATCTTTGGAAGTTTTAGACCGCCATCAAACTGTTCACTGTAACCACAGCTCGTCCACCACAAGATCCATTTGTTCTAGTTAATGCAGGCTTATTACATATTAAACCGACAACATCTACCTCACAAATTAATTCTGTCAAGAAGTTATGCCTCAAATAAAATCCTAAGAAGAACAGTGCAGACGAATTTAGCTCATACCTTACGGAAATCACCATCAGCTAGATTCTCAATTACTTTTGCACCTGATGAAAAGAACCCACGTCCTAGAGGGCTGTAAGCAACAATCCCGATACCAAGCTCTCTAAAGGAGTATAAGAACTGACGGTTAGAGTTAGACAATGTGTTCACCAAGAACTAGTATATTAAAATTAAAAAACCTGCAAGTGGGAATGATCTCTTCCTCGACATCTCTGCTCCACAATGACCACTCCAATTGAACAGCTGTTAAGGGATGAACAGCATGTGCTCTTCGGATTGTAGAAGCCGATGCCTCAGATAGACCTATGTATTTTATCTTTCCTTCTTCAACAAGTTTCTTGAGTTCTCCCATCTTGCAAAAGGAAATATCCATGAGCTCAAGAAGGGAAAATGCTGTATAAATAATGGAAGCAGAGTGATATACTTTAGATGTTTCGAAGAAGATTCTTCCTTAGTCCTCAATGCATCGTAAATTCTATTTTTATGACATCCCACATGAGATTAAAATACTCGTGGCTGGGGGAACCATCAGTAGTTTCAAGTTCAATTAGAATAACACTTAGGAGACCATGTGAACACTATATGAAACAGAGATTAACGCCATACAACGAGTACCATTCACAAGTACCTAGAATAAATACCTTGCCTAGTAACATTCACAAGTAGATAATAATCTTGCTACTTGCTAGACGTTGAACATGTCCAATTGATATTTTTTACAAGTTCAAACGAGTAACATTCACAAGTAGATAGTGATTGCCATAATACTCTAATGTTTTTAAATGCAGATTAGTGATAAAGAAAGGAAGAGAGGTCGCACAGTGACTTCAATCGGCACACTAGTATCAATCCGATGCTGATAGTACAAATCAATGCAATCAATATCAAGCCGCTTCAAGCTTCCCTCGCAAGATGCTCTAACATACGCTGGGTCACCAAAAACACCCCTTTTCCCATCAGCAAAACTAATCCCAAACTTACTTGCTAGTTCCACCTTCTCTCTCATTCCGCCTTTCAACGCCTACACGATTTCGTTTAAACTTAACTCATCAACTTTAGCATAAGCCTCAGATCACATTAACAAAACAGACAATAGAATAAATACCAAAATTCACATTCAATCTTGATCAGACATATCAACATTAGGCATTGTAAACGAACATTCGAAATCGAAACAACATATTAAGACATTCGTCCTAGAATAAATACCAAAAGTTGACATTCAATCTTGATCAGACATATCAACAATTAGAAATTGTAAACGAACATTTTAAAACATTCGTCTTTAACCAAATACCTTGCCTAGTAGTATCTCATTGGTGTGGGGTCCATAAATATCAGAAGTATCAAGAAAGGTGATACCAGAGTTGATAGCATGGTGGATAAGGTTGATCATGTCGGGTTCGGGCTTGGGTGGCCCGTAAAAAGCGGACATGCCCATGCACCCAAGTCCTTGTGCAGAGACCTCCAAGCCTTGTGAACCCAATTTCATCCTAGGAACTTTTGCTTCTGCCATCAAGACCTTAGTGTTCTTGGGTGGGTGGGTTGGGGGGGGGGGGGTGTGGAAGACAAGAAGTAGAGCAGGAGTGTATGCAGGTTGACTTTGGTCTTGGTACTAACTACAAACACAAACTAATATACTCGATTGTGGTAGGTGGGCATTGTGTCCGATATTGGTGGAGATATGATTTTGGGATATCTATATTGAGGATTTGGGAGTGTGCATCAAATCCGAAACCGAACTGAATTGATTTAAATTAAATTGAAAATAATCGAAATTTTTGGAATCGACTAATTCACTTTGCGACTTCTCACTAACATATACTCCTTGGGGCAGGATATGATAATCAAGATGTAATATTTGTTGACATTTTTAACAAGAGATGTCTTTATTTAGCCTGTCCTAATTTTATTTGATATCCTTACACATAGTATATCATAATATGGTTTTATTTGATATCCTTAAATATAGTATATCATATTTTAGATTTATTTGATATTATAGTAGAGTAACTTTTTAGGAGTGAAATGATTATTATATCTTTTATTGGAAAGTGTAATAAGTAAAGAGTAAAATGGTCTATTATGTGTATAGTGGATCCCTATTAAATCTCTAAGAAATACATTATCTTGTAATATTAAATTGGTGTTTTAGAATGTGTTTTTAAAGCATGAGTTAATGATTGAAAGTGTACGTTTTAATTTTTTTTCAACATTTTTCTTAAGTTTTTTTAAATGATAAATGATCGAAAATGTACATGTCAAGTTTTATAAGCCATAGTTAACTTAAATACCAGTAACATTTTACATTGTTTTAGATGACTGCCTTCCTTTTTTTAGTCAATCAACTAAAGATTTTGTACTTATTCTATATTACTTACCAAATATATAGTTGTAATACAAGAAGAAAATATATACAGTATTACTCCCTCCATCCTAGTTTGTTTGACCTATTTCTATTTCGGGAATCAAACTTTACAGATATTGACTATGAATTCCGGTTAGCCGATAAGAGATAATATAGTCATGTGAGATCTTGTTAGTTCGTCTCAATGTATATTTTTGAAATATCAACTATTTATAACTTTTACATTTATACAAGTAGAGATATTGACATTCTGAGTTAATATCTCGGAGATCGTGAAATTCAAAATAGAACAAATAATTTGGGATGGAGGGAATATATTTTACGAACAATCCAAAAGAATGGAAATGATAAGGAATTCAAGGGGCTCTAATCGAACTCACTTAATAAGACGAAAGAGGCCTGCTAGGCCCTAAACGATCTAGTATCTCTTGGGTCTAAGAGGCCTGGTCAGTAGACTCGATTCTGAATTAAGACAATTAGGAACTAATGCTATATAAACTCCTTTCACAAATATAGTCATGATAGTAAATGTCTAAAATATCCATTTAAATATATTATTACAAAAGAACTGGTTTCATTTCCCACATTTACACCTAGCAAAAACAATTTGTTTTGAAATACTTGTTACTTTGGATTCCAACGCATTAATGCAATAATTAATTACTCCCTCCGTCCCTAAAAGATTGTCACATTTTGACTTTTGTTAGTCAAACATTACAAAATTTGATCATGAATTCCCACTAAACGATAAGAAATAAAATAGTCTTGTGGGACCTTGTTAAATTCGTCTCAATATATATTTTTAAAATATTAACTTTTTATAATTTTTTCACATGTAGAATAATAGATATTTATGTTTTAAATCGTGTTTTGTTGACCACTAAAAATCAAAATGTGACAATCTTTTAGGGACGGAGGGAGTATTATTTTCATATTAAGCCTCCTATCTCCGATTGGTTATAGTTCTCTTAATAATTTTTTTCTTAAGATTTCTCCTAATGCATTAATTACATAATTTAACTTTTATATTTTATATAAATTGCATAATAGTCTTTTAGAGAAATCTAAAGAGAACAAATCTTAGTAGAACCATACAATTTTATACACATACATAAAAAATGTCATTCGTTCTTCAACCGGAAAGACTCGACTAGTTTATAGTTAAATCTTAGTGTGGAAGAAATTATCATTAGGATGACAACAAAATGAAATTGAAGGATTAGTTTATAGTTAGATGGCTTTTTTTCATCTGGGCACCTGAACTTCTGGTTTTATAACAAATAGGCACCTGATGAACTTTTTATAACAAGTAGGCACCTGAGGCCGAAATTTGGCACCTGAACTTTTGGATTTCACAAATTTTTTAATTTCTCAGATTTTTGACATTTAAAAATTCCTTAACCGAGGGGCAAGTTAGTCATATTGAAAATATGAGTTTTTGGAGGGAAATATTCGAGAAAAGTTCAGGTGCCATTCGGGAAAAAAAACATTTAAGCGCCAAAATTGAAGAATAACTTAAAAAATAATTATTAATAATAACTTAAAAACTAAAAAAGAAAAAGGACCCCGCCCCCGCCCCCGCCCCCCCCCCCCCCCACCCTGCGTAACGGTTGGAGTTCCTCCCCCCTCCCAAGAGGCTCACATAAATTGTTTTCAGTTATCGTGACTTCCAATGAATACCATTGCTTTATGGCCCAACTCACCAACTTCATTATTTCTTTGCTTGAGCATTCTGTTCTGTGCTCCCAACCTGCAAACTGCAAACTGGAGTAGCTCCTTCCCGCCCCCCCTCCCCCCCCCCCCCCCAACCCCAACCTGCAAACTGCAACAGCCCCCTACCACCCCCCCTCCCCGCAACAGCCGCCTACCACTCCCTCCCCACCACCACCTGCGAGCAGATCGTACCTTGGAGGGTTCATTCTAAGAGCAAGCTTCTCAAATTCATCCCCCACGTTCACAAAAGGTGTCCAGTAATCCATTTGAACCAAAACATATGTAGAAATTTAAATTAAAAAATCATGAGCTTAGGTGAGTGTTGATTTTGATTTGAATAGATATTAATGGGGGTTGGGTTAAATGGGTGGATAGAGGTTGGGTTAAGATCTTTGCTTTAGTTAGTTTATGATGTGATCTGTCTAAATTGCCCTTCATCTAATTGTTTAAAATCTGAAAAAAGAAAAATCCAAAAGTTCAGGTGCCAAATTTCGACCTCAGGTGCCTACTTGTTATAAAAAGTTCACCAGGTGCCTATTTGTTATAAAACCAGAAGTTCAGGTGCCCAGATGAAAAAAAGCCTAGTTAGATCTTAGTGTGGAAGAAAAGCAATGCCCTTTAAAAGAATCAAACTAATAATTATCTAATTAATACAAAGTTTTACGAACAAAATTCTGACAATGTTGTTCGTTCTTTCATCATTAAAAAACAATAATTGACTTAAACATATAATTAAAGGCTTAATAATGAACCTCCTGAAACCGTACGTATGTGATGATGATTCCCTTCCATAAGCATAGATTAATTGGGGAGACTTTCTCATTGCTTTCCACGAAATTATTTAGCCAAAATGTATGGAAAATAAATTAAGACAACCGCCATTGTCAGTAATCCCATTTTATTATCAGATTAAACAATAATATACCTCGTTTCGTGTGTCGACTGACCAATGGAGAGTGAACACGTGTTAATTAAGTTTCATATTAAGTAGGTCAAAATGAGGCTAAATTCATGCATGTTTGTGTCTCAATCATTGACTATCACGTTAGATTACAAAGAGGAGGTGCTAGTAGTTTTACTTTGCTTGTATTGATTATTGATCATTGTTTTAAAGAAACAATGGCCTCGACCCGCCATTACTCCACTAATCGGATCTAGAACAAAATTCTTTTAATTATCAAAATTATTAATTTTTTTTTTAAAAAGACAAATTTTAATACAAATATAGCTAGATATCCAATCAATTTAAGTGGCACTTGATTATACAAAAGAAATAAATTATAAAATATACTACTCCCTCCGTCCCTAAAAGATTGCCACATTTTGACTTTTGGTGGTCAACAAAACACGATTTAAAACATTAATATCTATTATTCTACATGCGGAAAAGTTATAAAAAGTTAATATTTCAAAAATATATATTGAGACGAATCTAACATGATCCCACAAGACTATATTATTTCTTATCGTTTAATGGGAATTCATGATCAAATTTTGTAATGTTTGACTAACAAAAATCAAAATATGACAATCTTTTAGGTACGGAGGGAGTATTTAATAAAAAATTGCTTTTCGAAGAGTCGAACTTAAACAAATCTGAAGAGGCGAGACTGCAGATATTTACACAATAGCTTTTTACTAGTTGAACTATGCTCGAACAGTAGGGCAATGTGCCTTATTTTCTTTTCAAATTACACGGTACTTGTTTTCTTTAAAAATTATAAATTTAAAAATATTTTAAATCTAATTTTACTTGTGTTGACCGTTGAGTGTTGATTGATGGTATATTACAAATTTATTCTTTAGTAAATTATCCAATGGAATTCCCAAAAATATATTGACTTGTTACTATTTCTTATTTAATAGTGAAAATATTATTTCTATATTGTTTCTTTCATTTATTGAGCCTTCTTCTACCTTTTGAACTTGTTATCTTCCAAATTGAATTCTTTTGCTAATATACTAAAAACTTTGTTTAGAAAAGAAATTTAAAATCAAGAAAATAATTTACTCTTTTTCTTTTTATATTATGAAACAGCTAGCTACAATTGCATTTAATGTTTAAGTCCAAAACGTTGAAAACTAACTATTCACGATGGTACAATCGTACACTGCACCACAAATCCACCATCTATTTTCCCCACCAATCCACCATCTTCATAATTACATAATTTATTAATTTGGAGTACAAAAACAGTATTTAATTGTCTGCTCCTCTGATTATACTGCTGGACAATTGGGACTCGTTTGTAACACGGCCGAAAATTGACTAAGATATTCAATTTTATTTTTATAAATTAATGATAAAAGTATAAATATAAACAGATAATATTACTAAATAATGAATACAAAAATTATTATTTAATAGTTAGAATAAAATATGAGATAAATTATTCATAAGGAGATTTGAACTCAAAACTTCTATTTTGAAAGCTTGATCGATACTATTAAACTATTGAACCATCCGTTACTAAGAATCTCTACTGATAATAAAAATTTATATTTAGAGTCATTTAAGTGTAACACCTATTGTTGATATTTCATTTGGACAAACTAGATATGATTAACAAAATGACATCTGTCTTCAATTACTCGATTGAATCCCTGCTTTTCTTCAGTTGGCAATTTGGAAATGTGAAAGTGCAAAGAAATGGGAAAAGATAATTAATTCAGCTACTTAAATTTTCATCGGAGTAAGTTATAAGTTTATAACTGACAAGGATTGAATGTTAAAAAGATAAACTAGTCCAAGTACAATTACTCATTTGTTAAGATTCTTTATGTTTTACTTTGTTATTTAGCAATATATATGCCTTTTATATGATGATAAGACTAGTGGAGTAGTTGCTCGTAAATATGGTTAAATCGGTCTAGAAGGTAATATTGTGATCATAAGGTTATGAAATAAAAATAAAAATAAAAATAAAATAAAAATAAATTCTTTCGGATTACCTTAGAGCATTTGGGTAGAGAGGATTTACTTCTGGTCACTACTCACTAGCAAGAGCCTTTTTCACTAGACTATTCGATTAACTCTGAAAGGATTTACTTTGACGTTGTATTGTGTTATTTTCAATATATAAAAAATAATAATAATAATAATGAAAATAATAATAATAATAATAATAATAATAAACGAACGGATGCAAATGACATTCAAACATAATTCCAATAATACTTTATCATGTTCTCAAAACTTTTGTATGTAATCGACCGGATGAAACAATTATTGAAATGCTAATCAAATACAAGTTTCATCAGGTCGATAAGAATATTTTGGAAAAGAAAAAAAGTAATGCCAGATAATTAGTTTTTTCCTACTCTGATAAACTACTCTTTGTTGATAGTCGTAATTAGCAATTAAAAGGAAAAGAAAAAGCTAATAACCAACTCGAAAGTAGATCATTCTCTACTCATGTTTTTATCACTTATATTGGTTTCTTGTCTCATAAGATTCCATTAATTCATCAGCACTCCTCAAATATGACCCCCCTAGATTTCGTTTTGTATTGTTTATTCAACTATAAATCTATAAAATAAAAATATAATTGTGACTTTAAAGTGTTCAAAAAGAACGAAAGGAGCTCATTTACATGCACATTGCACTTTGTCCACTCATCAGAAAATTACAGAAATAGTCCCCGATAGTGAGACCGAATTGCACTTTAGCCCCAAATTGCTTTTTTTCAAGTGACTTAGTAAAGAAATCAGCTAGCTGTGAGTTGGTAGATACATGGGAGGCGACAATAGTACCATCCTGAATGGCGTCACGAAGAAAATGACAATCAATCTCTATATGCTTCGTATGCTCATGAAAAAACCGGATTATGTGCGAGGTGAAGATCAGATTGACAATCACAGTACACCGGTATGGGACGACAAGAATCAACACCAAGACACTGCAGCAAACCTTTAAGCCAAATCAGCTCACATGTAAGTGCTCTCAGAGAACGATACTCGGCTTCTGTAAAAGAAAGGGACACCGTCTTCTGTTTCCTGGACTTCCACGATACTGGGGAATCACCAAGAAAAACTAACCATCCAGTAATCGAACGACGCGTCAGTGGGCAACTTGCCCAATTAGAATCACACCACCCAGAGAGACTCTAATACAGTCTGAACGAAGTAAAATGCCTTGTCCAGGCGCATTCTTCAGATATCTAACCACTCGGATAGCTGCATCCCAATGATCCTGCCGTGGTTTAAGTAAAAACTGAGACAAAATATGAACATCATAAGCCAAGTCAGGGCGAGTATATGATAGATAGAGTAACCGACCGACAAGGCGTCGGAATTGTTCCTTATCCGAGAGCTTTTCACCCAATTTGTGATTCATTTCCATCGGAAACCCCGAAGGTCTGCCACCTATAAAGCCACACTCAGTGATTATATCCAATGTATACTTTC
The DNA here is from genome assembly GCA_003412495.2 of Echium plantagineum. Classification (NCBI taxonomy): domain Eukaryota; kingdom Viridiplantae; phylum Streptophyta; class Magnoliopsida; order Boraginales; family Boraginaceae; genus Echium; species Echium plantagineum. Next base: position 30,562,603 of record CM016563.1, on the reverse strand, counting down.
GTGAGGTAATTGCTGAAATGGTCCCAATAAGTGGGAGTCCGTTGCACTTTGGTCCCTGTAAGTGGGACCGATGCGCAAATGGTCCCTGATAGTGTGTAACTGGTGCGGAAATGGTCCTTATTTTAACGGATCCGTTAGTTTTTAACGTTTTTGATATTTTTAAGGTCATTCTGGGGTGATTTCATGATTTTGAAGAGTTTTGGGCATCCTGGGTCGTGTTGTAGTTTGAAACTTCAAACGGCTATAACTTTGCGCTAGGGTGTCCGATTGGGATGAATTTTATACTGATTTCATGTATTTTATGACCCAGACCACCTTTTCTTATCTGCCATTGGATTCGTCTCGAAAAAATACATGAAATCGATATAAAATTCATCTCAATCGGACACCCGAGCGCAAAGTTATGGCCGTTTAAAGTTTCGAACTACAAGACGACCCAGAATGCCCAAAACTCTTCAAAATTATGAAATCGCCCCAAAAATGAGCTAAAAAATATCAAAAACGTCAAAAACTAACCGATCCGTTAAAATGGGGATCATTTCCTCACCCGTGACACACTATCAGGGACCATTTGCGCATCGGTCCCACTTACAGGGACCAAAGTGCAACGGACACCCACTTACTGGGACCATTTCAGCAATTACCTCATACTTTCGTTGACACAAATAAATGCCTTTAGAGCTACGCGCAACTTCAATTCCCAAGAAATACTTAAGAACTCCCAATTCCTTCATATGAAAACATGTGCCCAAATATGTTTTGAATACAGATAGAGCAACTTTGTCATTTCTAGAAACGACTAAATCGTCAATATATATCAACACATGAATACACACAGACCCCCGAACATAAGAAAATAAGGAATAGTCTGATTTGGACTAGAACAGGAAACATTATTTTCATGTTCACTCATATATGTAACTATCTAAGTTGTTAATACCAAACATCTTAAAATAGAAATTGGTAGTTGATTATATATTAAATAAACGAGAACTTTTAAATTTGTATTAAACGTAGCGTGACATATAATATATATTTTAACAAAAATCATAAAGTTTTATATACATCGAAGAGATATAAGTTTTTTTATTTATTAGTGGGTTAAATTCTTCTTACATTCTATCATATAATTTAGTACAATTCTCTATAAAATTATATTCTCATCTTAAACTGATTAAGAAAATTACTGACTACTTTTAATAGAAGATTTTATAGTTTTAATTGTATTGAACACAGTCTTTGAATTTAGTTTATTGTTGGCCATTTTTTAATATTTATTTATAATTACTGTGCGTAGACAAATACATCTGACTCATTGAAGCTTAGACAAATATATTTAACTTTTTTCATTCAAATGATAGAAGTTATAAATAATATTAGATGTGAGTCCGATTCCCGAAGTTGTCTTGAAACGCCCGAAAATCCCTCAAAGTGGGTGATGGAAATAGCCGAAACGCCCGAAATCCCACAGAGTGGATGCTGAAATGCTGCACAAGCAGCTCCGAAAACGCTGCAAAGGCAGCCACTAAAGCAGAGGAAGTATGTTTAAATATACTCCTCTGCAAGATTTGAACCAGAGACCTCTTGGAAAGAGGCTCGAGTCCAGTACAACTAGGCTAGAAGCCTTGGATAATATATCTAACTGACTGTTAGACGATATTGTATATATTACTATATTTATGTACTAATTACCCTAGTAACAATATATTATTTATTATATTTATATGGGCATGATGCCCTAAGCCCATTAGGTTATTTAGCATGCCCTAAGCTCATTAGGTTATTTAGCCTCCATATTGTACTCTATAAATATTGTATCATTGTGAATACTATAAGAGAGGAATCATTTATTTCTACATGGTATCAAGAGCATAGGTTAGAAACCAAATACATTTTCTTTTTGAAAATTCGAATTATGGTTACTCGACCAACGGGAAAAGAGACGTCTGGGGGCTCCTGCGGCTCTGGTGGTGGTGCTCCGTCTGTGGGTGCTACTATTGACGGATCTGTTCCTGGTATTATCCCGGACCAATTGCAGCCCTTTATCTCATTAATTGGTAATCCCAACACTTCTTCTGATCGATTAATGGGTAAGTCTACTTGTACTTCATGGATTTTTGATACGGGAGCTACCATTCATGCCACAGGAACTTTGGGATGTTTGGTTGACCAATATGATGATGTTTCTTGTCCTCTTACTTTGCAAGATGGTAGTGTTATTCATTCCACGCGTCGTGGTAATGTGATTCTCTCAAACGTATTAATTTTACAGGATGTTTTCTACGTGCCGACCTTACACTGTAATTTGATATCAGTATCTCAGTTACTTGTTGCCTACTGTTGCGATATTGTTTTTACTCATACTCAGTGTTTTGTTCAAGACCGAAATACGAGGACGGTGATTGGAGCAGGTGAACGGAGGGGTGGACTCTATTAGTACTGTCATTCTGTGGTGGAGCCTTCGGTGTCCCTGTTAGCAGTTCAGACTCATAAATTGGACCTTTGGCACAGTCGATTAGGCCATCCATCGGTGACAGTGTTGAAAGCTTTACCCTTTACTAGTAGTAATGACTCTGTTTTGAATAAATCTTGTGACACTTGTCATCGTGCCAGACAGAGTCGTGCGGTTTTTCCCAATAATTTTAAAAAAGCAACTCGGTGTTTTGAGCTTATACATTGTGACATTTGGGGTCCCTATAGTACTCCTTCCTCCTCGGGGCGAAATACTTTTTAACTTTGGTGGACGACTACTCTCGCGCTGTTTGGGTTGTATTATTTACTGATAAAACTGAAGTCCGTAGTATTTTTATTAAATTTCTTGCTATGGTCCGTCGCCAGTTTGATTTGGATGTTTGTCGGATTGGCAGTGATAATGGAACTGAATTTCTAAGCAGTGATAATGGAACTGAAGCTTAGACAAACACCTCTATTATACATACTAGTCGTTTGAGCACAATCTCGTCTGTGCGAAGTATTCTATCTTTTGTATAATAAATTTTTAATTCAAGTGATGCATTGTTATAAAACCAGAAAATGAAAAGACCGACCGCATATGATCCAAAACTACATTATTTGTGACAAAATATTCAACAATTAGTATTACTCCCTCTTTCCCAAATTATTTGTTCCATTTTGACTTTCACGGTCTACGAGACACAACTTCCAAATGTAAATATCTCTAATTCTACAAGCGTAAAAATTATAAGAAGTTGATATTTCAAAAATATACATTGAGACGAATCTAACAAGATCCAATATGACTATATTATATCTTATCGGTTAATGAGAATTAATGGTCAAAATTTTCGAAATTTGACTACCAAAATAGAAAGTAGACAAACAATTTGGGATGGAGGGAGTATATTAAATTAAATATTTATTATTAATATCAAAATAAATATTCATTTATAAAAATATGACCAAATGTATATGTTTAAATAAATATATATATAATTAAAAAGGATAATTATTATCTATGTAAAAATAAACACTAATTTGTAAAAAAACAAGACTAAAAATATATATATTTAAATGTAGTAGATAACTTGATAGTTATTGTTTAATAATAAATGAATATGTGTCAAACTAATATCACGCCACATGAATTGCCTAGATGACCTCCTAGGTTTCACCAAATTAATTAGCTTCCCACTTTATATATAGTATAGATACATGTAAGCACAATATATTATTATATATATACTTATATGTTGCTAATTCAAATCTTGTACAATTATGCATAAAAGACAGACTAAGATATTTCTTATAAATTCACATAAAACAAGAAATAGTACTAAGCCACTTTTTTGTTTAAATTAAATGATGAAGACAACCATATATCTTCCAAAACTTAAACCAACATCCTAAATGACTATCTCCAACCAAACATTATTCAATTTTGTTTTTCAAAATTTAAATATTATTGTACAATAAATATATCGGTCCGAGAAATGCATTATTGAAACTGGATTAAAACAACCGGCAACTCTAAATTCAGGACTCTTACTATAGCCGAAGTCTAAGGAAAGGTCATTTCTATTGATACTGACAAAGTTCTTTTTTTATGTCTCCAAATTGAATATAATCAACATGTTTTTTTTACTTATTTTCTTATGAATATGAATTATTTAAGGTAAATAGGTAATGATTGTACAATCAATACCGCTTATCATATTTTATAAATAGCCATATAAGTAAAATATTTAAAAAATATTTGTTAGTCATTTTAAAGTGTTGAAGACTCCGTTACACCAGTTTCATGACTTGCAGTAATCTATTTTTACATGAAATGGATGAATTATAATCTATTTCATTAATTTAATTTATTTTTAATTAAGTTTAAAAATAAAAATAATATTGTACATCCAAACTCATTAATGGTATAAAATACCATTTTCTATTTTTGATGATACAAGATTACGACATCATTAGTTTCATTACCAAAATTAAATGTTCAAAATTTTACCAATATGAACAATAAATGTAAATTTGAATGATAAGTAGGTGCCTTCGGGCAAAAATCCTTTTCTTTGTAAGAGGTATAATACAATAATCCCGCAAACTGGTGTGCTAAATACTTGCGCGCAACATCACCTCTTCAGGCAAGGCGTCAATTAAAAAGTTAAATATTTTAGGTGTCAATTAAAGAAGTTCAATTGTCAAAAATATAATCCAAATATCTATTTGAAAAGTTGAACACTTTAGGTGCCAATTAAAAAAGTCCACAAAAGTAGGTCCCTAGAAAGCCCTTATTTTTTCTGAAAAATAACTATATGAGTTAATATAACATTTTAGTAAGTCTAGTCTGTACGAAGACTTTAATATTTATAATTTAAATAATTTGTTGTTATAAAAGGAGAAAACAAAAAAATGATTTAGAAAATATTGGACAACGATTATATAAAAATAAATAATTATTTTAGAAAATAAGACTAAAAGTATATGTCAAAATAAATATATATAATTAAAAAATATTGGACAATTATTACTATATAAAAGTTCATCTCATCATAAAAATGAAAGAAATGTAAACTTTGTTCACACTATTATAAAGAGCTAATGGCACTAATTTAACAATCACATATGTTAAAAGTTCGATTCGGTTCGGTCTGTTTAAAACTAACCAAAACTATACCTAGATACAAATAGATATGAATATATAGATTAACTCATCACATTTATAAGCATTTGCTAAACTCTCTAACTTTAAAGATTTAGGGTTGTTTGTCATTGTTACCTTTTTATGATTAATTTGAGAAGCTATATATTATATAGTTTCTATGAATCAGAGTTGAGATCGTCACTTAGCTTTTCAAATATTTATTGTTCGATTAGCACATATATAAAATATATTTTTAAAAATGGCAAATCACTGATCACATCCAAATCAATAATTTATTATTCTCATACCATTAGTTTATATATAATTGTTCATTATGATTGATGATTAAGCTCATAAGACAAATACTGCCAGTGTAAAAGAGTTGTGTGCCAGAACAAGCAACCAAACTTATTAGCTATCTCTTCACCTTCCCCACCATCACAATCTCTTTCTTATCATGCATTGCAATTTTCAACTAATGAACTAATACCAAATCACAAAATGTATAATAGTAAAATTAATAACTTGATCGAAATGCATTTTATTTGCGTAATTTATGGAGCTACTTGGACATTTATGGTCCTCTAATAGTACTCTTATTTACCATTATTTTTTTTAAAAGTTGAATGTGTCCTACTTATGTCAAAGGCCCCTTGGCCACATTGGTTACAAAATCGATAATTGTGTCCTAGTAGCAACTAGGTTTGTAACCGAGTTGAAGGTTCGGTTTGGTTCGAACGGAATGAAAAATCTGAAGTTTGATTCGTTTGAAAAATTCGAGGTTTTAAGTTCGAACACAAATTTGAATATTTTTGATAAAATAAGAAGAAAATTGAAGAAAACAAACCAATGTATGTGATTCGAGCCGAATCGAACATTTGGTTCGAATTCGATTGAACCTAAAGATGAGGTTCGAGCTCAGTTCGAATTACATCGAACCAAACCTCGAATCGAACTTGTCGAATTAAACCTAAAGGCTGTTTTACAGGCCTAGTAACAGTTCAAGGGATATGATCAACGAAATATGAATATAGAAGCAACTCGTGCAATATTTCAATGCTTCAACGATCAATATAATTAGTAATTTTCCATCTCCTATCATTTCAATTCATCAAAAATGATGTAAATCAATGTTCCAAAAATTTATTTTATGGGATCTTGTAACGAGCGGTCGACTTTTGAAAGTAATACTCATGTACATTTTTAACAATGAAAATAATACTCATATGCATTTCTTATGCATGAAAGTAACATATATTTATATATCTTTTCAATACATAAAAGTAATATTGCCTTGGTTTTTTTTGTTGAAGTTGTAGACTTTTATTTTTTTAGTTGACGTTTTATATTTCCAAAGCAATATTTGATGGGTTTTTTGTAGTGGTGGAGGAAAACCGGAACTGAGCAGAATCGAACCTGAATTGAAAATAACGGATTTTTGGAACCGATCCGGTATAGGTTTTACCTTTGAGGGAACCAAACCGATGTAGGTTCGGCTTAAGGGAGAACCGTTAAAAAGCAAACCGATCTAATAACTAATTTTATGTAGAAAAAGTTAAGCTTAGTAGAGGATAATTGGCGATAGGATTTACCTTTGTACATTATTAGTAGGATATAAAAATATATAAGTAAATGTGTTCAAAGCTAATAATACATGGATAGATATATATCTATACAAAAGGTGGTACCATATGAGGAATGTGTATATATACGAACTTCAAAATTAGTTTTAACAGAAACTCGTCAAACTTATATAGAGTGGATATATATATTTTGGAACTTAATTATGAGTTATAGTTAATAGTATAAAACATAATATTAGCTAAAAATGAATAGACCCAAAATTGGGTTCAAATTTAAGTCGAAAACATGAGGCCCGGAACCAGCCCACAACCGAACCGGAACCGACCTACAAACCGAACCGTTTGGAACCAAACCGATTGCGGTTCGGTCTACCATGGAATGGGTTAGGTCAGTTCCGCTTTTTTTTTGTCCAACACCAACCGACCGTGCATATGTCTAGTCTTTCCTCTTAAGTCCCTAGTTGATGTTTGATGATTGTAATAGATTATTCCTATTAATAAAATTAAAGGGTTTCCCTTTTTTTCTTTTCAAAAAGTGCAATAAGTATGCCCCTGGGGCATAGCTCAATTGGTAACAAATTAGAATGCAAAGCAGCCTCGCCTCTTCATGCAACCAAGGTTCGATTCCCACTGGAAGCTAACCTTATGTTTCGAAGTGGTTAACGAGCGAGCTCTATTTCCCTGATCAGGCGTACATCCCGCGCCAACCTCTGACATCATACTCAGGGCAGGGAGCTGTCAGGGGCCTTAGACCCTCAAACTAAAGTGCAATAAGTATAATACTAATCACCAACACATTGTTGATTAATTCATTAATTAGAGACATGTGTAAAATGTCATTGTTTATTAATTGACGTAAAAATAGATAGAATGACAAAAAACGGAAGGAGTATAAATACACATTTTCAATAACCCACCCTCCATGTGTTCGATAAGATAAAATGGTGCCCCCGGAGCATAGCTCTGTGGTAAAGAGCCTTAGTGTTGTGGTGGTCCCCTTGCCTCACTTCCTTTAGTGTGGTTTCGATTCCCTCTGAGGTTGATTCTCAAATTGAAGTATTGTACAGGGAAGCCAAGGTACCCTAACCACTAAGGCACATTTCGCACTAACCTTCAACATTAATTCTATAACAAGGGAATTGTCAGAACCCTTACTTTAAGGATCTCAAGTTTGATAATATAAAATGTTAAAAAATATTTGTAGTGAAAATGTTTTACCGGGAAAATACGTGTACCCATCTCATTTGTAGTTCCAATAAATAGTCCCACACATTTATACGTCCTCCCCTTAGGTGACTAATAAATCAATAGACATCTCCAACTCCTTTTTCCAAATATAGTGTCCCTCTAAATAACTACTATTCAAACATTACCTTAAAACTTGTTGATTCTCACCAAAGGCTTTTGTGACTCACATTTGTGCAACTCTACAACATGGAGAGGGAGAATATGTTCATCCATGAAAACAACAATTCTCTTCTCAATTTCCCAATGAGAATGCAGAATGAGCTAGAGGGTACTTCAGAACACCTTCAAAATTGCTTGTTTAATCCCAATTTTGACAATTCAATTGATCAAAACGACACGTTCGAGTCGGCTTTAAGCTCAATGGTCTCGTCCCCGGTTACTTGTAATGCTTCTGGTGATAACATTGTTCTCAAAGAACTCATTGGTAGATTAGGTAGTATAAGCCATTCTGCTCAACTCTCACCACATTATATTAATGGCAATAATAGTACTACAAATTCTTGCTATAGTACCCCTACGAATTCTCCTCCTAAGCTAAATTTAACAATGATGGATCATCAGATCATGGGCAATTTAGGGAATTTACCATTCCCGGGATTTGCAGAAAGAGCTGCAAGATATTCTTGTTTTGCTAACAATGGCTTTGATGGGCTAAATGGTGACTTAAATGTCAATGTTTCTGGTTATCAGAGGATGAGTGTTGAAGAAAATAAGGATGTTTCGTCACTTCAGGAGGAGAAATCTTCGTCGTCTGATCAGATCATAGCCGGGGGAAATGCCATGAATGGTTACAGTGATGGCAATTCAAGAAAACGGAAATCGGTTTCCAAAGGGAAGGGAAAAGATGTGCATTCATCAATCTCTTGTCAAGAAGCAAATGTAGAGTATATCTATTCTTTCGACACTTGTTTTGATCCTATTGGAAATGGTCCACGAGATATGGGAGTATCGAGGTGGATCCAGTATCCATCTCGATATTCTGGTGTCTCCTCGATCCTTTCTAATATCTCCAATCGTTGTGTTTTTTTTCTGGTTAATTAATGGAAGGGGCAATAATGCAGGATTTGGCAGAGAAGAATGAATTTAGTGCAAAAAGAAGTAAGACAGAGGACGACGAGGATCGAAAAGATGGACAAAATAAGAAAGAAAACAAGGATGATCAAAAGCCATCTGAACCCCTCGAGGATTATATTCATGTTAGAGCCAGAAGGGGGCAGGCTACAGATGCTCATAGTCTTGCAGAAAGGGTATGAAGTTTCTTGAAATTTCATTTTTTTTTTCCTCATAATTTTGCTATTGAAATTCAGACATCATTAATTCGAAACTTTGTTTGGACAGGTGAGGAGGGAGAAAATAAGCCAAAAAATGAAGTTCTTGCAAGATCTAGTCCCAGGATGTAATAAGGTCTGCATTTGATGTTATAGTGGAATAACTGATACCATTTAGATTCAAAGATTGGGAAGTTGTATTTTATATGATGTTCTTGATTATAGGTAACCGGGAAAGCCGTGATGCTCGATGAGATCATAAACTACGTGCAATCGCTGCAACGACAAGTTGAGGTAAATTGGCATTGAAAATCTTGAATTTTCTGTTCATCGTAGAAGATAATTCAGATAAAAGTATGATCAAGAATATGTGGTTTTGCGCGATTTACCTCCTCCACGTACTCCATGCAGGGGCGTGAGGGTTGTTAAAATGATAGTTTCAATTCTTTTGTTAAGAATGTGTTGTTTTGATTATGTTATGCAGTTTCTTTCAATGAAGTTATCTACCATCAACCCAGAAATAGATGTCAACATAGAAGCTCTTCTGTCTTCAAAGGATGTAAGTCAAATTTCCATGATTCAATTTCTCATTCTTCGAATTTCGAAAGTAAGTCACGTTTCCAGTATACTTCTTGATTTGAAATGTAAGCATAATTTCGTCGGTTGCTTTCAGATGTTGCAATCTCGTCCCTATCCATCCGCGTCCCCTTTCCAATCTCAGCAAGTACCAACTAATATATCGAAAATGCCCTTGTTACCGAGCCTTATCGACTCTGCCATGGGTCGAAGCCGGAGTATGCAAGCGCCTTTAGGGAGCTATACTGAAGCTACAACCCAGGTAATTATACAAATGCTATAAATTTTCTCAAGTAATTGAAGTGTTATTTTCTAGTTGTTAAATTTGTTACTTGATGCATATTTCAGGCTTCCTCAGTCTGGGAAGATGATCTTCAAAGAGTTGTTTTCGGTCAGAATCAGACACATTATGGTAAGTACATTGTTCGATCTAGAGTTTCGAAAAAAATTGTATCGAGGATTCAGTCTCACATTGGTTGATTAATACTTTGCGGAAATTTATTGTAGGTCTAATTGGGACAGGAGCTCAAATGAAAGTTGAAAAGTGAAGCATGTTTTCAATGTCACAAATGAAATTTATTGGAGGCCCCAAGTGAAAGGGAGGTTTCTGTATAGATAGACTTCTGATTATCATAAAGAGAACATCTTTTTTCATTACAAATTCTTCTTTTGTATCTAAAATTGGTTGGAAATTATTTTTTTAGGAGGTTTTTCATGAACCCCTTTACATAATTTAAAACTAATCCCAACAACATGTACTCTACCTCTGTCTCAAAATCAAATGTACCATCTTTTTTTATTACTATGAAAGTATGTTTGATAATATAAAGATTGTTTCTTGATGATTATCGAACCCAAAACTTTCTGATCACTAGCTAGAACTTTTTCCAATAAGATATTCGATTAACTCGATTCTTTTAATATTCTAATAATGATAGTTTTAGCACTATCTTTTTATCAATTGATATCACATTCACCCAACTACAAAAAGTCGGTGGAGTTAGTGATTGACCAAAATGTTTGTATAATTTCCGTAAATTTAGGATAATTTAATTCTCAAGTGTAGTTGGACAGGTTGGTTCAATAGTTTATGTATTGACATTAGCTGTAACCTAATGCTTACTCTTTTGGTTATGCTTTGAATATGACAGCAAAATTCTGACTTTATTTATTTATTTGCTTTTGAATTTAAAAGAACCAAGAATCATATACTCCTTTCGTCCCTAAAAGATTGTCACATTTTGAGTTTTGTTGACCAACAAAACGCAATTTAAAACGTAAATATCTATTATTTTACATGCGAAAAAGTTATAAAAAATTGATATTTCAAAATATATATTAAGACGAGTCTAACAAGGTCCCACAAGGCTATACTATTTTTTATCGTTTAATGAGAATTCATGATCAAATTTTGTAATGTTTGACAAACAAAAATCAAAATATGACTATTTTTTAGGGACGGAGGGAGTATATTACAACACGCAAATTTTTGGAGTGTTAGGCAAATTTACCGATAAAACCAAGATGAAATTTGAAGGAGGATCAAATTTAAAATATTAAATTCGAAAGCAATTTTAAAATAATTTACCATATTAATACCATTCACTTCCGATGCATTTCTTACCCGCACTAAATTAGCCAATTTATATGAATTTTGAAGGAGGACCAAATTTAATATAATTTGAAATATCAACAACAATAAAAATTATTAGTGTGTTTGGATGGGGTGAATAAGGGAGGAAAGTTTTAAAAAATTATCATATGGGAAAAGAATAAAGGAAATCAGGAACAATATTTCATTGTTGTTTGATACCATAGTTATAAATTAGGAGAATTAGGTGGAATGCGAGAAAATATAATTAAATATATGATTCTCCTCCATTTTCTCGGATTTGGAGGGGAGAAAATTTGAGAGGAATCAGGGGCAATCGAGGTAGATTATTGGTAATAAATTCTCTTAAGTAGAAATCAATTTAGTTTTCAAATAGAGTAAATATTAAATTCCCTTCCATTCCCCCTAATTTTCCCCAAAACAAACACACCAATACGGGCAAGGGAATGAGGTATAATATATTTTATTGTTGTTTGGATATCATAATTGAACTAGGAGAATCAGGGGACATGAGAAAAAAAATATTTTCCTTTATTCTCCTTAGATTTGGAGGAGAGAAAATTTAAGGGGAATAAGAGGTAATGGAGGCGGATTAATGGTACTAAATTCCCCTATTAAAGTAAAAACAAATTTGATTCCCACATACAACAAAATAAAAAATTTTCTCCACATTCCGTGATTTACCCCAATCCAAACACATTGAGTGTGATGGTACACTATATTTATGACAAGCCAATATACAATTCAAAAGTTAGCTTGGTGATTTGGCATAATGTCAAATAGTCATAAGGTTGTGTGTTAAGAGTCTGGATCAAGGTAGAAAGTTATGATTATATTAAGATTTGTTCTCTAACAATTTTTCTAAAAGACTATCATGCAATATATACAAAAATTTAGGAATCTAATTGTGTAATTAATGCATTAAGAGAAATCTTAAGAGAAAAATTCTTAAGAGAAACCGTAACCACTCCATGGATCGAGTATATATCATCAATCTGTCATTCACTTTCGTCTTGATTTTTTCCCTGTCCAAGACTATAATTTCTTCCGACCTTATTCTTAACGAATGCGTAGAAAAAATTCAAAAAAAGTGGTTTGATTTACCAATAGCACGACACATGCATTCGTCATACATAACCTACTCATATATTATATGTTCAATTATACACCGAATGTAAGTCCCATGCTTATGGATATGGTGAAGATAAAATAGAAAAATATTATTACCTTCGAAGCTTTTGTCTTGAAAATATATATACCCGTTTGATCGTAGAGGAAGTTCGACGAATCAAATCGAAATATGCATCATCTAATCATGTCTAACAAATAACAACGATGTTGAAATTGTTGATGTTGCATTGCTCAAGAATTAGTTGGTTTGCTATGGACCATATATACACAGGCTTCATTATAAGCGTCATAAAGCGGTTTTCAGAGTAATAACACTCTTCAATCGTATAAATAGTCATAAATCAATGGATACAGAAAAATTAATGAAATAACAAATTAAAATCTACTGCAAAGTTTTGGTAGGAAAGTGACGTTTGAACAACACTTTATTTACGCGATACAGGAAAACAATGATTGCAGTAAAAGAGATACTATAAATTTTCGTTTTATGTGAATGATCTTGTCCAAAGATGGAACAGCACAAACTTTTAAAGACCAACAATCTATTAATTTTGGCAGAAGTCAAACCAATATATCGCATGATATGTTATATTTTTGTACGACATCCTCTAATATAGTTTTACAAAAATGTATTAAGATGAAGAATCAATGCGTACATTGACTCCAGAAGATGTTTGTATGAGGTAGGGGTAGGGTTAAAGTTGAAGATGGTGCCATTTTTACTGTAGCACCTGATTTTTTATGAATATGATTAAATTGTCCTTATTAAAAGAAGGTTTACTTTTACATTTTTCTCGAGAATTCAGGTGCCATTATTTAAAATTCACGTGTCAAAAATCAGTCCAAACATCTATTTGAAAGGTTGGGTAGTACATGTTTTATTAGTTAAAATGAAAAAAGTTCAGGTTGTTAGATAAGGGGTAAGGGCAGGGGGTAAAGGTGGGGTGTGTCGAAGAAGGGGGAGGAGAATTTTATTTTAATTATGTATGTCCCATATACTATTTTAGACTAGTACTAGCGCAAAATAGTCATTTTATCTTTTAAAGTTAAAAAAATGAGTCGGGGCAAAACGGAAAAAAAAAAACAGATGAGAGAAGGCAGAAAATAATTGATAGTTGAAAAACTACATAAAAAATCAAAAAATAGTATAGGGGACAAACTATTAAAAAGCCAAAAATTTATAATACCATCACATGTTTAATAGAAGAATTACAAAATTGCACAAAAATGTAACAATCCGGTTTGCAAGTAGAAAGCAATAGTACTTTCTATGTTATGATAATACGAGGGCCTAGAGGAGGACCACTCTAGGACCATTTGCTCTAGTCTATAGAAGAGATGATATGGTAATATTGATCAATCACCGAATAAATAAAAAATCTTGAAATGGTCCAAGAATATTATTTGATTTCAACTTATCAAAGTGACATTGATTTTTATTACTGCAGAGTAATAAAGAATTCCAAAATTTAATGATGCTATAATGAACTCTGAAGAATTGAACTAAATGATGATTATAATTCATTACAAAGGCCCCATTCCAATGAAATATGATTTGATTTTTCCTGTCATCTCAGTAGTTAGACGATCTAGAATCCTTATTTAATTTCTTTTAATTTGATAAAAAATACGGATCAAATTGTGTAATTAATTTAAATTAAATTTCAAAATATTGTATTCTTTCTGTTTCAAAATACGTGATTGTTTAGTAAAAACAAAACATTATTAAGGAGTTAATAAATTTTATAATTATACTCTACATAATACTATCAAAATGAAAAGTAACCTACCAAACAAGGGTAAAAAAAGAATACGTAAATATAAAAGTACATTGAATTTCGTAAACAATTAACTATTATGAAAAAGTAAATTTTATCAAAACAATCAAATGTTTAAAACGGAGGGAGTATATTGTATAGTATGATGAAACTTAATTAATTATTGATTGGAAAAAAATTGGCTTCTGATAGGACGAAAACTATTTTTCGAAGCACAAGACTTTGTGTTTTAGATTTATAATACTATTTGCTTTTGTTGAACGGCATGACGATTAAATATGTGTTTCATTTTTTCGTGTAGTTTAGTATGATCGTAAGAGCAAACCAGAAAAGGGCTAATAGATGAATGATTGATTATTTCGAAATGGTTAACAAACAAGTTTTAATGTGACGATTTACCTCCTTCATGTAATTCAAGGTAGAGATTCTTTGAAGCCTTAGACCTTAGTGTGACAATTTTTAACATTTTTATTTACCAAACCAAAATTATTTTGTCTTAATTAAACCATATTTTGAAAATATGTTTTTTCCCGCCAACATCCACATATACTGTGGGCATCATAGAAACAAAACAACAACAGTTTACAGATCACGGTTGACGAATGGCCTTTGGGCTTTTTGTATTTTGGGGTGGTTTGTTGGACTTCTTTTGTTATGACTTATGAGTTATGACCATGGTCCATGAACATTAACATCGACCCATACCTTCTAATTTGAAGAGTTCGGTCACATATTCGATTGTAAGTAAACGTGTTAAATGAATCGGGCCCAAACAAACCGTCCGCGACCCCGTCCCCATCTGGCCCGACCCGCTCCCAGCCCACATATTTAAGGGGCCAAATACGGGGTTATGCCCCTAGGCCCTGGCCGGCCCCTTCCTTAACGAGCCTGGACCGTCCTGCCCGGTTCATTTAACACGTCAAATGGTATGCCACTTAATTAAATTTAACAATATAGTTTTTGTGAAATCTTGGTACAATTTCTATCATCATACTGAGTCTATATAATTTTTGATCTTTTAATTATGCAGGTTATTTCTAAATGCATGTACAGATTCCAGCACCAGGAAGCATGGTATCAGTTTTGGAAACAAAATTTTTTGGAAGGAAATATCTTAGTACTTAAACCTACGAATATTACTACCTTTGGTGAACTATTTATGCAAGTCCCTCCATTTAGATCAAATTTTGTGAATTCTAGTGCTTAATCTATAATTAGCCTCAAATTGATTCATGTTAAACTATTATTTTGTTCCTAAAAAATCATGTGCTTAATATGAGTATTAATTAATAGTTGACTTTACAAAATGTTAAGTACATAAGTAAAAAAAGAATTAACTTTAAAAGATTTGTAAATATATGAGATCATAATATTTATTAATGGCTGGGTAAATAGTGAATGTGAGTAAATGGAGCAAGAGTAATAGTAACGTTTTGTCCTTTTCCCCTACTTAGAACAACATGCCTTTTCGATATCATAAATCTAACTCATCTTCCTCCATATAAATCCATTCGAAAACTTAAAGATGAATCAATTCTTTATATTTTTTATGCAGGTCTAATAAGTGTATAAATTACATGGCCAACGATATCAAAAATAAAAATTATTGTATTTTACCATTACATTTACATATAAAAAGTGATGTATACAATAGTTAATATAAACAGCTCGGACAACATCTTCTCGATTAATAAGAAAAAGAAAGAAGAAGTCACTTACAAAATTTGACAAACTACAATATGTTAGGCTTGTAAACGAACTTATTACCTATATATAACGATGTTAACCACGGTTCAGATTCAAAAGTAATGTTTTGAAAGTTCGGATTAGTTCGAACTCTGTTAAATAATATAGAATCGAACTTTTCAAATTGAGTCGAACTTTGATGTTTTATACCGACCTAATTATATATACATGCTAGGGGACAAATAACGTTTTGAGATAATACTAGCTAGAAAATTTGGTCCTTTTATTTTTGCTTATTTCAATGTAGCTAGACGCGGCACCTCGCAATCGTTGCCATTTCGCAAATCACTCTGTCTCCCCATCCCCTTACGTGTCCTAAATTCCGACAATAAATACTCCCTCTTCAAAATCTATTACAACAACGAATTCATACAAAACTCAAAAACATATAAAAATACTACCAATTTATTATCCAATGGCAAAAACAATTCTCCAATTCACTTTTTTCGTACTACTCACAATAATTTTGCCCCCCTCTTTTCAAGTAAGTTGCTTAGGAGGAAGCATAGTTGGGGGCAGAACAAAAATCAAGAACGTTGAGAAAAACCAACAAGTTCAAGAGCTTGGGAAGTACTGTGTGGAGGAGTACAACAAGGTACAACACACCATGCACATGCACCACCATCTCGATGGCGCCGGCGGTGAAACGTTGTCGTTTTCTCGAGTGGTGGAGGCGGAGATACAAGTTGTGTCCGGAATCAAATACTACCTCAAAATTTCGGCCGTTGATAACTCGAATGGAGTTGTGAATACTTTTGATGCAATTGTAGTTGTTAAAGCATGGAAGAAGCATAGAGAGTTGCTCAATTTCTCACCCTCAATTCAACAAAATAGAAATGTTGGGATGTTTTGATTTATTCTTGGAAATGCAATTTAAGGACTAAGGAGTGTTATTTTTGTTTTTTTGTTAGCTTGTTACCAAGTTGTATTTTGTATGCTTTCCTTGTAATAAACGATATCGATCACATGCATGTACTCCATATATAATAAGTGGAAAGTTTTGGCGGATTGACATTTTTTGTATTAATCTTTAATTTCTAGCGCAACCTTTTTCTTTGTAAATGAGTTGCTCTTTACGTCCAATTTATCTACTTTACCCTCAAATAAAATCTTTCCTTTCTTCCATTTTTATTCTTTTTTACTATTTCACCACCACCTTTATAACATTTTATTTATCAATCATAACCACCACTTACAACCTCAAATTCAAAGTGAGTGATAGTTCCAGTCCGGATTGCTGGTCAACACCTGGCGATGTTACGAGGGCCGGTTCGGAGCTGACTTGTTAAATTGGGCTAAGTGACACTTTAGTCAGTCTAGTAGATATGGTATGTCTGATCATCTGTCTAGGTTTCTTTCTCCGTCTTCGTCCAGAAATGTGTGAGTTTTACTATAAAAAATCCGTCGTACCTGAAAGTGTGGTCTTTGGGAGGCCACAGACACTCCGACGATCAAGTCAGTAAGAGCATCGTTCAGGTAAAACAAGAATAGTATAGTCTAGGGAGAATTTCTGAATTACGTTACCTTACCCTTGTGATATGAGAGGACTATTTATAGGAGTCTAAGGAGAGAGAATAGATGGTACCTCCCTTGCTGGATGAAGGACGCGTGTAAGGGTGAGATTAGCTTCCTCCGTCGTGGGCTCCGTCCGTACAATCCAGTTGGTTGGGTCGAACATCGTCCGTACCGTTTCAATTGCTCAATAGATTGGGCTTGTCCGTACGGTCTGCTTGCCGACTGTTTTAAGGAAGCTAATTAAAGCCCACACTTCAACTTGAAGATGAAGATATAGGAGATATTTTTTCACTCAAATTTGTAATTCTATTTTCAAGTTGGACATTGCCTCATACTCACGCTTCAACTTGAGCGAGGGTATTGAATGAATCTAGAAGACTTGAGAACATATTATTATTATTAGTCATTATTGTTTCCGTATCAGTTGTAGTTAGAGGTGTGAACGGTTCGGTTCGGTTTGGTTTTGGAGAAATTGGTTCGGTTCCAAACGGTTCGGTTCATATCGGTTCCAGGCCAGTTTCGTTTCTACCCGATTCTAGGCCTCATGTCTTGGACTAAATTTGAGCTCACTTTCTGCCTTGAAATTTTGGGTTTGTTTGTTCCTAGCTAATATTATTATTCATTTTGGACTCAAATCTAAAAGTGATTAGTATTATTTTATATTAAATGTAACTCATAATTAAGTTCCAAAAATATATCTACTCTATATAAGTTTAACGAGCTCCATTTAAAACTAATTTTGAAATTCGGATACACATTCGTCACACAGTACCACTTTTTAAATATATATATATGTATCCATATATTATTAGCTTAAAACATATTCACTTATCTATTATTATATCATACATTCATACTAATAATGTTGAATCCTCTCGCCAATTATCCTTTACTAAGCTTAATTTTTTCTACATAAAATTAGTCATCGATTCGGTTCGGTTTTTATCGGTTCTCCTATAAGCCGAACCGCATTGGTTCGGTTCCCTCAAAGGCGGAACCGAAATCGGTTCGGTTTTGATCGGTTCCAACAAAAGCGGTTCTTTTCAGTTCGGTTCGGTTCTGCTTCCGGCTCGGTTTCGGTTTTCCTCCACACCCCTAGTTGTAGTAATAAGTTAGCTATCAAGTTATTGTTATTACCTTAAGTATTTCATATTGTACTATAAATATGGAGGTACTCTGCCCATATATTCAGCACAATACAATTATATATATTTATGTTAGTATGTCATCTTTCAATTAGGCATGATGGACAATGCGATTATCAGGAGATGAGAGGTTAAATTTTGGGGGATAAATGATTTTTTAAGATTTAACGACTTCTCATGGAATGTTGGTTTTCAAAATTAATGGAGATGTTATGTTGGAGATTAATCTGTAACATTTTGCTATTATCGGGGTCTAAATTGTAAAGGTACCACTAATAGGAACTAAAATGAAATATGATGACACTATTTTTCTTTTTTTTTTTGTAAATTAGCGATTAAAGTATGAATACAATAGTATTACAAATAACGAATACAAAAACTACTAATGAATAGAGAGTTAAAATGATATGTGAGACAAATGTCTCCAACTAGACTTGAACGTAGGACCTCCTATATGAAAGTTGAGTTACATGCCACCAAGCTATTGAGCCATCGGCTACCCAGATGACACTATTGGATAATATTTCACCGATTCGTCCACTTAAATAATAACCTAATGACACTATTTAATCAATTAAGACATTAAAATATTTTAACGAGCGAGCGAACGATTAACGAGCGATTTGAAACGAATTACGAACGAGTCGTAACCGGCTGGTCGAATTAGAACTATATTTTAACAAAATTAATTATATAAACGGTTTTAACGAGCGATTAGTGAGCGAGTTCAACGGATTTACGATTTGTAACGATGAATCGTAACCGGTTCAAAATTCAAAACAAGCGAGCAAATGAACCGATTTTAATGAATCGATTTGTGAGCGATTTTGAAGCAGACCTATTCAGCAACAGGCCTATATATGACAACATTGTACAATTGTTAATATATTAAAGATTAAATTTGTATTACAAAAGTTAGTTGATACTCCTATTATATCATAAGTCGATCATATTAACTTACAGTTAACATTCGAGTGTATTATAATATTTGTCTATTGAAATTTAATTACATCTGATATATCTACAAGACTGTTAATTACAATATTACATGAACATATATAATTGTCAATTAATTTATTAATTTGAAATATTTGTATAAAATATAATTGTTTTTTAATTAAAGTAGAACTAGAATTGAGCACAGTTTAAAATTAGATAACACCCCTAAAAATGTCTTAAATCGTAAACTCTCCAAATTTGGCTGAAAATTGTGAATAAACGTTAAAACTAACGAATGTGTTAAATTGGGGTCAAAATGCGCACCCGTTATCCATTTACAAGGACCATTTACACGTCCGTTTCATTTATTGGGACTATAGTGTAACAGTGATCCATTTACGGGAACAAAATTAGCAATTCCCTCCTTATGTCTGAAAATGGCATAAAGCCCCCAATTTTGACTGAAAATTAGAGAAAAACGTTAAAATTAACGGAGATATTAAATTGAGGATCAAATGCATACCTATGAGCTACTTACAAGGACCATTTACACATCCGTCATTCTTAATAAGGCCACAATAGAAGTATAGAACAGTAATTCATTCACCGGGATCAAATCATCAATTGGTTTCTAGATAAATAACTTAAAAGAGGGAGATTTAGTACTAGTAGAAGACTTTTCAAAATACATTATTTATTGCATGCATGTGGTCATTTTCAGACATTTATACGGGATTTGGATAAAAGATATCAAGCCCTACAGATATTTGCCACTTGCCACGATTTTCCGCGCAACCTGACTATATATTTTCCATCCCTTAATTAAAAAAGAATACCGTTTACTAATTAATTTATTTCCAAATATATTTATTTATTATCTTCATTTAGTTTTTACTGAAAATTAGTTGATATTTTCATTTTCAATTTTATTATTCCTCCATAACTCGGATTGCTCATGATACTATGTAAAAATATAGAGGGAGATATTTTATTGAGAATAAAATATATCTCTCAAAATTAAAGAACAATTATCATTAATAAAATATCTTCCTTTATATTACTACATGGTATAAGAGCCTATCGATTCTTTAGGCTCAAATAAAATTCTGTTACCCTGCTGGTGAGTTTGTACTATATATGTGATACTCACCATTCGTTGATCTTTTAATTTTTAATATTATTTTTTACAATATTTCTTGAATTTTTTGTTTTATTGAAATTTACTACTATTATTGTTGTTGCAAAATTATGAAAATTTAGACAAATTACCATTAGTTTGAGGGAGGAAGATAAGATTATGGACAATGAGAATAGAAAAAACTCCCAAAATAAAATACATATACTCCCATGCTTTCACTATTGTTATTACTACCTACAAAAATTTTATAAAAAAAGTTTCAGATCCTCTAATTAAGGGCCTTCACAGCTCTCTGGCTCTGAGTATGATGTCAGAAGTTATCACGAGATGTGTCTCGCCTGATCAGACGACTAGATAAGAGCTTACTTACCCGTAATCACTTCGAAACACAAGTCGCACCTAGAGAAAATTAAACCTGGGTTGAATGAAGAGGCAAGGCTGCTTGGCACTTTGCACTATAGTTTTTTTACCAGTTGAGTTATGCCCCAGAGACTGCATGCCTATTTTTATACTCCATCCAATTCAAATTACATGCCTTTTTTGTTTTTTTGTGTCTAACTTTGATTAGCAATAACTAATTAGTTATATTATAAAAATGTTAAAATTCACTTTTATAAAATTACTCTTAAATATAAATTGATCGATATTAATTGTTAAGATGCACATCCCACATCGGAAACCGGTGTCCTTCCAGGTCAATATATAAGATCTTGGACTACTCACTTTATTGCCAATTGGTTTTAGAGTGGAACCTCATAGATTCTTAAAAATTAACTTTTTATATTCTGGACTAAAGAATAATAAGTACTATCTCCAATCCAAAAAGAAAATCTTTCTAAACATTTCAAGAATATCCAAAAAAAAATATCTTTTTCAATTAGAGATAGTAATTGATGGTTAAAGTTGGATACATATATAAAACGAAAACTGCATTTAATTTAAATTAGCAATATACATACATAGTTGTAGTCATATAAAGGTAATATATAACAATATTAGTTTGAAGGTTTATTAAATATTCTATTTTTATAACACTGTTCGAAATGATGCCAGTTCCATTACTCAGATTTTTCTGACTATACATTAAATACTTTCCCCATCGAATGACTATTTAGAGTGGTTGATAATAATAACTGTAAACAACCAACCAGAAGGGGGCCATTATGGCATTAATAATATGTAAAATGGCTATATATATTATTGGAATCCATTATCCTTTTACTACAAACACTTTCAACTTATTAGTAAAATGGCTACTAAGACTCTTATCTTTTTCTGCCTTTGTTTGGCTTTTGTTCTTCTCATTTCATCTGAGGTCTCCGCTAGAGATTTAGAAGAAACTACTTGTAAGTTGCTTCCTTCTTAATATCCAAAATTATCGTGTATTGAGGACAGGGTACGTGGAATTGTTAGTATGAAGACTCGCACATTTATAATATTCAAAATTATTTAAGTTAAACACTACTATGCCAAGGAGAGCAGTTTGTTTTTTCTTAGAGAATTTCTAATTAATTGAAATCTTCTTACAATAAAAATCGAACTAGACCTATTGGAAGATCTCATTTTAACTACTAGTACATTTGATACCTACTAATTTTCTCAAGATTATGTTAGTTGCATGCATAAATTGTATATGGGACTAACAAATTGAAGACTAAATTTGTACACACATACTCCCTACGTACATTTCCTTACATTTCAAATTGTTTGGGATAGATAATTTTTTAAGGTCATCGAAATATAATTTCTTGAAACGTAATGTATTTAATTTTACATGTATAAAAATTATAAAAAGTTGATATTTCAAAAAAAAAACATTGAATAAATTAAACAACATCTCATATGGATATATTATCTTTTATTGGTTAATGCAATTTTATAGTTAAATTTTTCAAAGTTTGACACTAAAATAGAAATCAGACAAATAATTTAGAATGAAAAGAGTATATATTACTCCCTCCGTTCTCTTTTACTTGTCTTTCTAGCCTTATATTTTTGTTTTTAAATACTTGTCTTTTTAGCATATATAATTAATTACAAATTTACATTTTTAATGCACTTTTTGATTAGTTTTTACTATAAATTTATCAACCAACCAATCATATAGGTACAATTGATTGTCATTTTACATTTCCAATATATATACTTTTTGGCTATCTTTAATTTTTTCTTAATCAGTGTGCACATGACTAGAAAAACAAGTAAAAGAGAACGGAGGGAGTATCACTTTAGCGAACTAAATTATCTCAACGTTTAAACTATTGAGAATAAAATATAACCTTAGTCTCATTTTTCTCTAACCAAATTAACAATAATTATTAAGCTAGTCTTATTTATTACTACACATACATTTGCATTCATGCAAGCATATCTTCATGTTGAAAATAATAACTATATTAAATCTAGCAGCAAAGCAGTCCGAGGAAACTAATGGTGTAGCTGATGCCAAGTACGACGGGGGCCATGGAGACCATCACCATGGCAGTGGTCACGGCGGGTATGGCAAAGGAGGAGGACGTGGTGGTGGCGGGTATGGCGGAGGAGGAGGACGTGGTGGTGGAGGGTACGGTGGCGGCGGTGGACGTTGCTACCATGGTTGTTGCCGCCGTGATTATCATGGACACGGTTGCCGAAGGTGCTGCTCATATGCTGGTGAGGCTGTGGAGGTTGAATCGCACAACTAATAAGAAGGATAAAAAGTTTGAAGTTGCTTATAAAGAGTACCGAGTATGTATGTATGTATGACATTGCTCCTTGTGTACTCGTATGAATAAAATCAACGTTCGATGTTGATGGTATTTAAAGTGTTATATCGAAGTAACCAAATATTTATGCGAATCTAAGGTCGAGAATTATGAGAAGTGGAAGAAATAAAAAATATTAAAAAATAATGTGATCTATTTAAAAATGTGTTATGACTACTTTACGGGCTCTAACCCACAAACAAATTACCCAATAACAAGGAAAAAAATCAATTACAATTGATCTAGTTATAATCTCACATTAATAGTGAATAGAAAAATTGTTCTAAATTGTTTATGATTAAATCTTTATAGGTAAACAATAATAAAATCTACTAACTTAAAGATAAAACTGGGCCAAAAACCCATCAAAAAATGTCAAAATTGTTGTAAAATAGCTCAGATTCTATCTATATAGGACTACTTCTTGGATGATACTAAAGAAACTTTTAATAAACTTTCTAAGAACAAATGCTTGAATGATAAAGGAGAGAATAGATTGTATAATGGGATTGATTGAATAATAGGATTGATCGAATAATAGAATGATTGATAATAGGATGATTACAAATGATTCAAGAGACACATATTTATACTACACTAAACTTAATCTCCAAGAATGAACATGCTAGGTGTCATTCATTTGTTGAAACTTCATCTTCAAGAATGGACATGCTAGGTGTCATTCATTTGTTGAAACTTCATCTCCAAGAATGAACATGCTAGGTGTCATTCATTTGTTGAAACTTAATCTCCAAGGATGAGCATGCTAGGTGTCATGTATTTGGTGCTAGTTGAAACTTCAACTCAAAGCAAGTCATTTCATAACACTCCCCCTTTGAAATTTCAACTAGCTCTCTGAAAGCGCATGTTGCCTCGTTAAAAACCTTATTAGGAAAAACCCAGTGGGATAAAAACCTAACAAGGGAAAAAGAGTACAACAGTGTGCTCCCCCTCAACTAGTCATGTATCGCACGCCTTAGAGATTGCGAAGATGGCGCATTCCAATACTTTGTATGTGTTTCTTGAAAACTGATGTAGGTAGTGACTTTGTGAAAAGATCTGCCACGTTGTCGCATGAACGAATATATTGAATGTCAAGTTCTTTGCTTCTTTCTAGCTCTTGAGTGAATGTGAAGAACTTTGGGGGAATATGCTTCGTCCTATCACTTTTGACATAACCTTCTTTCATTTGAATAACACACGCAGCATTGTCTTCGTATAATATTGTTGGACCAATATTTGATGATAGCCCAGTTGTTCCTTGAATATGTTGAGTAACTGATCTTAACCATATGCATTCTTTACTCGCTTCATGAAGAGCTATTACTTCAGCGTGATTAGAAGATGTAGCTACAAGTGTCTGTTTTTGGGATCTCCACGAGATTGCAGTGTCACCATATGTAAATACATATCCAGTTTGAGATTTAGCATTATGTGGATCAGATAGATAACCTGCATCTGCATAACCAAGCAAAACTGGTTTTGTATTGTTAGAATAAAATAAACCAAGATCATGTGTACCTCGTAAATATCGCAGTATATGCTTTATCCCTTTCCAATGCCTTTTTGTAGGACAAGAACTAAATCTTGCTAACAAATTCACTGCAAAAGCTATGTCAGGCCTTGTACAGTTAGCAAGATACATAAGAGCTCCAATAGCACTGAGATATGGTGTTTCAGCACCGAGATTCTCTTCATTTTCTTCCTTGGGTCGAAATGGATCTTTTTCAACATTAAGTGATCTACCCATGATTGGTGTACTTAAAGGATTTGATCTATCCATATTAAATCTTTTCAATACCCTTTCAGTATAATTTGACTGATGTATAAATATTCCATTCTTAGTATGCTCAATTTGTAAGCCAAGACAGAACTTAGTTTGCCCAAGATCTTTCATTTCAAATTCCTTCTTTAAGTAATTCATTGCTTCATGAATTTCTTTATTAGTTCCAATTATATTTAGATCATCAACATAGACAGCAATGATAACAAATCCAGATATTGTTTTTCTTATAAAAACACACGGGCAAATAGGATTATTCACATATCCTTCTTTAATCAGATATTCACTTAACCTATTATACCACATTCTTCCAGATTGTTTTAAACCATATAATGATCTTTGCAACTTAATTGCATACATTTCTCTGGGCTTTGATTTATCAGCCATTTTAAATCCCTCAGGTATTTTCATATATATTTCACTGTCAAGTGATCCATATAAGTATGCTGTAACAACATCCATAAGATGCATATCGAGTTTATAAGATACTGATAACCCAATTAAATAACGAAAAGTAATGGAATCCATAACAGGAGAATAAGTTACCTCATAATCAATTCCTGGTCTTTGAGAAAATCCTTGTGCCACAAGACGAGCTTTATATCTTACGATCTCGTTTTTCTCATTTCGTTTCTTTACGAAGACCCATTTATACCCAACAGGTTTCACTTCCTTAGGTACTTCAATAATAGGTCCAAATACTTTTCGTTTTCTGAGAGATTCCAACTCAGTATCCATTGCATCTTTCCATTTTGACCAATCAGGTCTTTGTTGACATTCTATTACAGATCGAGGCTCAGGATCCTCGATCTCATTCATAATTTCATATGCAATTGAGAATGCAAATATATCATTAACATCATTACTTTTCCGGTTCCATAAATTTCCCGTATGAGCATAATTGATAGAAATTTCAAAATCGTTTTCATTTTCAATTTCTTTTTCATTAACCCCATTTTCATTATCATGCTCTTCTTCAAGTGCAAGTTTTTCAATCATATCATAATTATTGATATGTTCCTTTTCAGCAACACTTGCATTCATATCAAGCTTTTCCGTTTTTCTTTTACGGGGATTTTTATCCTTGGAACCTATAGGGCGACCACGTTTTACGTGCGCCTTAGATGTGCTTGCCACATCATTTTGGTTCGGAATTTGAATCCTAGCTGGAGTATTAACAGCTGGTATATGTGACTTAGTCACTCTTTTCATATCACTAAATGCATCTGGCAATTGATTAGCCAACCCTTGCAAATGTACAATTTTTCTAACATTTTCTTCCCATGATCTATTATATGGGTCAAGAGGCAATAGTGGTGGAACATACCATGTTATGTTCTTCTCTTGTTGTGTATTATCTCCCCCTAATGTTGGGAAAATTGTCTCATCAAAATGACAATCGGCAAATCTTGCCTGAAAAACATCACCAGTTAGAGGTTCAAGATATTTAATAATAGAAGGTGATTCATATCCCACATATATTCCCAACCTTCTTTGAGGTCCCATTTTCGTTCTATGTGGTGGTGATATTGAGACATATACAGCACAACCAAATATCTTTAGATGAGAAATATCTGGTTCTTGACCAAATGCAAGTTGAAATGGAGTATGATTATTACTAGCACTTGGCCTCAATCTAATTAATGAGGCAGCATGTAATATAGCATGACCCCATGTAGTAACTGGTAATTTTGTTCTCATCATTAATGGTCTAGCAATATATTGAAGTCGTTTAATTAAAGATTCAGCTAAACCGTTTTGTGTATGAACATGTGGAACAGAATGCTCAACTGTTATTCCAATAGACATACAATAATCATTAAAAGCTTCAGATGTGAATTCACCAGCATTATCAAGTCTAACCCTTTTTATACCATAATCAGGAAATTGGGCCCTTAGTTTTATTATTTGTGCAAGAAATCTTGCAAATGCCATATCTCGACTTGATAATAAACATACATATGACCATCTACTTGATGCATCAATTAATACCATAAAATACCTGAATGGTCCTGAAGGTGGATGAATAGGTCCACAAATGTCTCCTTGGATTCTCTCAAGAAATGCAGGCGACTCATTTATGAGTTTGCATGGTGAATGCCTTATCGTCAATTTTCCAAGAGAACAAGCTTCACATGGTTTATCATTATTCATAAGTTTTATTCCTTTTAAAGGATGACCATGTGTACTATAAATAATTTTTCGCATCATGGTAGAACCAGGGTGACCTAGACGGTCATGCCATAAAGTTAAAGCTTTATTATCCTCTTTCATAACCATATTACTTTCATAAATATATGTATAATGTAATCCAGAAGGTAACTTTGGTAGTTTTTCTAATATTTGTTTCTTTCCAAAAATATTAGAAGTGATATAGATATACTTCACATTACCTTCAGAAATTGTTTCAGTATCATAACCTTGATTATATATATCATTAAAACTTAATAAGTTTCTCTTTGATTTTGGTGAAAACAAAGCATCATTAATGACAAATTTTGTCCCATTTGGTAATATAAATTTAGCAGTACCTGTTCCTTCAATCAAGTCTGCAGGACCCGAAATGGTATTTATTACCGTTTTGGTAGGTCTTACATCAACGAAGTATTTCTTACTTCTGAGGATCGTGTGAGTTGTTCCACTATCCGGAATGCAAATGTCCTCAACACGTTCCATATATTACCTTCTTAAAAACAAATAAAATAAGACTAAAATGTGGAGTTAGTAAGCAAAACACATATTATATTAAGATCACATACCACACATAAGCATCCATCATACATAACATAAGTAAACATAAGCTATAATGCGTTTATTTATAGTATTAAGACTAGAGTAGGCATATATTTATTGCTTCACTCTATTTCATATGCTCTTTCTGCAAAGTCTGCAGCTTCAAGGTAAGTTGATTTATCCTCGAACTTATGTTCGTTAAAATTAACTTCCTTTTCTTTTCCCTTTTCAGGTGCCTTATACCTTAGGCATAGATGACTTGGTGTTCTACAAGTCTTAGACCAATGTCCCCTTTTTCCACATCTATAGCAGGAATCTTCATGATTCCTGTAATAGTTTTCTTGGACATTTTTACCCTTTTCATATCGATCATTTGTGGGAGGTCTTGAATAAATCATGTTATTTCTAGGTGGTCTAGAGTAATTCATATAACCTCGACCACGGCCTCGACCACGAAAATTATTACGTCCACCACCTCTTGCTCGACTCCACCCTCGACCTCCAAACCTATCATTTCCACCACGTCCTTTATTAAGTGTAGTGGCATTTATCTCGGGAAATGACATTGTCTCTGTAGGGCGAGACTGGTGGTTTTTCAACAGAAGGTCATTATTCTTTTCTGCTAATAAAAGAGAGTGGACCAATTCCGAGAATCTTGTGTACCCCCGCATTCTATATTGTTGTTGCAATAATATTTGTGATGCATGAAAGGTTGCATACGTTTTCTCCAATTTTTCACCTTCAGTCACCATTTTGCCACAATATTCCAATTGTGAAACAATTTTAAACATGGCAGAATTATAATCAACAACACTCTTGAAATCTTGGAACCTTAATTTGTTCCATTCATCAACCGCGGCGGGTAACAGGACATCCTTTGGATAACCAAATCTTTCTTTGAGATTATCCCATAAAACCTTGGGATCTTCCACATTTAGATACTCTAATTGTAATCCATCATCAAGATGATCCATCATTAAGCGTATTGCTTTAGCCTTTTTCATGGAAAGTTCTTCCTCGAACTTTTCCTTTTCTTTTCCGGCTTCTTTATTATTTGGATCAGATGTTCCCACTTCATGCAGAATTTTCTCAAGCCCTTTACATCTGAGATACCTCAGTACCTTATTTGCCCAAGACATGTAATTGTCTCCATTCAGATTTAGAGGGGCGAAGTTGAGCTTAAAGTTGGACATTGTCATATCTAAATTACAAGAGCATATAACCAAGTTTTAATTACAACAAGCCAATATTCACATATGAGGTCTTAAAATGAAGTTCATATATCTTTTATTGCATTGACCTAAGTTACGTCAAGTCAAGTTATGGGGAAGTAGATATTACAAGAGATATAGTATATGCTTCATCTAATACTTCAATTTTGACAAAATAAAAGTAATGACATTCACAACGATGGTCAACTAAGTGGCTATTTATGAGATAACACTTAGTCCTTTTAAACTATATATGTACTAATAACATATAAAGGCAAATCAACTAAACATATTTTAGTGATCACTACTTGTAAGTTAAAGTAAGGTTTCCTCAAGGTAAGTAAAGTGGGAGACATGTTACGGGTAATTATTATCAATTGAAGTACATAAACGAACTTTATCTATTCGATTCAATTAACACATTAGTTACCCATGTAAACTAATTAAGGAAATTCTACCCTTGCACATATAGGTGGAATCTATAGTATAACTTATACATAAACATTTTTCTAGTCAAATTATACTAATTGGTATCTTTATAATCTATCATTACGGCACTAAAACTAGATATTAACTTAGTGGTCTATCCAAATTATATATGTGTATATGAGTACCATGAAAGTCCGAAGAGATTTATTTAACTAAATATAGTGACATAATTTACCTTTTACTATGATGTATAACATTTTAGCTATATGTCAACTATATCAAACATAAAAGCATAAACAATAGGTCCAATGCATAAATACTTTTAAAGTAAATCAATTAATATAAATATTAGATGTCAATAAACAAGAAACATACCTTAATTTGGAGAATGATATTATGAATACTTTGTTGTACTTACAAGATTGAAACGATTCCGGTGGAGCTTCGTGCTGATAACGTGTTGTGAAATAGCTCAGATTCTATCTATATAGGACTACTTCTTGGATGATACTAAAGAAACTTTTAATAAACTTTCTAAGAACAAATGCTTGAATGATAAAGGAGAGAATAGATTGTATAATGGGATTGATTGAATAATAGGATTGATCGAATAATAGAATGATTGATAATAGGATGATTACAAATGATTCAAGAGACACATATTTATACTACACTAAACTTAATCTCCAAGAATGAACATGCTAGGTGTCATTCATTTGTTGAAACTTCATCTTCAAGAATGGACATGCTAGGTGTCATTCATTTGTTGAAACTTCATCTCCAAGAATGAACATGCTAGGTGTCATTCATTTGTTGAAACTTAATCTCCAAGGATGAGCATGCTAGGTGTCATGTATTTGGTGCTAGTTGAAACTTCAACTCAAAGCAAGTCATTTCATAACAAAAATTCTATTCTCTAGCGTACCATTGGTTCTCAGCCAAGTATTCACCAAGTGATGATCAAATCCTCAAGTGCCTTTCTACCATATTTCAGTACGTGTCCAAATACCGACTAAGTACTGATCAACTATTGATCAGCCTGATTAAAGGCATATTCAAGATAAAGTCTATTCACTAATTATCTACTTTCGAGCTAATTATAGAAATGATCTTGCTAATCGGTTGATTGGTGCATTTTGGTTCTTGTAAATACTACAATGCGCAAATGCTCCTCCTAAATATATGTGTAAATTATCCTTAAATTAACGTTTTCGTCCGATAAATTTTAAAAACTATATTTACTTTTGGACCACTTTTACAATCATGAAAAAAATTTGAGATAACTATTTTGTTATAAGGTTCTTCAACACTAGCGATCACAAATGATAATGTAAGTGTGTATCTATCACTATTACAAAAAATCACTTGGACTACCCCTCAAAAGTCGCTTAGACTACACATTAGAGTGCAGAGAATAGAGGGGTCGGCCAAGTGGAGCTCACTTGGACGACACCACACGGGAGTGTCGTCCAAGTGCGCCACTTGGACGACACCACACAGAGGGGTAGTCCAAGTGACCACTTGGACGACACTCCCTTGTGGTGTCGTCCAAGTGGTCACTTGGACTACCCCTCCGTGTGGCGTCGTCCAAGTGATCACTTGGACTACCCCTCCGTATGGCGTAGTCCAAGTGACATTTTTTCTTAAATTTTTTTTTTAAATATTATTATATTTGACCTAAATTATATATATATATATATATATATATTTACATAAATTTTTTGGTTTAAACCCACTCCTGGGGCTTACGCGTTAATTTAAAAATAATAGTACAATGTCTTTCCGGTCTTTCCAAAATGGGCAAAAAAGCAATAAATACAATAGTTAGACAAATTAAACAATATAAACATCAAGAACAAAATTAAAAGAAAATATCTTAAAGCCTAATCAGTATTTCAAGTAGTGCATAAATACAATAATTCAACTAAATCTCAAGGTTCATCCATGAATTTGTGGTAAAAATAGCTGCACCATCCTTGTTGAACTGAAGTGATTCTTCGGTCTGGAAATTTATCACATTGGTGTTTCCGAAAATACTGAAAATTAGAATAAAAAGTTAGTTTTATCATTGACTTCATAAATAATATTATAAACAAAAAAAAATGAAAAAGAAATAACTTATAAACTGTGTCAATAATGAAAAATACTTACCGCCAAAGAAAGAGTAGAACTGTTGGATTCTAATATGTCCTCTATGAACAAACATAAATAGAATCCACATAAGCCTGAAGAAGGATCTTGCATCGGGCACTACATAAAATGTATTTCAATCACTAGCGTTATACTTTAAATATTAACTGAACTCTTTCGATGAAAGATTAATTTAAAAATATACCTCCACGTTGACCCAATTGTTTTGTTGGGTCAATTTCTTCCTAACGGAACTCCTATTCTTCATACCTCGATATGAAGTGAGCGCCCTGAAAATACAGAAAGTACATAATTACATTTAATGTATACATATAAGTTAACATATATTAATTGTATGAATTTTTTTTAAAATGACAATTAACCCTCTTACTCATTAATTTTATTCACCAAATCTCTTCGCCCTTCATGACCATGATGTACCCACAACGGATCCATGTAATAGATGTTTTCCGGCGTCTTCAGGTTGATCGCAACCAACACCCAATGATAGCGTCTACATTATGTCATTGAACTTAATTAGAAGTAACAAAATGTTATTAGATATATTATTTTAACAAAATATAATGTGCTCACCCTATATTACATGGGATCATCACAAGATGATCTTGATCCTCATGCTTCAACAACATCTGTACCAAGTGAGAGCGGTCGAGCTCGTGATGTGGAGAAATGAAAGAGAAGTTGGTGGAGACAACCTCATCGTACAAGTATGAATCACACAAGTACCTGCAATCTTAAACATGTTAGTACTTATGAGTTTTTAACAAAATCCATAAAGTATTTAAAATATATTGTTATTTTACCTTATATATAAGCATATGGCAGAAGCGCTTAACCACTGGCGCTTCACAACCTCTCGCACATGTTCGAAGGACACATGATCTTCAAAATCTTCACCCCAAAACAACTCCGGCATGAGTAGGCTATACGAATCATCTCTCCCAGCATGCTCAACAATAGTCTTTAAAATAAGAAAGCATCCATGCGGTGAGAGATCACAACCTTCTCGAAGACCTAAATAATCCAATTTTTTCAACTATGACCTAACATTTTACAACCATGGCATAACATTTTTCAATTTTACATCATAAATAATCATAAAAGTTAACATTTTTCTAATTTTAAACTAATTATATCTAACTAATTAAGTAATTTCAATCAACAAACTAATCTAGTTTCGAAATAGTTAATAGTATGTACAAGTTAACAAATAAATGCATCTAATTATTTCAATAAACAAAATAACTAATTAATTCAAACTTAAATTACAATAATAAACCAAAAATTAAAAAAAATACTTACTTGAACAATGGAGAAGGAGGGGGAGCTTGGGAAGAAGATGAATCGAGTCCTTGAACAATGGAGGAGGAGGAGGAGGAGGGGGAGCTTGTTTGTTTTGGGGGGTGGGGTTTTGGAGTCGCGATAGTGTTAGCTCCCTGGTTCAATTCGCTGCTGATGGGTTTTGGGGGGGGGCGGGGGGGGGGGGGGGGGGGGGGGGTGAAGTAAACCCGAAAAAAGTTTTTTTTTTCAATTTTTATACATCTTGGACGACACCTCCGTGTGGTGTCGTCCAAGTGCTTTTAATTTTTTTTTTTTTTTTTATAAATTAAACAACTTGGACGACACTCCCGTGTGGTGTCGTCCAAGTGCTTTTAATCTTTTTCTTTTTTTTTATAATTTAAGCAACTTGAAAAATGTTTTTTTTTTAATTTTTTTTTTTTAAAACCACTTAGACTACGCCAATAGGTGTAGTCCAAGTGTTCACTTGGACGACACCACGCGGGAGTGTCGTCCAAGTGCCACTTGGACTACACCTTTTCTGAAGTGTAGTCCAAGTGGTGTAGTGCAAGTGACTTTTTGTAGTAGTGTATGTGTGCAATATGGTATGTAAAATAAATTTATATTTTTTTGGCTAAAATTCTTCTGGCCCCCTGAACTTTGGCCAATCGGTCAATTTGCCCCCTCAAGTTTGAGAACCGATCAGTTTGTCCCCTCAACTACGCGTAATAGGCAAATAGGGGATTGCGTCCATATTTTCTGACAAAACAGACGGAAAATGGGAAGTTTGAATTTTTAAGGAGGGTATTTTTTGTATATTAGTGCAACAAACGTTTACAAACCTACGCGCCTTTAATCCTACCTAATTTAATCAACTTTTTGAATTAAATCATGGCTTAATTTCATTTGGGCCCCTGAACTAATCTTTTTTTTTTCCATCCAGGCCCCTGATCACCTTTTTTTCCCAAGTAGGCCCCTGTGGCAAAAAATTGGTCCCTGAACTTATTTTTTTTAATTTCTCTGATTTTAAATATTAGATAGAGGACAAATTAGTCTAACCACATCTAAAACTAACTCAACTTAATTATAAACTAACCCAACCTCAAATATTTAACCCAACCCATTAAAAACATCATCTTCAACCTTTCACCCCACCCCTACACCCACCCCACCTTTCTTCTCTTTCCTTCACCTTCTCTACCGATTTTCTCACAATTGATCTTCTTCTTCCATGACTATTTATGAAGTGAAGCCACCCCATCTATGAATATAACAAAAATCCAATCTTTTTTCAATCGAGAAATAAAAAAATAATACTTCTCCCAACCCAAAGAAAAATCAATTTTTTCAAGAAAATAGAATAGTGGGGGTTTGTTGCAGGTCGCGGGGGGGGGGGGGGGGGGTGCTGTTGATTTATAATAATGAAATATTTTAAGCAAGTATAATAAATAAATAAATAAAACAGAAGAAGATTATGGGGAGCCTGTTTTCACAGCGGGGGGGGGGGGGGGGGTTGGGAGGAAGGATGTTGCAGCAGGGGGGGTGGGAGGTGGGAGGCTGTTGCAGCGGGGGGGGGGGGAGGAAGGTTGTTGCAGTTCGCAGGTCGGGGGTTGGGGGTTGGGGTTGGGGGGGGGTCCTTTTTTTTTTAGTTTTTAAGTTATTATTAATAATTATATTTATTTTTTAAAAAGTTTCAATATATTTCTAATCTAAAAAATCGAATCCGAAAAGTCATAATTTCAGTATGACTAACTTTCCCTTGGTTAAGGATTATCAAAATCTTAAAATCAGAGAAATTAAAAAAAAATTAGGGGCCAATTTCTTTCACTTTAACCTTTAACCTCTTCAACTTCACTATAGAAAACCCACATCCAAAAAGACATTCTTGCTTCAAACCCACGAACCAACCCATAAAGTTTAAACCTTTAACCTAAGTAAGCAATCAAACTCGCCGATGGTGGAGGGACGCTTGGAACTTCTCAATAATGAACGTTTTTGGAGGGAGGATGGTGAACCCTTTGAATTATTCAGAGAATATGGTAAGAATCAACAATTTAAGCCACATTTAGCTATTTGAACTCTTTATGAAGGTTTAATTATGGAAAGTTTTAATTTTTATGTTATTTTTCTCCAAATTTTTTCGAGTTGGGTTTCGACTAACACATGCATGCCCCTTTTGTTGCAGTTGATAATAAAGATTGTTTCACCTTAAAGGTACATGGTGGTGGGAAATTTAAAAAATTCAGAGGTAAACGGGTGTATGAGGGTGGTTGGGTTAGGTTTGTTGATGAGTGTTGTGCAGATAAATTGTATCTGATGGGGATTAGTGAGCTCTGTTTTCTACTGGGTGTTCCTGAAGGATATGGAAAAACTAAGAGCCGTATGTCCTGAAGGAATGGACTAGATGCGCATTCAGGCCAGGCAGAAACATTGCTGAGTTGACAAACAATTGGGCAGAAGCTTACAATTTAGTGCTTGTAAGGCTAGACAGCAACCAATCATTGGCCTACTCAACACAATGCACAATAACATAATGGCAAGGATTCAGGAAGAGCTTAAATTGAAAACCAAATGGAAAGGCAATGTGCTCAAGAGAGTTCATAGGAAAATATTGGATAGAAAAGCTAAAACAAATGCATATATTACCAGGTCATCTGGGACTGCTCGATACTCTGTTGCAACAGCGGAACATGGATTTGTTGTCGATATGCAGAAGATGGAGTGTTCATGTGGGCTGTAGCAGCTTGGAGGTTTGCCCTTCGTCCATGCTATTTGTGTTTATAAGTCGCAGAATAGGGATCCGAGGGAGTTTGTTCATAATAATTTCAAAAAGGATGTATTTCTTACCGTCTATAGTCACTTCCTTGAGCCTTTGCGTGGTCCAATTTTTTGGCCTAAGACTCCATATCCGGACATCTTACCTCCTCCTCTAAGAGTTCTTCCTGGTAGGCCAAAGAGATGTCGACGGATTGATCCACAAGAACTCCAAGACAAGACAGAAAAAGAAAAAATGAAGAAAGATGAATTGGAGAGCTGAGGAAAGAAAAGGGATTCAAGGCTTCAAGAACGGGGGCAGTTATGCACTGCAAGATTTGTGGAGGAGCTGGACATAATTCCAGATCTTGTCCACAGAAGACGTCGGCCCATCAGTCTCAACCAACTCCAACAGCTCCGGCAGGGGGGATCGAGCCAGCCTACCTCAAGCTCACAACCTCCCAAGAAGAAAAGACTTAAATCTTGATATGTTTCATCAATGGGTGGATACTGTTTTTCCTACCTTTTTTAGAGCATTGATGTTAAAATATTATTGACTTATCTTTTGGCTTTTAATGTCAAGGGAATCTCATGTATTCTGGACATCTTTTGTACCCTATTCTGTCCACCCATTTGAAAACAATATCTTTCGGCTTATCAATATGTTTACAATTTATAATATTTTAGGCTTTATTTATTTTAAATATTTCATATATATTACCTTTTGTTTAACTAAAAGCAAAATAGCAAGGCCTTTATAACTCAAACTAAAATACATGGTCACTAAAAACATCACATACCAAAGTACAAGAGGTTTTCCCTTCCAATCTCAAAATACCCATAACTTACAGAGAACCAGACACCAAAGTACAAGGGCCTTAACCATCCATTGACTAACCAACTCTTAAGCTAATACATAGGTAAGCTCTTGTTTCCACAATTACAACTACAAACAACAATGGAAGGACAAAAACAATAAGAAAATCCTAGCACCATCAAATAGATCAACACCATAGCTGGCTAAACCTTCACCTTCCTTTCGACAGCCTTCAGTTTAACTTGCATAATTGTGCATGCAAGAGGAAGAACGGGATCATCAAGCCACTCCGAAAATTTACAACCGAAACCTACAGAAAATATGAAGAAAGAGAGTGATAATGGGAGAAATTGAAGAAATGGAAATTGAAGAACTGAAGTTAGGGGGTTCATGGATAGAAAATTTAGGGAATTGGGGGAATTGTCAATTTAATAATGTTAATGTTGTCTTAAAAAATAGTGATTACCAAAAATACCCTCAACAAGAATTACCTAGATGTTCAAATGCGCGTGGTTTTCCCATTTTTGTCTGTTTTGTCAGAAAATATGGACGGAATCCCCTATTTGCCCATTACGCGTAGTTGAGGGGGCAAACTGATCGGTTCTCAAACTTGAGGGGGCAAACTGACCGATTGGCCAAAGTTCAAGGGGCCAGAAGAATTTTAGCCACTTTTTTTTATTCGTTAACATTTAATGGAGGTGTTAGTTTAAGGACCACTTTGCACACGAAATATATTTACTGGAACCATTTCTCACACGACACTCATTTTCGGAAACCATTTGCATACCGTTACCACATACAACGATTAAAATGCAACGAACATTCACTTATGGAGGCCATTTGGATAATTATTGTGTTATGAGAATATGTTACTCCGTATTCCATACAGTTACCTACTATTCGTATTGAAAGGGGTATTATTAATTTATTATTACGGAAAGTTCGAGGTTCTAATTACGAAAATTATTATAACTAATTTATCACAACTAGAATACAATGTTTTAGTGTCAGGTAGCTTTCCAACACCAACAAGAATACAATGTTATATGTGTCATCCATTGATTCTTGATGAGGCTGAACATCTGCTAGGTTGCCTTTCTTCTATAAAAACACAAACAGAAATAAAGTTAGTTAGTACATCATATTCAATGAGTAAAAAGAAACAATGCAGATTACAAAAAGGAAGGATTGAAGTACCTTGCAAACTCTACTATTATGCCCCAGCAAGCCACATGTTTTGCATAAGTATTTTTTCACTTTGCACAACTTCTTCTTCCCGTTATCCTCAACCTCAATGGGATTCACCTCCTTAACTTTCTAATTCTTCCAGCCCTTCTTTAAATTATAGGAGGAGAAATTGGTGCATCTCTTTCAAATTGAGGCCATAAGTTAGGACTGGACATATGCATGATTGTGTGCAGGTAGACTTGCTTGTAGGTACTAATTGTATAGCACTCATCCACAATGGTCTTCATTCATCAAGAAAATTCCTAAGGCTGTCAATACTTAGGCTAAGCCCTTTCACAAAATCAAAAAAGTCAAACAGTCCAACTACATATCTAGTTCTAGGACTTCTTAATAATGCCTCACCATGATAGAGCTTCACTGTCATCATGCCACTTTCAGAATCTAAAGGAAAAAGAAAAACATATAATTGAAATCAGAAACAATACTAATTGAAACCTAATCAATTAGAAAAATGAAAATTGAAATCAAAAAGTCGAAATCAGAAAATTAAAATCAGAAAATTGAAAATTGAAATTACAAGATTGAAATCAGAAAATTGAAATTAAGGGAAATCAAAAACCTAATTTTAATTAGGGTCAAACTGAAATTAGGGGAAATCAGAAAGCCTAATTTTAATTAGGATAATTGAAACCCTTAATTAAATTAAAGAAATTGATTGGGAAAATTGAATCCCTAAATCAAATTAGGGTAATTGACTAAATAAATCGAATTTAGGAGAATCGAAAACCCTAATTCAGTTTAGGAAAAATCAAACCCACCAATATCAAATTTAATAAACACAATCAACATAGAAAGATTAAACAAATCTTATTTATCTCTCTAATCCCTAAGTTACTTTACAATTTTAAACTCACTTTAATAAACTATTGACAAATGAGCATTCCTATGTCACTTTACAATTTTCAACTCACAAGCATAAAACCAAACATTACAAGCTCCAAAAAATTATTTATCTCTAATCCCTAAGCACATATTTCATAACAAAGATGGTTAGATTTTGGGAAAGCCTCACTTACCGTATACGGGATTTTCCATAACTCCAGTAGTACGTCGCACAGCCACCATCGTTTTTCTTCAACTTCAATCAAGCTTTTTCAGATTCGAGAAGATTGGGACTTGATGAATATTTTGGGCGAGATTTTAGAAGGGAAGGAGGAAGGGTTTTGTTGATTGTTCCTATATTTGGTCGAATGAGAAAACAACTAAGAGTTGGATGTTATTAATTTGTTCATTTTTTTATTTTTGCCCCAACTTTACCTACAATTACATATTCTGATGTTAACTGTGCTTAATCTTTACTTTTGACCCAAAGTCACTTTTTCCGTTATAAATTAACATCCAGGGACCAAAACGCACCTTTTATACCAATATCGCAGATCATTTCTGCAACCCCAATATTAACTGGGACCAAAGTGCAACTTGCACATATTTACTGGGACCATTTTGGCAATTTTCTCTATTTCTAGCAGAACCAAAACCTATGGTTCGCATTTGGTCAAACCTAAAAATGAGGTTCGAGCTCGGTTCGAACTACATCGAACCGAACTTCAAATCAAATTTTCAAGTCGAACTTCTCGAACCGAATCGAACCCTGAGGTTTCTTTATAGCTCTTTGAAAATCTCATTATTTCATATTAATACTACCGAAGGAATGTATATTATTCAAAAATAAATTATCATCCTAGCCACTTCAACGCATCCTGTCTTGAAAGATACAAAGAAGTAAATTGTGAGGTATGCCTCAACTGATCATGAGACGAGAGCTTAACTTTTACCAATTTTAACAAAACATTGCTCTTTTGAGGTGTTTAGGACATGGCGCATGAAGAGGCTAGGATGCAAATACTTATCACTCGTAAATATTTAGATCAAGTTATTTAACAAAGTTACATGTCCAATCAAAATCAAATACTAGGACTTTTGTTTTTTTGAATTGAATTAATTAAAAAAATTAAAAATTTAAGCTCCGAATAAGGAACTTCTTCTATGCTCATATAACTAGTTATTAACCACATTCAAATCATCACATTTTAAATTTCCTCCTAAACTTCGTTGTATATATTGATCAAATTGCTCACCCCGTAAAAGTAGAAATAAAATTTGTATTATTAATTCGAAACATACAATATTAGTGCCCAATAGCTAAAAGCCAATGAGTTTAATTTATTCTATTACATATAATTGAGTAATATAATAAGATACTCCATACATTGGAGAATTATTCAAAGAACCACAATTTTCCTTCCAAGATAAATGGTGTATAATTTTATGGGCAAAACTCAACATTATAATTGACTCCAGTAGGACATGTAGCAGTACTTGTGGCATCGTCGAAGGCATAACTATAAGCATCAGGACAAGCTTGTTTAACAACCTTGGAATATTCTGAAGGTGAGCATGTTTGAGCTGTATTAAACGCCCCCTTGCAACAATCACTATCACTATTTGAGTTGAAACACGCACTCTTACAAGCTATTTTAGCTCCATTTCCACCTTGAATGACCAAATTTGCCGGACAAACTTGATTGTTGATATCGACGGGGCAACTTAGACTCCTACAGCCTCCTTCGGGAGACACTTTTACTGGTAAATTGAATCCATCCACGAGGCTGATGTCGTAGAAATTTTGGGTTTTTGAGTCCCCTCCGGGTAAAGTGATTTCCACGAGGGAGACTGGCGGTGCACCGCCATTTCCATTACATGATACACTGCCTGAGCCACAGTCACCTGTGGCGCACGCAGTACCTGTATCAGAGCAACCGGTCCTTGCCCAGAGTCTTCCAGACCAATCTCCTTGGACTTCTATGTTCGACTCTGCTTGAGGTGCTAATTCGAAGCCAGTTGTTGATGGTGCTTGGCCAGATGATGTTAGAGTTGCTGGCCAGATTTTTTCACCACAATTGTTTTTGACCTTAATAGTAATAGAATGGATTCCTGCGATATTAATGCATCTTATTCTTAGATTGATATAGACGAAGTATTGAATTTATATATATATATATAATTAATGTTAATACATTTATATCTTATATTTAACATAAAACTATGAAATGATCTCATTTAAATTGAGAAATGAACATGCATGTTGCACAATTCATTAATAAAATATGAAATTCGAACAAAAAAGTGATAAGTACGTTAAGGTCATCATCGAATAATCGAATGCAATTATTCGTTTGATATTGCATTTGAAACCAGGTAAAGATTACATCCGTTAAGAATCATCGACTATATATCAAAACAAATTGAAGTGATTATAGATAGACAATATTCAAAACTTTTAATACGGTAATAAGTTCAAATATATTCAGAAAGTCTAAATTAACCAATTTAGTAAAAATAGATCATCAAATATTGCAAATTAATCACAAAAATTAGCACAAAAGTGTTACAGTATAATATAATAATCAAAGGTAACAAATGTTGTATTATAATTCATAACTAATATACAATTTATTATGTTATTGCAGTATAATATATAATCATCAAAAGCGACAAATGTTCGTTATGGCCCCAAAGCATGTACTTTATTATGTATTTGGAGGCCGGCTGACTAGTAAATTGTTTTGTTAGGATATATAACTATAATATATGCATGCTCCTCTCGAAATTATTTGATGCATTATTGCGTTACTTTCCCTCTAAAAGATAATAACTATTATGAAGTATAATTAATGGACTATTAATAGTTTTTGAAATTGCTCAATCTTTATTATTCACTTGACGACATGATCTTTTAATTTGAAATATATTTAAAAAACTATATTTTTTATGTTAACAACAATAATATATATACTAGTACTACTCCCTCCGTCCCTAAAAGATTTTCATATTTTGACTTTTGTTAGTTAAACATTACAAAATTTGATCATGAATTCCCATTAAACGATAAGAAATAATATAGTCTTGTGGGACCTTGTTAGATTTGCTTCAATATATATATATATATATATATATATATATATATATATTTTTGAAATATTAACTTTTTATAATTTTTTCTCATGTAGAATAATAGATATTTATGTTTTAAATCGTGTTTTGTTGACCACCAAAAGTCAAAATGTGACAATCTTTTAGGGACGGAGGGAGTATATTATATATACTTCTTTCCATTAGAGAAGAATGAAAATAAGACTCACCAATAACAAAGAATGGGAAGAAGAGAGCATGGAAAAGAATTCTGGATGCCATCGTCTCTATATTTTGATATGAGTTTAATGCATCTTCACAAGCTATTTATAGAATCGAAAATTGGAAATTTTACAACAAACGATCCTTTGCTCTTGACTTCATTCGTATCTAGTCAATATATAAGACTTTTCTACACAAAAATAGATAGATATTTAAAGATAAGAAAATTATAATAAGGGCCCTTATAATAATACAGATAGATATTTAAAGATAAGAAAATTATAATAAGGGCCCTTAGAGTAATACACAAATCTTGAAAAATAAATTAGTCTATTTATTATTCTTAACAATAAACAAATTTATTTACTTATACAAGGTAAATGCGTTGTATATTATTTCTTGATTATTATTGCTATAGTAGTCCGTAGCTAGTATGTGTATGTCATATATATACCACCTCCATTATTATCAAAATAATGTCATTTGTTTTACAATAATATATAAACAACATTAACAAAATAAAAAAGACTTTGACTTGGTCGATAACTTAAAAGTCTAATGACATCCTACTTAATTAAGCTTCCAACTAGGAAGTCTTGAGATTTATTATTCTTGCATACATATCTCTCATACTTTATTTTAATTGTCTATTAATTATTAGCTCATACTCAATTATTGTCTAATTTTTATATACATTATTACCTTATTTGTAATATTATTATATTCATATTATAATCACAAATTTATAAAAATGAAAAAATTGAACATGATGAATAATAGATATCCATAATTTTAATTTTAACCAATATTACAATAATGCTTCTAACTAGTGAAATAGATATATTTAAAATGCTATATATCAATTCAAGTATATGTGACCAAATAAATACTCAATCATTCTCTAGAAGAGCGTTCACGTTCTATTTTTGCGAGAGAAAGTAGTATTACTTATTTCTATTATTTTGATATCAAATTTTAGAAACATATCTTGTAATATTTTGTCAATAATGTCAAAAACTATACTTACATTTTTAAAGTAAATGAAAAAGGTATATTGAGATTGGTCTTTAAAGTAGTAATTCAATTGAACTCTTCTACAATTCTATGTATACATATCTTTATACGGGCAACTCACCAGCAATCACTCACTTTTATTAAAATTCTTCGTTCATCACTGTGGTTCAATTTTAATTGTTTTCAGCCACTTACATTTGATATTGTGTATAAAAAGAGTCACTCGCACGATATTAAAAAAAATTACTCCCTCCGTCCCTAAATGATTGTCACATTTGACTTTTGGTGGTCAATAAAACACGATTTCAAATACAAATATCTCTTATTCTAAATGCAAAAAATTTATAATAAGTTGATATTTCAAAAATATATATTGAGACGAATCTAACGAGGTCCCACAAGACTATATTATTTCTTTTCGTTTAGTGAGAACTCATGATCAAATTTTGTTGTAATTGACCACAAAAGTGAAAATGTGACAATCTTTTAGGGACGGAGGGAGTAATTTTCTTTTTCAATTCTCTCATTTTTA
The DNA here is from genome assembly GCA_003412495.2 of Echium plantagineum. NCBI lineage: Eukaryota > Viridiplantae > Streptophyta > Magnoliopsida > Boraginales > Boraginaceae > Echium > Echium plantagineum. The sequence goes on along the minus strand of CM016563.1, from coordinate 30,518,995 downwards.
CGGGCAATAGGGTCATTTCATTATCATTGTAGGAAAAAACTAAGTGGGCTTTGTAGCAGGAAAAATCAATTTACTTACAATATGAGTGTCAAGCAGATAAAAGCACGTTCCAAAACCTTAGAAGATAAGAAGATGGATTCTAGAGGCAACGATGATTCCCGCTCAAGTGGGTTTAATCCAAAACTAGTGATTTGTTTTGTATATAATACCAAACGTCGGTGATCGAAAACAATCAAAATTGGATCACAATCATCTAATACAAAACTATCGTTAATGTTAGTGATCGATGATATCATTTCCCTCTTTCAACAATCGAAACCAAGCGAAGACGGAATCCTTTGCGTGAAAAGTCACACAAACCCACTTCAAAACAAACCCAGTGCCGTGCGGCGGCTAAACATAGAAGAAGACAATTGTAAGAACTAGATCATTGTTAGAGGCAGAGGCGGCTGAACATACAAGAAGACAATTGTAAGAACTAGACAATTGTAGTATTGATTAATTATTATTTGATTTGATTCATGTAATCAGTTAGCAAATTGTACATTATTTCTCTTTCATACAACACATAATTTAAGTATGTTAATCAAAAAATAAATTGATAGATAAAACTAGAAATAATTTCTAATAAAAATTTAGGCAAGAAATAGTAATTAAAACATGTATTATAAAATACATATCAAGACAGAGCAAATTGCTGAAATGGTCTCCGATAGTATGATCGAGTTGCATTTTGGTCCCCAATAGTTACACGGTTGCATGTTAGTCCCCGAAAGTGGCCAAGAAGTTGCACTTTAGTCCCCACATCAAGTTTTACGTTAACATTTCATGTTTAGGAGTTAAAATTGGGGTAAAAGTATAATTTTAAAGATTTAAAGTTGATTTTTTTGCCCCAATTGGTGCCAAAATGAAACTCCACAACCCCCTTTCACCAAAATTCCCTTTCTTTTTCACCCCAATTAGGGTTGTGGAGTTTCATTTTAGCATCAATTGGGGCAAAAAATCAACTTTACGTTTTAAAAATTATATTTTTACCCCAGTTTTAACGCCTAAACCTGAAATGTTAGCGGAAAACTTGACGTAGGGACTAAAGTGCAATTTTTTTGCCACTTCCGGGGACTAACGTGCAACAGTGTAACTATTGGGGACCAAAGTGCAACTCGGTCATACTATCGGGAATCATTTCAGCAATTTGCTCTATCAAGAGAAGTAGCATTCATAATTACAAATTCACAATAGTATGTAGTACAATATTAAAAATAGAAGAGTTAATCAAATAGTCCTAATAAAAAAGACTATTTCTAGTGATTAAAAAATTCTAAGTTCATTCTCACCCCATCGTTAATTTATTAAGAAAGAAAATAAACAAGTCTAGTGTAGAGTAGTACTAGAGGGCGACATATAGGAGTAAAACGTACGCTTAGAATATAAACCGAGCAATTGTTCTAGATGGGACTAGGTTTGTTCCTGTCAAATGAATAACCACACATATTATAATTGAAACATAGAAATAATAAATGGTAATAATTCATTTGGAATTGAATAAGAGTAGTCTACACTCTACGGTCGACATACATGAATGCATATATGGACTCCGTCAATTCTCATCTGATCTCTATTCTTCGGTTCACATTGTCTATTTCCGTCTACGTACGTTCTCCGTCCATCAAGCATTTAATTTTCTAGCTTGGTAATTAAGTGGATACGTTCGATGTTTTTATTAATCATTATCGTTCTTTTCACGTCAATTGAAAAATGATACATTTCATTTTAACCTTCTAACTAAACACTTCATTTTCAACCTCAATTGAGCGTTATCTAAGGTATACTTGTATTTTCTTAATGAATACTCATGTTTACTTTTTATTCATTTATATTTTCTTAATGAATACCCATGTTTGCTTTCTATATTTTAAGTGATAAAATGAATATTCCAATTCAGAATCGTAGGTCCGCCCCTGCTACTACATGTGATATAATTCAAAAATCTATTGAAGAAGTAGTCACACCATTCCTTTTGAGCGTGCACGATTCTATCATCAAACCTATTCAACATGTTCAGAAGGATTGGTGTGGCTACTTATTCAATAGGTTTTTTAATGACATCGCAAGTAGTAGGTAGTACTCGACAATTAAAATCTGTCTGAGCTAGTTAGAAGTATTGATTGTTTTGTTAAACTCGATGTCGTCACTTGTATATGTATTTTATTAAGACATAATTTTCTACTTGAGCCACTGTTGTAATGATGATGTTTGAAATGATTGATTAATGAAAATTAATAATGTTGGAAATGAACGAAAGACTTTGCATTTTATATTTGTCATTTTAATAGTATGTATGAAAAAATTCATCTAACTAATTTTTTTTTTTCTAAAATAGCTTACACAACACTTATTGAGGAGCTGTCTAAGTGTATCTTAGACAACGCTCATTGAGGCGTTATCTAAGCTCCTACATAGACAGTGCTCCAACAATCGTTGTCTAAGTGGGTTTTGCTTAGACAAGACCTCTAGTGCATGTCTAAGCTATCTTTTTTAGCGTCGTCTAAGCAATTTTTTTAGCGCGGTCTCAGCCCCTTTTTGTAGTAGTGTATGTCTCCAAACGCATGACTAATGCAATCGTTTTCGCAACGTTTTGTCAATAAGAGCTAGAGTGTGGATGAAAATCGGAACCGACTAGAACTGACCCGAAAATAATCGACTTTCTAAAACCGATCAGATCCGAACCAATGTAGGTTCGACTTTGAGGGAACCGAACTGATGTCGGTTCGGCTTATGAGAGAACCGATAAAAACCAAACCGAACCAATGACTAATTTTATGTTGAAAAAATTAAGCTTAGTAGATGACAATTGACAATAGTATTTAACATTGTTGATAATAGATAAGTAAATATGTTTTAAGCTAATAATATATGGATATATATAAGTATATATTTAAAAAGTGGTGTCACGCGACTAATGTGTATACAAATTTCGAAATTAATTTTAATAGGAGTTCGTTAAACTTTTGAGAATATATATATTTTTGAAACTTAGTTATGAGTTACAGTTAACATAAGACCATACTAATTACATTTAGAATTGAGTCCAAAAATAAAAATATTAACTAGAAACGAATAGACAGAAAATTTCAAACCCAAAAATAGACTCAAATTTAGATCCAAAACACGAGATTTTTGGGCATCCGCATAAACCAACCCTGCAGGCCTAAAGTCTATTTGTCCAATATAATCATTCCCTTCCGAAGAGCTTGGCTTGCATTGGAGGCTTCTAAAAGCACCAAATCCGTAACCGGTCGGAACCAAACCGATTTCGGTTATGGATGCTATGACACCGGTTAGGTCGTTTCGATTTAACGTTTCGATTTTTTTAAATCGAAACGAACTGGCAGAAGCCTAATAAGAGCTGCAATATCTTCATCGAAGTCACTATAGCAACAATGTATAGTGACTTTACGTACATATAGAGATTATGAGTCAATAAGATCAAATTTTGTAGTCCGGAAAGACACTTCGACTATCTTAATGGCAAATCATATTATCACAGAATGTAATAGCAGGAAGCCCTATAATATGGGAATTAACTATTTATGTTCATTAATGTTAATTATCAAAACAAAATGCTACTTTGTCAACTATCTCGCGATAAAATAATCTTTTCGATCTAAACCAAAATATTAGAGTAGGTTTTTTAACTACCAAACAATTGAATATATCCAATAACTCGAGAAAATTGCTGAAATGGTCCCCGATAGTATGACTCAGTTGTACTTTGGTCCCCAATAGTTATACGGTTACACGTTAGTCCCCGAAAGTGGCAAAAGAGTTGCACTTTAGCCCCTACGTCAAATTTTCCTCTAAAATTTCAAGTTTAGGCGTTAAAACTGGGTAAAAGTATAATTTGCTCCAATATCGGGGACCATTTCAGTAATTTGCTCCAATAACTCATCACACCTATTTGGATCAACTCGACCACCCCAAGTACAAAGGAATCAATCCAAGTTGCCACAAGCTAAGTTGCAGTGATGACCACATACAATAATAATACTGCTTGAAAACATAGATGAGCCATATTAGCCAAAGGCCATTGAGTTTATTCAATTCCATTACATGCATATTACCTTAAGTATTACATACACTTCGAGATTTATATTTAACCATACAACAATCATAATTCTTTATTTGAATAAAAAAGAATCATAATAATCTCATGGGCAAAACTCAATAACATAGTTAATCCCAGTAGGACAAACAAACGTACTTGTGGCATCATCATAGGCATAGCTATAAGCATCCGGACAAGCCTGTTTAAACACCTTCGAATATTCCGTAGGCGGGCATTTATCGGCCGTATTAAACGCCCCCCGGCAACAATATTTATCTTCATTAAACTTAAGACAAGCGCTTCTACACCCAATCGCCTTGCCACCATTTGCCCCTGGAACGACCAGTTCCGGGGGACACCCGTTGTTATTAATATCAACGGGACAACTTACGTCTTGCAATTCCCTTCGGGGATTATTTTTACTGGTAAGTTGAACCCATCGACAAGACTAATGTCATAGAAATCTTCGCGTTGGTTTACTCCTCCCGCGAACGTGATCTCTACAAGGGAAACGGGTGGATTTCCCCGTTTCCGTTGCATGCTACGTGGGTGGCACCGCATTCACCCGTGGCACAGGCCGACCCAGTGGCTGAGCAACCAGTTCTTGCCCAAATTCTTCCGGACCAAGTTGCTGGAACATCTATGTTGTACTCCCCTTTGGAAGCTAATTCGAAGCCGGTAGTTGATGCTGCTCCGCCAGATGATGTCAATGTTGCCGGCCAAATCATCTCCTCGCAGTTGTTTCTTACAGTCATAGTGATTGCATTGGTCCCTGAAAAGTTAATGTATCTCAGTTATCATATCTCATCTTTGTTTACCGTTTTGCAGCCGGAGTGGGGTGGGGTGTAAGGTTGATCAACATAAAATTTTTATTTTTATTTTTTATTTAATTAATGAAAATTAATTATTAGACATTAATCTAGTTAGGTATTTATTATTTAAAAAATGACTCAAAAAGTGTGGTATACATAAAATTCTTGTTGTGCCATTAATAAGTATACTTGTTAAAACAGAGTTTAGGTGCCACAAAGACTTTTTTTCAAAAGTTTAACTGCCAAAATATACACCTGGCGCCTATTTAAAATATTCAATAATTTAGGTGACTATTTAAAATTATTATTAAAAGTTATTAGGTGACTAGATGAAAAAAGCTAAAAAGCTATAATAATAATAATAATAGTTGTTGTAGGAGAAATTGAGTTAAAAGTCAAGCTCTAGTCCTCTAATCGGTTAAGTCATATCTTGCCACTGAACTCTTTCATATTGTATCTCAGGACAACGATGTATCGAGCTGTTAGGATAAAGATTTGATCCTCTTGCAAATGTAGTCAAGGTTTTGATCTATGATCATTCTAATAAGTCTTCTAATTAATTGATTGACTAATAATAAACTTCTTGATGATAAGTGAAATAGCATCTTGAATCACTCTATAATACAAATGAGAGTTTGGCTTTGATACTAAGTAAATTTCTTAGTATTGAATACTAAATCAAACATAACTATTAATGATGTAGTTATTTTTTCTAGATAATCTAACGATTATGATATTCAAAGGCAAATTTGCCAATAAATTTATTTCTAATGAAAGTCCTCCAACATCTTCTATCAAATAACCTAAACTTATAATTTTGCGCGACAAATGTTTCCCTCACCATTCACCAATGCACTATCTTACCCTCGACAGTATATATAATGCGAGTTTTTTGCATCAATAGTCCTAGTAAGTGGGAGCCAATTGTAAGTTCGTCCCAGTAATTGAGAGTGTTGCAGTGTTAGTCCTCAATAGTGTACACCTTGTGCGGATTTAGTCCCTAATTTAACGCCCACGTTAGTTTTGGACGGTTTTGGCGTTTTAGGTCGAATTTTGGGGTCAAAATGAAAACTTGTGAAAAGTTTGGGCCATTTAGAGTTTTTGTTGCGCATTTAGTCCTTATTAATGTGTTTTTGTGCGCATTTAGTCCTTTTTTTCTTTCTTGTTATTATTATCATTAATATTATTATTATTATTATAAATAAAATTATTATTACTTTCATTATTATTATCGTTATTATTCTTATTTTCATTATTATTAAGTTAATTATTATTATATTCATTATAATAATTATTATTATTTTCAATATTATTATTATGATTATCCTCATTATTCTTATTATTATTTTTGTTATAATAATTATTATTCTCATTAATATTTTCATTATTATTATTATCCTCATTATTCTCATTACTATTTTAACAAACCACCCTCCTTCAATGAGTTATGCAATCTATAGGAAACAACTATAATTAGCTTGAGATGCAACAAGTGAATTCCTATCCTCAACAACACAATCTTTAGCTGTAGATTTCAACAATTTTAACTTCTTCCATGTCGTTTTCCTTGTCCCTTGTCTCCCTTTTAGTTATTAACTCGCTTGCAATCAAAATTGATCTAATGAATTCACCAACATAAATAAACAAATTTCTGATTGATTGAAGGTGGGTGGTTTGTTAATTTGGAGGCGATGAAGTCGGAAATGGTGCGTGACGATTAACTTACTTTAAACCCCGTTGACCCTTAAATTAAATGTGTTCATTTTGTTGATTCTTTAAGGAAGGTGGGTGGTTATTGCAGGGGGATGAGTGGATGACGATGAGCTTTTCACGAGGAAGGTGAGGGGAGAGAGGTGTGAACGTTATGTACTTATGTTGGAGCGCAATAGTTCAGTGGCGTGAAGAATTTAAGGCTAATAATAATAATGAAAAAAAGTAATAAGAATAATAATAATGAAAATAATAATAATTAACATAATAATAATGAAAGTAATAATAATGATAATAATAACAATTAACATAAATGAAAGTAATAATAATAATTAACATAATAATAGTGAAAGTAATAATTAATATAATAATAATGAAAGTAATAATAATGAGAATAATAATAATATTGAGAAAAATAATAATAATAATAATAATAGTAATAAAATAATGAAAATGAAAATATAATAATAATACTAATAATTAACATAATAATAATGAAAATAATAATAATGATAATAATAATAATACTAATAATTAACATAATAATAATGAAAATAATAATAATGATAATAATAATTAACATAATTATGAAAGTAATAATAACTTTAATTATAATATTAATGATAATAATAACAAGGAAGAAAAAATGACTAAATGGGCACAAAAACACATTAACAAGGACTAAATGTGCAACAAAAACTCTAAATAGCCCAAACTTTTCGCAAGTTTTCATTTTGACCCCAAAATTCGACCTAAAATGCCAAAACCGTCCAAAACTAACGTGGACGTTAAATTAGGGACTAAATCCGCACAAGGTGTACACTATCGAGGACTAACACTGCAACACTTTCAATTACAGGGACGAAAGTGCAATTGGCTCCCATTTACTGGGACTATTGGTGCAAAAAACTCTATATAATGCACACACAATTTTATACTTTTACGTATTTTACGTGAATATTCCATATTAAAATAAATAGCTCAGTTGTTCAAGTCTTTATCAATATTTTCTTTATTTTCAATAATGAATGTTTTATACTAAAATTCTGAATCCGTCCCTAATTATAAGATTGAAATAGATATGATTGCAGATTATTTTCGAATAAAATATCAGTAATATTTGCATGCATGTTCCAAATAATAAACTATTTGCATGTTGCAAACAAAAGAAAACATATACTCAAACTCACCTAGAACAAAGAGAGATAAGAGGAGGACATGGAAATGGATATTATTGGATGCCATCATCTCTATTTTGATACACAAATTTGATGCATGTTGGCAAACAATTTATAGAAAAAAAAATTATAAATTTACAACATCCTTTACAATAATACATTTACTGTTACTACATCCGACACTAAATGACTAGCTGGATTGTGCCCCACGTTATCTTTTCATCATTTGTCAAGCGACGACCATAACTATTTGAAGTCTTCATATCGTACACATACAGTAATAATAATATGCTGATATAATATGATGAATATGCCAGTTTATTATTCCTTCATTCACTCTACAAAATCGTCCAAATTGGTCTTTTATTTAAATATAACTAAATTAACAACAACAAAAAGAGCATCTTAATTTTCACGAGAAAATTGACAATGGTCCAAAAATATATACGCAAATTGCACTTAAGACCTTCTATGCGTACGCTCTACCCACATGGTTCGTTCCTAAAATTGACTTAAAAGATGCAATTTAGTCCCTCTTTTACGGAGATGTTAAATTTTAACTAAAACTATACACTTTTCGACCAGTATTATTTTTTTTTTTTTTTAAGGAAATAAGCATTTTATTGAACCAAAACAGATAGTAAGATACAAGCCATTATTGTTTAAGAATGGCTAAACTAAAGCTCCATTCTAAGCAGAGCTTCCAATTAGTACTATTCCCAATATTCTCCCAGCCATTCACACATGATCGAATAGAGTGAACACACTTCACCAGGCTAAGCTCCACATCTGGCTGAATTTGCTCAAAAATACACTTGTTTCTAGCCATCCAAACATGATAAATGACAGTGGAAGCACACAATCTCCTAAGTCGACTCTTAAAGCTCTTACCAATCCCTTTGCCAATTAGCCACTGCTGCTCTTCTTGCCAACATCTGGGAGAGTGATACTCATGTAAATAAAGCAGCATTCTCCTCCAGATGGTAGCCGAAAAATTGCATTCAAAGAATAAATGTTGTGTAGTTTCACACTGCGACTGACAGAGCACACACCTATCATCTTGTATCATATTCCAGCTTAGCAATCTGTCTTTTGTAGCCAGTCTATTATGGCAAGCAAGCCACAATATAAAACCATACCTGGGAACCTGCCCTTTAAACCAAACCAGCTTCCACCATTCAATTCTATTCTCCATGTGTCTAAGCATTTCCCACACCTGAGAAGTCACATGCTCAGTGTTTCCAAACCAACAGATAAAATCATCTGAAACAGCTTCCAGATCAGGAAAGTTGTCAACAAAAGCTTTCCCATTCTGACTGAGTCTTCTACTAGTGTGCATATTGATCTTTGCTTTTCGACCAGTATTATGGACTAAAATACACATTTTCAAGAAATATCTAACTATTAAAAATTTCTATTTTGACCTTCTTTTGTCAAAATTTAACGTATCCGTCAAAAGAGGGAGTGAAGTGTATTTTTTTTTATCAATATCAAAGTTATTTGTGCAGAAAGTACATTTACAAAGACAACTAAAGTACAACTTGCACATATTATTTGAGACCATTTCAGTGACTCATACGATTTTCATTATTTCGCAATTATCTTGATGTAATATATTTCTCCAAATATTATAGATGTAACTTATTAAAAGATATCTAAGCTAATATTTAAAACATAGATATTCTCTTGTCGTTACCCCCTCTACTATGACAAAAATATTTAAATTGCCCCTTATTATTTTGTTAAGTCTCAATTTTGCCCCATAAACTTCATTTTTTCATTTTATCCACTAAATTGTAATATTATCCCCTGATATAATGTAAAACCAATGGAACACTTTGAATAACATATTTATTATTTTTTTGGGGTGTTACAATTCTATAGTAGGCAATGACAGCAGAGGATGGTGATTAGCACTGGTGTGGGACGTCGTATTGGAGCTAGGTTGTCTGTGAGGTAACAGTGGGCTAGCACCGTCAATGGCGATAAGGTGGTTGTGGTTCCTGGTTTCGTTAGCTAACGAGAGATGATGGCGTTTGGACAGGGAGAAGGTAGGTCTGTGGTGGTAAGTTTCAGGGGTAATGACTGGAGATTGGCGGTTGTGATGGAAGAAGGGGATCTGGTAAGGGGTAGTCGGAAACGAAGTGATTATGGGCGGTAGGCGGTTGGATATTGATCCGAGAATGAGGGTCAGCGGGAGATGCGGGGCCGGTCCAATTCTGGGAAAAGGGGGGGTTGGTCCGATTCAACATGCATGTGTGCTTCATGGGAGAGGGCAGTGGAGTTGCAATGGTTATGGACGGTGGGTTAGTTGTGATGTTGATGGTGGAGATGAATGTGGACGGGGAGGGTATATGAAGGTAGGGTAGGGTGTGAGGATGAAGAAGGGGGATGGGGTTTATTTTTAATATAATAATTTGATATTATTCGCAAATTTGTCCTTGATTTTATATTAGTTCACGGGCTAATATATTATAATTTATGGGACAAAATAACTTAGTAAAATAGGAAGGATAATTTAAAATTCTTGTAATAATAGAGAGGGCGACAAGAAAATAAGCTAAAAATTACCCTAACGTCTATATTTGAACGTCTCACTCACCTATGAGTCATTTACTTGTACAAAACGTATATGCAGACATAATTCATTTCACGGGTTAAATAGTGAGCTTGAGCTTGTATCTTCTCAATAATAGAATGAAGCACATTGTAATGTCCGCTGAAGTTAGTGGCGAATAGCCTACAATAACGGACTCAAATTAGAATTATATTTAGTATGTACCTATAAATATATGTTATTCGCTATTGTATTCACAACAATAATTTTCAATAAAATATATCTTTCTTTATATTTTTACACAGTATCGAGTCCATCGATTTTTGAGGCATAAATACGAATTACGTTGCTTTGCTGGTGAGAATTGATTTACTCCACTTTAAGTTGAAGTATCTAACATGGCAGTTATTGATTGGTGAATTAAGCATAGTCTAACGAGTAAAAAAGAAATAGTCTAACGAGTCCTATACTCACCAATCCGACAAGTTCGAAAAGGATGGATTTCCTGGATTTATTGATTAGTGAATTACGCGTAATCTGACATCTTTGGAAATGAAAGCACTCCTGGCAGTTATTGTCTGGCGCGTCCAATATGCACTGATCACCGATCCGGCTTGATCCAATTTGTGTTTTCCTTTTTATTATTATTATAATTGTTATATTGCGAACTCATGGAATTTCTATCAAATTTCCATGAATTTGAGAGAGTGTGCTAAATTATTAGCGAATAACTCACAACCACGAACCCAAATTAGGGTTATGACTAGTATTTGCTTATAAATATAAGTTATATCCATTGTATTAACAACAACTATCATCAATAAAATATTTTTCTCTATATTCTTACAGCTATGTCTTTTAGTAAAAGGGGAGCTTTGATGGGTATCAACTCCCCGACGGGCCTTTGTGCCCGCCAGGTCTATTGGTGCCAGGTTAGCTGGATTCAAGTCTTCAATGTTCGATTCTTCTCGAGGGGAGTTCACCGTCCGAGTGGCCACTTGTGGACTCTTAGCTTTAGATCCTTCAACCTCTAGATTCACCAGTAGAGGGTCGATGGTCCCTTTGGGATAAGGGCTTTCCTGACGGGTTAGCAGGATGCATTCACTCAAATGACTTCTGAATTCCCAAGGTGGCCTAGCGGCTCCGAGCCCATGTTGTTGTCCTTGTTTGGGTGATGTTTTCATGGTCGACCCGTCGAGCGTATTTAGACCATGACGGAAGCCGATCATAGTCACTCTTACGGTTAAGTTAGTAGGACTTCGAGTGTAAGTTCATTTTTAATTCTATTTAGGTTTTAGACTATGATCTTTTGTAGCTTATAAAATATGAGCTAATCTCCCCACTTATTATTTGATAAACTCAAATACGAATCACAAGAAAAGAATACATACAAATTAGTGGGACTTAAAAATTAAAGTGTCATCATATATAGATAATTAAAATTTTTGAATTATGTACTATCTCCATCCCAAATCGTTCGGCCAATTTTTATTTTGGGAGTCAAAGTTTAAAAACTTTGATCACGTATTCTCATTAACCGATTATAGATAATATAATCATGTAGGATCTTCTTAGATTGTCACTATATATAGTTTTGAAATATCAACCTGTTATAATTTTTATGATCATAGAATTAGAGATATTTACGTTTTAAATTACGTGATAGAGATCGTGAAAGTCACATAACACAAATAATTTTTGGGATGGGGGAAGTGAATTGATTCTTCTTTTTTTTTTTTAAAAAAAAGGGGGTTACCCTTTGATTTTATTAATACGAATAATTCATTACAATCACCAAACATCAATACAATTCGTAAACTCGTAAATTCAAGGAAAGAGGCGACTAGCATCAAACTAGTGAGAGAAATTCTTCTCTCTGACCACTTCCTTGCTAGCAAGAGGGCTCGAACCCGAGACCTCTGCTAGAGGTGTCAGCATGCTTGCCACTAGAGCAAGATGCTAGTGAATTGATTCTTCTTGTACTAACTAGCAAGTGAACCAAGATATACTGTGTTTTTTTTGTTTTGCTAAGTGTTAATGCCAACTTGAAAGATGTAAAACATGTGAGACAAGTAATTCATAAGCTATATATAGGATTATGGATTGTTCATTACATCCAGTACAATATGAAAAGACGAAAATGGACATCATGGTTCATGATAAACATTCTTAATTGCAAAACATGCATGATTTATGCTTTACTGTCAATGGTCATTGGAGCTGCACCATGACTTTCTCCAGAAGTAGCTTGGCCCCATTTGGTCATTTTAGCAAAAATATTGCTGTAAAATTTAGCATCCTTCTTGTTGTATTCCCTAATTTTTTCTTTCAAAACCTTGTACTCCATCTTCACATCCCTGTAAAATAAAATGTCGTATTTGTAACATCGAAAGTGAGAATATCATCTAAGGGTGCGTTTGTTTTCGTGGAATTGAAATTGAACTTGGGATGCATTCGGATATTGTTTTTGGCATTAGGCCACGTACCTGTTGTCAGGACTAATTTCAAGTGCTTTCTTGATATCCATTTCTGCCAAATCTAAATCAACTAGTTGAATATACGCCAGCGCCCGCCTGTAAAGTGCCTTCACATTCTGGCTATCAAGTTCCACCACCTTGGTGCAGAGTTTCACTACTTGCTTGTAATCTTTCAGTTTCAGCTTGCATGCAGCATTGTTCAGATTACAGGTTATCTTCAGAACCTTAGTCTGCTGCTTCTCTTCATCGCTGAAGGACGAATCGTACTCTATAAAACTTATAGCCTACAAAACCATTTAGGATGGGTCAGTAGGGAGAACAGAACATGTAAATCATGGTGGAACCAGTATTTTCATATAGGGCCGACGAAGGAATTTAAAGTAGGTGGTGACGGGGGGAGGGGGAGGTGTGCACTGTTGCATATAAAGAGAAAGGATCATGTCGATATCATACCTTCTCATATCTCTTTGAAGCCTTTTCATATTTGCCAGCCTTGAATAAAGCATTTCCTTCCTCTTTCTTCTTTCCAGCAGCTTCGATCTTCTCTTCAGTATTCATACTCCACGATTCCTTATCCTACATTGATAATAGATCAATTAGACCACGAGTCTCGCATAAATGAAATACAACCCATTTCTGTAGGCGACTGCTACCTTAACGAAGGACACCAACTCGACTTCATAATACACGATAGAATAGGCAGGAACTTTGGCTAATTCCTGGGTGGAATCAGAAGAACCAAATGCATATTCTGGGTGGATAGTCACAACGGCTATTTCGCCTTTCTTCATTGTCTTGACAACTCTGTCAATACCATCAATAACTTGCTCTGTAGCAAACAAACCACCAAAGTTTGATAAAGATGAGACCTCGTAAACAAAGTGTAATGCTGCTAGAAAGTACTAATGTAAGCAGTGATGGAACTCGTAGAAAGGGTAGGAGAGAAACCGCACCCTACTCCCCTAACTCTTCGTAAAATTAACTTTTATTATTGAAATATTATCTCAAATTCTATTTCATTCGCCCCCCTATATGAGTATTGTTTCAGTTTCTTCTAGAATTCTACATAAGAATCTTGATTCCGTCATTGATATTATATTATAACCAGATAGTTACCTTCGTCAACCTTGAATTCGAATGGCTCTTCTTCATTACCCTTCTGGAGGAATATAGTTCCATCTTGAAGCTTCCCAGTCAATTTCACTATCATACAGGACAACACAAAAACATTAGTCAACTAACATGTAAAACATTAACGAAAAAAATGATTTATTCTCATTGCTTAAACTTCTATATATATCACCTTTAACAACTGCGCCATCATTTGGACGTTCATAACCTTCTCCCTCCTTTAGAATCTTCTTAAGAACCTTCTTGTCGTCGGTAACTTCAGATACAGTTTTCCACGAAACCAATTCAAGATTGATTTGAAGTATAGCATTTGGTGGCACTTCACACTCATTTCCATTTGCAAGCCTACCATTTTCTCCAAATGCATCTGTTTAAATGGTAAAATCCACCATTTTAGATTTCGAAACGTGGTTGATTACAGTTTGTTGTTTAATATGTCATGAACTTGTGAAGTTCACACTTGTAGGTTACTTCGGAAATAGTCTCCTACTTATCACGGGGTTAAACTTGTATATTATCTGCTCCTCCCGTAAACTGCTTAGGGGAGTCTCTTAAGAGGCCTTAAGACATGTTGGCGTTAACGTATGAACTTGTAGACTTACACTGTGGCTTCACTGTCAAGAGCGCTTTTTCTCCTTTCTTCATTGTTTTTATAGCCTTTTCAAGAGCAGTACAGAAATAACCTGAAATGTGAAGTAATTCCACAAACTGAATTAATATATGAAATCAAAGAACATATACGAACAACTTAAATGAACTGCCAACACTTGCCATCCTTCACAGCAAACTCGATTTCGTCACATTTTGAGACTAATGTTCCATCCTCCAATCGAGCTTCATACTTAACTGCACGCAGACATATGAATAGTTAACATTACGAGTATTTAAACCTGATGATTCCATTTTCAAGATCTCGACAAGAATTTGCACTATAATCTTCGATCAATTGGAGAAGTCGACTACTAAGTCCCCCCCCAATCCCGCTTAGGCAGCAGCTTTTTAAGGTGCAATGGGGCATATTGAGTCGAGTTTACAAACCTGTTACTTCATCAAGATCCTTAGGATTCTGCCAACCCTCCCCTTCTTTCAGAACTTTCTTAAGGATCCCACCATCGTTGCATATATCCTCCACACTCGTCCACGAGAGAAGCTCAACTTCAAACTGGAGAGTAGCATTAGGAGGAATAGTTGGAGGAGATCCAGACTCCCCGTAGGCCAGCTCCGGAGGAACTGTGAATAGGGCCTTCTCTCCTTTCTTCATTGTCTTGATACCTTCATCCCATCCCTTAATGACTTGACCTGAGGAACGATATGACATGGAAGTTGGATCAATTTATAAATTCACAAAAAGTATCTACCATCTCCATTACCAATTTCCCGCTTTAGAATATTGTACATCATACTAGGAACTCACAATAGACGAAACTATTCGAAAATATTCTCACCTTGGCTTAGTTTGAACTTGAAAGGGGTTCCCCTGTCCCGGCTCGAATCAAATTGCGTTCCATCAAGCAATGAACCAACATAATGCACTGCAATTAACAATTAGAACATTAGTTTACATTGTTTCTAGCCTAGCAACACCAAAAACAATTGATCATCCGCCGGATGGTGGTGGTGCAGGGGGCATCTCCCCCTCCATTTCTTAAAAAACATATACCTTCTGCTCCCTCTACTACAATTTGTATAGTCACATTCAATCAAATAACTATACAAATTGCCATGGAGGAAGTAAAATGTTACTCACATATTTTTCCAAACAATATTCGATTTGTTCCTCTAAATTTTTAAATCTTTTTATTCTTACAATATCAGTTCATTCACTACATTTACAAAAATTCTTGGTTTCACTATTGGATTGAACAAAGTACCGAGTTAACTGTTGAAATAGTTCCAAATAATACGTTCAAGTTGTACTCATCGCGCCTTTAAATGGGTGCATTAAATTTTGAAGGAAAAACCGACTGCCACACAATTCGGCCAAAACCCAATCTTTCAATGTATAGTATCTATCTGATATTGATCGAAAATATATACTAAAATGTGCCTGAAATTGATCGAAGATGCGCACTTAAGCCTTACTTTCACAAAATTTAACGTTTATGTCATGACTAAGTTTCACATTTTCGACCAATATCAACGTTTACTTGAGCATATATACATCACATTTAGAAAGACGATTTGGGGAAATCATTTATTCAGACCTCACATGTGATGTATGTACAACGTGGGATTATTTCGACAATTATCTCAAAATACGTACCTTCGACTTCATCACCATTCTGAGGGGTGTCCCATTTGTCACCTTCATGAAGGAGTTTCTTCTTCAACCCATTGTTCCCAATCTCTTTTTCCTCACCAATCTTCAAAACTGGGCTTGACACATCATCATCAACATTATCATCATCCATCTCCATATCATCAGCTCCAAGGTTGTTGGCTTTTGATGGAAACTCAAAGTCTTCATCCATATTCTCAAAAGATGTTATTAACTAATAGCTAATGCAACAAAATGTGAAGCAGACAGCAAGGACTTTAGTTTTTAATTTGGTGGTAATAATGCTGGTATTGTATTGTATTATTAATGAACCGTAACCGTTCTCGAGTTTTATATATAGAGTGATGTCATAAGGGGAGGGGGGGAGGGGGTTGTGTGTCCAGAGAGTTCTATATGACGAAAAAGAGGGGAGTTAGTTGATGTTGGGTGATGAAGTAAGGGAGTCTAGAGAGTTCTTCAGAACAACTTTTGCATGGATGTTGAATAAGTCCATCAGATGGCATCCTAAGATCAAGATGCTTCTAGACATTGGAGGAATCACAATTTAGAGCAATTTATTTTTTCTATAATTATTAAAACAAAATTGAAAAATATATATTTACTATTAAAAATATAATTTTACTTCGTTTATTAAAAAATTATATTAGTTGTCTACTTTTAAACTATTTTATTTTTCATCATGAATATAAATGTAAGTTTCTCGAATAAAAAGAAGTTTGTTTCAGCTCAACCATTAGTTCTAGAAATTAATGGTATGTTCCACTATACATATTTTAAAATACTTTTTATTTGATCAAACATGTTTAAAAATGATTTTTTTTTGTCACACGTGTTTTAAAAACTATCTCACTTGATACTTCTGTCGATTAAATTTGACTTTCTTTGACCAGGTGACTTATTGATACATAGTTAATTATCACATATATTACTCATTATAATATTGATACATAGTTATTACTGATACATAGTTAATTATCACATATTATTACATATATTATTAAGAGAAAATCACTTCATTGATCACTTACGTTTATTAAAAATATTAGTCGATCATCCTAGTATGACTTTGTATACTTTCGATCACTCATGTTGGGTATTATGTATATTTTGGGTCACTCACACGTTTTTTGGTACAACTCGTGATTTTTCAAAAAATTTAACATTTTGGTAACGGTATTTTAATAATTCTCTCATAATTTTGTTATGAAAGTGTAGAATGTAATAAAAGTTAAATAATTGTGGGAGACTGACTAAAATACCCTACCAAAATGTTAAAAAATTTAAAAACTCAAGAGTTGTACCAAAAAAATGTGTGAGTAATTAAAAGTATACATAATACCCATCATGAGTAATCAAAAGCATACGAAGTCATACTAGAGTGATCGAATAGTATTTTCTAACAACGCGAGTGATCAATGAAGCCATTTGCTCTATTATCAATCATAATGTTGATATGTATCAATAATAATGGTGGAACAAGCAATAAATGAATATTGATTGGGACAAGTTGTTCGAGCTCCAAATTGAAAAGAACAAACGCGAACAAAATTACCTCTCAGTATTGTCACACAAAGAAAGAAGCGGCAATGGAGTTTATTTTTTCTAGAAATTTCTTTATATTATGAAGGTGTCTTTTGGAAGGAATATTAATGGGGGTTATTTAGTCTGAAACAATAGTAATAATACTAAAATTTATTCATTAACCTAGCATTATCCATTAATTTGGTGTGAACGATTTGAGGATGAATGTGTTACAGTGTTAACCTAGATTCACCAACATTAACCTCGAGATTTTATTTATTTTGGATCTAAAAGAGGTGAATGACAAATTTTATAAGTAGCAATTACGAATTTTCATTACACGAAAACAGAAAGAACAAAGAAAAGAGATTACAAATATTCCATTTTAATTAGATGTATTATGCATAGTGCTGGAAACGAGTCGAGTCTGGGTAGTGGAGTACTCCACCTTACTCCTTAAGATAACGAGCCGGGTAGTAACGGGGTAATTTTGCGAGCATAACTTTGATACCCCTACTCGACTCCTTATGATAACGACTCGGGTAGTGTAATTATCGGGCTCTCTCCTTTATTACCCGGCTCCTTATTAACTAACGAGCGGTCTATCGAGTCGAGTACTCGGGTCGGATGCTCGAACGGGTAACGGGTTACCCGACTCGTTTCAAGCATTAATTATGCATTATGTATTAAAACAAATCAATTAATCAAGTAAGCACAAAGGCTAAATGGACTGCACAAATCCGACATGATTGACAAGCGTGACAAGTGACCAAAACCTAGTACCTCTCAACGGCTACTCACTCTCCTGACTCCTACTCCCTCCCGCTCCACCCCCCCCCCCCCCCCCCCCTCGATGCAGTCAGATCATCAACAGCCATGGAAGCTCAACATTCAAGCAAAATCCAACAAATTTCAATTCAACCTCAAGACTAACAAACTCTTTTTACCCTCTTCCAAATTCTTCAATTTCTCTTTCAAATTCAAGATCCACCATTTACTCATTTCAGTCAAATCTAAACCTCAATCTTCATTTGCCTCCAAATTCCTTCAAGCCAACAACAAGCTGCAAATTCGACGTTCTTACCGAACTCAGGTATTACATTCAAATCATTTTAATTAACGTTTTCGATTTTTATGTTGAATATTTGAGCATACATTTCCCCCGTTCAAATATATATAGAATAAATTAAAATTCATGGGTTTGATTTATGATGAAAATAGTGCAACAAATCATTTGTACTACTCCAATCTTTCTTTATTTTAAAATCACATCAAAAGTCCAATATTTGTTCGTTTTCAAAACTACCCTTGTGTTATTGGTGTTCCATTCATTTTAACACCTAAAACAAATTAGGAGGTAAATTGAAAAATGAAATCGTTTCAGGAGGTAAATTGTAAACATAAAAAATTTAGGGGGCAAATTAATAATTTGTGCATGGTTCGGTCGGATATATTAAATCATTTTGTTGTTTTCACAATATAGTCCAAAAGTTATTATTCTTCAAAATTTTGGCCAAAACCGAAAACAACAATTAAAATGAATTGAAGTGAGTATACCGCTCCATTCTATCTATTAACCATATTTTATGTTCGATATAAGTTAAATACAAGGCTTAAATTCTGACAGGCCCCTGAACTTTGCTCATCTGGTCAATTTGACCCCTGAAGTTTGAAAATAGGTCTACTTGCCCCCTAAACTATCCTAACTGGTCATTTTGGCCATTTTCACCTTAAAATGAAGGGTAAAATAGGCATACAACAATAATAGGCATTACAAGTTAATTTAAAAAGTAATATAAAATTAATATTAAATTATTAAATAATAATAAACCCCCACCCACCCCACCCTAAAACCGTTCACCATTGATAGAACCTGCAAAATGTCTTTATTATATTTCATTGGGGGTTGGGGACGACGGGGGAGGGGGATTATTTTTTTATTTTATTTTGTTTTTAATAATTTTATTTTCTTTTAAAAGAGCCCTAATATATTTTCTTTATTAAAAGTGACCCCAAAATGTCTATTATATACTAAATTCCTATTTTGTCCTTCATGAAAAGTTAATATTTGTTAATTTGCCCCTGAACAGTTATGAAAATGGCCAAAATGACCTGTTGTGAAAGTTCAGGGGGCAAGTAGGCCTATTTTCAAACTTCAGGGGCCAAATTGACCAGATGATCAAAGTTCAGGGGCCTGTCGGAATTTAAGCCTAAATACAATTGACGATGTGGTCCCAGATAGTGAGTCGAAGTTCCATTTTGGTCCCAAATAGTTAGACTGTTGTAGATTAGTCCCCAAAAGTGGTCCAACTGTTGCGATATAGTCTCCAATAGTGGCTATCCTTGCACACTAGTTCCTATTTTTTCGGGTAACATAATGCAATATTTACTATTTTTGGAGATTATATTGCAACACTTGTGCCATTTCCAATGACTAATCTGCAACGTTACATCCCACTATTTCTTACCAAATATACAATTACCTCATCGAAGCTACAACGTTTCATGAGTCAATCGAATAGCCTAGTATAAAAGGCTCTTGCTAATGACCAGAAGGTTTGGGTGTGAAACTCACTTCATCGCTTACAATTTTTCATAACTAGATGTGTTTGTTGATAATTACAGGGATCAAATAGTGGTGGACATCTTTCTCGTTTGTGTAGAACAAATTCAAGAAAGGAACCAAGTCGAATAATTAAGTATGGTTCAATAATAATGATGTTTTTGTGTTCAAGATTCTACAGTTTTTTGAGGTGGAAAATATTCAAGTTATTACTTGTTTTAGTAATTGGAATGCTCATTTCTGGCTCAATTTCTTCAAACAATAATATATTTGCAGTAGCAGGAGGGTATATATCAAGCTATTTTACCAAGGCTAAAGCTATTGTACCTCTTCTGGAATTCATTTTCACATTTCTATAGCTGATTCTTTTGTAAAAGACGAAATAATAGTTCGTTTTAGTGTTCACTCTCGACGAGTAGAAGTTTCGGGTCTTCCATTATCAAATGAGATGTTGTATCGCCCTTTGTAATTGAATACATATGTCATATTCATTGTATGCATACAAAATAATTTAACTTTGAATCCTTAGAAATATCATAACTCGAATCAGTTCCACAAGATAACTTCAAAACCATAGGTCATTTTGTCAATTTATAAGGATATGGAAAAAAAATTCTTAAGGGGAGAGGGCGAAAAAAAAAGATTTAGAAAAAGGGAGGGGTATTCTTCCAATTTAAATAAGAGGGATGAACAAAATAAAAAATTTGCAATTACCCAACATTTCAATTTTCATAACTAATTAAAAAAACTATCAATCACCATAATATTTACCTTAGTCAAAATATGTTATTTACAATGTTGTCATTTTTTTAACATATGAATAAATATATATTGTACAATACTTTTAAAAAATATAGATATAATTTGTGAGATTAATATATTTTTGCATGAAATGATTTTACTATATAATAAGATAATGTGCACAGGTTTGACTGTGCACAAATAACTAGTTATATACAATGCCTAAGGCCTCAAAAAACCACGTGACGCTCTCTCCTTTTTTCGTTTTTTCATTTATTATAAGCTGGTATTATATTTTCATTTAATAACTTATTTTAGTTGGTGGTTACTATTATAAAATTTCATGATAAAAACATCCTTAATTACATTAAATAAATTAAAAAGAGATAAACAAAAAATAATTCTTATATCTCATTTTTAACTCTTCTTAATAAATATATCAACTAAATTCATTATTTAAATACTTCAATTTGTTGATGACTTAATGTAAATCATTAACTAAATCTATTATATCCATTATTTTCTAAATAAACTAATATTAACTAAATAAAATATTAATCCGCACAGGCATCGACTGTGCACCTGCAACTAATACTCCTAAATATTTGACGTGTACAAAACACGTGTACAAAAAATACTTAATACTATATATTTGACGTGTACAAAACAAATATATTTTATTTTTGGTTAACGATATGTGTTAATACTTAATACTCCTTAAAATAGTATTAACACATTTGATGCTTTGATCAAATATATTTTACAAAAAATACATACGAATATAAAAATTAACACGATATGTTCAAACCTTAAAATTAACCAAAAATAAAATTTATTCACCTTTGTGATCTGTAGTTAAGTTTTGTACACGTCAACACAACTGTCTTGTTCTTCCACATTATGTCCTGAAAATCTCATTGTTTTATTACAAAATCTTACTCACAAAAATATTTCCTCCCAAATTATTTGATGATCAATGGCCATAGCTAGCTTCACCTTCATGTATATTCCTATTATCTCCCCAACCAAAACCCCCCAATATTTCCCAATTATCCCAAAAAGACAATTCAAAACAAGGGTCTTAAGAGATTTTAATGAGTATGAAGAAGCTGTAAAGCAAAAAGATCTTGCTAAAGCTCTCAACTTTCTTCAAAACATTGCCTCAATTGATGATGAACCCAATAATTCATTGATCAAAGATTATAGGGATGATGAATTGGGGAGATTTATTGGATTTCAAAGAGATTGGGAGCTTCTTGATACTTGCTTGAATGCTGATGATATGAGGCTTGTTGCTAATGCTTATTCCTTTCTCAAGAATCGCGGCTTCTTGCAGAATTTCGGAAAGTTTCGTAATATTGGTAAATTTATGTTCTTTTCTGTGTTTTAATTGACCCCTTTTTCCTATTTCTGTAGTTTTGGTAGTCATATGACTTGCTTAAACATGTCTCGATGCTTTGAGGTTTCTGTCTACGCGGGGTAATAGGGGTCGGATAGTAGGCATCCTTACCATTCGCTCAAGAGGGGAGTGCAAACACTGTCTATTACTTCACGTATTTAAGAAATGTAGGCAGAGTAATGATCCATTTTGATATACTTTTACTTTATATCTAAGCGCTAAAGAATATAGAAAATTGGACTCCATAGGACGTGTGGAGTAATATGAATCAGCGATAAAGTCTGCTGAGTGATGAATGTTGTTTAGTGTATGTTTTCTGGCTAGAATAATTGTTGGAGTAGATGTTTTACAAGGTAGGTAGAATTATGAGATGCTACATTATGTTGTTGTAATTTAAGTATTAATCTCGCTCCTGTGGTATTCGATTGTTGATCTCTATTAAGGAGTAATATGTTTCCACGTTGTGCTCATTTCTGTATCAATAGGGTTTGTTTAATTGATTGATGATATACGACTTAGTTTAATGTTTCTGCAGTTTTGGAGGGACCTAGAGACGTTACACCTAAAGTTTTGAAGTCTTCAACTGGTTTAGAAGGTATGTGATTATAGTCATGACCTCTGCGGAACAATGATTTTTTGTAACTATAAAAGGAATTATTGCTGATATTGTGGAATTTTGTATCTGTATATGTAGCTTAGTTTCTCCGCTAGTAACACTATTATCCAGAACTGGATGTCTAGGAAATAGACTAAAAAGTTGAAATGTCCTTTGTTTTTGTCGTTCGACAGTGACAAAACTTTCGCCGAAGAAATGGGGTCTTACTGGTAGCTCTAGTGCTGTGTTGATCGCTATGCTAGGAGGTGTTTCGTTTCTTGTAAATCAAGGAATAGATATTCGGCCTAACCTTACCGCAATATTGGGGCTAGCCATGTTGGACGCCATAGTTCTTGGTGGTACTTGCTTGGCTCAAATATCAAGCTACTGGCCTCCATATAAGCGCAGAATTTTGGTACATGAAGCTGGTCATCTTCTTGTAGGTATACCGTACAATCTACTATTTAGTTTCTCAAATTTATAATATGTAATATTGTGAACACGTGTCGAAGAAAAAGCCAAAAGTAGATTCATCTGGACAACAGATTTCTTTATACTAGGTTGTGATTTTGCAGCATACTTAATGGGCTGTCCCATTCGAGGTGTTATTCTGGACCCAATTGTTGCAATGCAAATGGGAATACAGGGGCAGGTATATTGATATTTAGTAGCATTTGGTTAGAACTTTGAGCTATTTGTGAAGCATTTTGTTAAGCTATACATTCTCGTTTCTCCTGTAAGCCACAGGTTCCTTGCTTGTATATTCCTATTTAACTATTGATGTAAAGTCATTTCTCACTGCCCTCGTGTATTGACACCTGGTTATGTCGCTCTACCTTTCAGCAATTGAACACGTTAACTTGACTTTTGAGCATATTCAATATAAATTAACATTGCAGGCAGGAACGCAATTTTGGGATGAGAATTTGCAGAATGAACTTGCTCAAGGCCGGTTGAGTGGTACGGCCTTTGACAGGTTAGTGGCAAGTGATAATGCAAGTTCTTAGTGCCCTTCACAGGAATATAGATACTTGTCTGATGCCACTCAGTGCAGGATGCTCGTGAAGTTATGCTATCATGTTACTAAGCATTAACCAGCATAACAACTTGAATTTTAAATGAGAGTCTGGGTTTCGGATTAAGAGTAACTTATCTGTTTTATGACCTCCAATTGAACATTATTTTGGGTTCATCTATTGCGGTACTTCTTTTGTGCATAACATTATTTTGCGCTACCCATATAAAGTAATAGGAAAACATACAAATATTTGGTCTTTAATTTGATCAAGTGATAATCTGCTTGCTTATCTTAGTTTCCTAAAATACATAGCTCTGTTGCTTGATTTTACCTGAAATTGTTAGTTAATATTCATGTGCAGATACTGTATGGTTCTTTTTGCTGGAATTGCTGCTGAAGCGCTGGTATATGGGGAGGCCGAGGGAGGAGAAAATGATGAAAACTTATTCAGAAGCATTTGTGTCCTGCTGGAACCCCCACTATCTGTAGCACAGGTCTTTCGATAGTCAACCACCCTTGCCTAGACAGACTTAAAAACAGTAAGCTTATGTAAACTAACTAACCTTTTTCTTTGTAGATGTCTAATCAAGCTAGGTGGTCTGTTCTACAAGCATATAATCTTCTGAAATGGCACAAGTACGCCCATCAAGCTGCAGTCAAGTCTCTGGAAAGTGGAGGGAGCTTGAGCATGGTCATTAAAAGAATTGAGGAAGCAATGACATCTAGAAAATGAAGCATGTCGTGTCACATGCCTTATCTTATCATACTTGAATAGGTATTCTTTCTCCTTTCCCTGTCTATATTGCGAGTGGCTGTGTGTATGCGTAATCATGTCTCCTTGGTTTCTAATGAGAAACTATACATTTACATTCATATGAGGAAAATTTTAACTTTAACTTCGACACCCCCTAATGCCTCGGAAGAGGCACCCCTGCGATAAGAGGGAGGTTGTTCGCAAATTGACCAATAATGCAGTGGAATACAAAAAAAAAAGTGAACGCTGCTCAGCCTTAACTGCCCATGAACATTCAGTTTGGTCTGTTTTTCCAACAGATCTGCTTGTGGCACTCCTTGTAGGTTAATGTTGGTTGATAATTGAAGCGCATTCTCATTAAGTAATTGATCTTATTTTCAGGCCGAAGCAGAACCTTAGCTTCAGACTGTCACTAATAATATGTAGCAGGCTTTGCGAAGATCATATATATGGAATGAACATCTAGAAGGGGTAACAGATAAGCTGGTCTGTCTCTTATCGTCACCCTCCAAGTTTAAATGATGTCTCGTTGAGCTTCGTCATTTGGTGGGGCGGTTGCTAGTTGATTCACGGCGACATTGGAGTATTAAGGAAAATACGCAAAAGCTGCCCCCCGTCATGTTTATTAGAAACAGAAAACACAGGAAAATTGACAGTATATATATTTGTTGAGTCTGTATCAACGGGCACACTTGGGGTTACTTAGTGTAGGGAAAGGGATTTTTGTGTATTCTATTAAGTCAATAAACCTCATTTACCAAATGGAGGAAAAAGAATTTTGTAGCTAATATGAAGTTTGACTATAAGTAACTCGATATTGAATGGCTAAATCTAAATATTAAAAATATTTAGGTGTTTGGTAACAATGCTTCGAAAATGACTTGAATTGTATTGTATTACTAACTTTGCCCCTACTTTATGTAAGTGTCTATGGTTGTGATGCAGCATAGTGATAGGTCGAATTCTTTATCAAAATTAGTTGATTTAGAGAATATCAAATGATGATAGATATTGAGGAAATCTCGATTTTTTCAAAATATAAAATATCAATAACTGAATAACAAAAACGTCTTAAAGTGTTTAAACAGTATAAACCTAACTTGCTCGAAAAGAAGCCCAAAAATTAAACGGGCTGAAATTATAAAAAAGTGCAAAAACGCCCCAAAACTTATAAAATTGCGATTTTGACCCTCCAAACGATCTCTGATCGCCAAAATCCATTGTACGTCATGGCAAAGCAATGAGTTTGACTCGAAACACAGTTTCAACATTGAAAACACTAGTCACTTGTCGAAATCTGACATTTTCACCTTCCCTTCAAATGAGCCAACTTCTATATCAAAACCTCCATGACTTAGTGCATTGCATCATGTTGTGGACATTTCACTACTTTACTTTATTAATAATCTCATCATAATGTCTAAAGTTCAATATTATGACCAATAAATTATTAAAATAGATTTCATATGTGTTATAAGTTAAAAAAGATGAGAATTGCACATATACTTTTGTCTACCAATTAAATTACTCATATGATTTAATTAAATATTTGAACAATATCAAATCCCCTTTAGATGCATAGACATCCTCATATGACAGAATATAGATTAATAGGAGATTGTTAGACTTTTGAATATAAGCTTGTTTGTTGAGATAAGACTTTTGAATCCCCTGAACGTCTGAGTTCGATACTTAACTCATCGTTAATTTATATATAAAAAAAAATTATCCTTCATATTTATTAAATGTCGAATACGCTTTATAGTAAGAGTTGAAACACCATATTCACTAAGGACCAATATGTGATGGAAATGCAATTGCACTCAACTAGTACAATATTGGTGAATGGCACATATACAAAACAACATTTTATCAACCGTCAGATCTAATGCTTTTGATGCTCCATTTCAACAATGTGCAATATGGAATTAATTTTTAGTGGACGTTTGTGCAGAATTCACTATGTGCGAGCAGGGCGGACCTGGTATTGTTAGCTTAGTTGGTAAGTATGTATATGTGTAGGGGTGGTAACGAACCGAACCGAATCGAATTCGAACGAATATAACCGAATATGTCCATTTTTTACATGTATTTGGATACCGATTTGTATTTGATTCGAGTATCAATATCATGTTTGTATTTGGATTTGACATATTTGATAGATATTTGAATTCGAATTTGGTATTCGTTATAATACAAATATTTGATCCAAAAATTCTTTCTTTTTCACTATTTGGTTCGTATTTGTTATTCGAATTCGTATTCGAGTTTGGATTCGAAAACATATGTACATTATATAAGATTCAAAAACAGTTATGAATTGAAAACACGAATGTCTAATATGAAAAATAAGTTCAATATGAATTGGAATGTCAAATATCAAATATGAGTTCCGAATACGAATCAAATATTGAAGCGAATACCACATACGAATGGAATATCGAATATGAACCGAATAAGAATATTAATTCAAATATATTCGCGAATATCGAATTAAAAATCATAGCATTTCAATTGGGATTTGAAATTAAATCGAATCTCGATTTGAAATTTATATTTGATTTGAATTCGTTAGCTCTCGAATTCGAATTGGTATTTGTCGAATTCGAAACCAAATAATTTGATTATTTGGTTCATCTCCACCCCTATATGTGTGTTCATGAGCATGTTGAGATACAATTTTTTTTATATATTACCTTATAGGGACCTATGAAGTCTATTTTAACTATTTATTAGTTATAAAAATAAACTTTAGACATTTCATATATATTTTTTATAGTTAATTATGATTGAATTAATAATTTACTTGGTATTTTAAGGATAAATATTTAATATATTTCGAAAAAGTGTTACATGTAATAGAAAATTTGTCATAAATATTATGTAAGTGTAGTACAAAAAATGAATAAAAATTTAATGTATATTTTGAACCACCACACCAAATTCGCTAGATCCGCCCCTGCGTGCAAGCTCGTTTATTATATTTTAAATATATATTTTTTACATTAACTTTTACATGAATATATGATTATAAAATACATGTTCATGGTAAAAATCACTGAATAAATATACAACTATAAATAATTATTTTATTCATCTTACCTAATCTTAATTAATTTAATATGAAAAATAATAAAAGACATTCGCAAATTTTTAGAAAATGAAACTAAGTGGAAATTAGTATAGACAAATGGAAGTTTTACTATTTAATCTAAACAAGTGCCACTAGATTGGTGGTTAGAAAAAATCATGAGACTTCAAAAAAAAAACCTCTAATTGCTATCTTCTCATATGATGTAGCTATGAGTAAGTACGAGCGTTATGGAATATACTACTCAACTAATCTTCGATATTAGACAAAAGTCACAACTTAGTCTAAAAATTGTCTGAAATGTTACATTTAACAAAAATTGTGCAATTAACTTCCATATTTATTTGGAGACATATTTTAATAACTCCGTCAATTTTTTGATTAAATTATAATTTTATCCAATTTGGAAGTAATTTACAATGTTTAAACTTTTGACGAAATAATAACCCCGATTTATTTTTGGATCATTTCCATAATTTATCTACGTTTTGAAGTATTATTTTGACCAAACAACAAACAATTTGAATTAATTTGGAAAATAAAGGTCCTACACACCGACGCTTATGTTATGAT
Source organism: Echium plantagineum (assembly GCA_003412495.2). Lineage (NCBI taxonomy): Eukaryota > Viridiplantae > Streptophyta > Magnoliopsida > Boraginales > Boraginaceae > Echium > Echium plantagineum. Next base: position 30,490,492 of record CM016563.1, on the reverse strand, counting down.
AGTGATTAGCACGCCTTCTGCTTTAACCTGGAGCTAGTTAAAGATCAGGATGACTAAGACACTCTTATTATATTCATCTAGAAATTGTTTTTAATGCCCTCATTAAATATGATATAAAAAAAATCACTCTATATTGTCTAAAATGCCCTTGCTAAAATTCAGTCGTTTGATGATAAATAATGTCAGAGATGATGATCGGACGGTATTGGAACACTTAAGCAATGTGCTTAAGCAATTGCTTAACCACCTAATAAGTTTAAGATGTAATGCCCCGTCCCGGAACACCGGATAGACTGGTCTCATAAACTATCACGGATCTTTCGAACACGTTACACTTAATTTTAGAGTTCTTATGAATTGAACTTACGAAAAAAATGCATCTTGATGATATGAGTAGTACTAATAAAATGATATCAAATATATCACATCGCTCACTTTGGGTCGGGTATTACATAAGCTCTCTAACAGTTTAATAAGTATTAATAATATATGCATGTATCGTTTGTAATACTATTATATTGATATTATTATTCATTTAAAAATAAAACGAACAAATTAAGTATATATGCGTTAAAGATGAACCAATTACGATTCACGCACCTTGACAACTGAAAACCACATCATAATTCAATTTTATTAGTGTTTGAATTTTTCTTTATTTGGTTCTTCGTAGGTCGTCAATTGATGGACGAACGGTCTGCCATGAATTCTTGATGACATTATATTAATTGAGGCCGGTTTGTCAACCCAAGATGTTAGTTAACAATAATAATATAATGGTTGAAAAGTCGTTCGGACACAGGTCAAGTGATAAAGAGTTTGTGATAAGTAATACTCGTATTACGTTTTGTCTCTCCTGTACTGTATAATTCGAATCTCTTATAAAGAAAAATTTGGTGTGAAAGTAATTAACGGACACCTTCAAACTAACTATCTGACGTACGTCACACAATTTATTTCCTTATAAGCTATAACTCCTCAGAACAAAAAATGATGTGTCCGTTAAAATCACGGTTCAATTCTTTTATTTTTATAATGGTTGAAAAGTCGATAAGTTTTGTTTTCATATATATTAATGATGTTGTACATACGTAAGAACACATTGGCACGATGTCTGATATTCTATGTGTCATATTGGACAAGTATGTGGTCGAAGCTAATGCGTTCCTTTCATCCTATTATTATCTGCCTATTGTCAATTTTATTTGGGTTCAAATATATTTGATGAACAGATATATTCCGTATTATTTATATTTTTAATTTAATTTATTGATAGCATAAAATATTGAATTTTTTAAAATTATCCTAGGAAAGATAATTAGAGGAAATCAGGGATAATAAATTTTATTGTTGTTTGGTTACAATAATTGTAAACGAGGGGAATAAGGGAGAATAAGGAAAAATATACTAGTGTTTAAAAATGCTATTCTCCTCCATTCTCCCTAATGGTGCGTTTGGATTGTGGTGAATCTAGGTGAGGGTAAACATTTAAAATTAACCTAGGTTAGGGGAATGTAGGGGAATGCAGGTGAATGTAGGTGAAACTATTATAATTCCTGTTTGGATTCAATTACCCTTCACTAGGTAAAACAACTGAAAAATGTCAATCTGTTTAAGGAAATATATATTGATCTTTTTGGGTGATATATTTGGAATGATGTGCTGTCAAGATGACAAACAAATGAGGAAAGAAAGGATAAGAATAGTGTTTTGTTTTGTTCCGGTTGAGAAACATAAATAATGTTATTACCATATATAATAAAACAATATAATAATACCCGGACAAAGAAATCTATGGTCGGTGTAATAATTATTTATGCATTTCAGAAATTCCAATACATAAATAGTTCACTAACGTGCATCCATTGAACGAGAATCATTTTTAAAAAGAAAATTGGAGTTATTATATTCATATATGATATACATCTTTAACCTTATCATTTTATTTTAAAACTTATTGTAAATTTTTTTATTAATCGGGTATGGGCTACACGCATATGAGGAGAGAGAGCACACTTCATAACCCAAATAGGCATCAATCCATAGTTTATTAAGTGATGAACTCTTTTATTTATTTTCAATATTGATGTGAAAATTTCACATGTGACAATTTGGGTTCATTTGGAGCAATCTTAACACCTATAGATAATAGAGGTTTATTTGAAGTTTTGAACCTTAATACGAGTACTTTACTCTTAAATGTCTACTTTTATCACGAGAAATTTTGAAGAACACCATGGTTAACGCTGTATATTAGTAAAAGACTATGAAACTTTTTTTAATAGGAGAATACCACAATTTTGGGACGAAATAACTATTTTATCCTTAATGAAAATTTTATAGCATTTGACAAGTTTTTTGGGTTAAAATGATTATTATAATCTATTAGAATTAGTCGTAACCGATTTAAATTCACACTGAACTCAAATTTATCATGATTTATCTTTGCGATTTATCTTCATATCAAATTGATGTTATAACGTTCAACCACGACAACAATTGATATGATATATACTACATATGAATTAGCCTAAAGAGTCAAACACAAATTGTATACAACCATAAAAATTGGATTAATATAGTATAATTAGTACAAAGCACAAAAATATTGATTTCATTAGGATATGGAACAAATATATTTTATTAATACATTTGAAGATCAAAAAAACGATTAAAAAGAAAAAGGAAATAAAAAATGATTACATTTCTATTCTTCAACATGAATCTTTTCTCCGACCGTCATTAGCGCTAGTTTAGAACTTGGACTCTCTAATCTTCAGCCTGAAATAATTAAACCGAAATTGAAATCATCTAATTCAATAAGAAAACGTGTTATATTGAAATATAATCAACTATTCTGAATCGTGTAATTGCCTTTCAGGCATCAGACTTTAATTTTGGTTCTACCATCTATCAAAAAAAAGAAATATAATCAACTACAGTAGTTTGTATCATAATAATATCAACTATATTAACATTATATTACAATATTAAACAACTTATATGAATTGTAACTACACATAAAGTACATATATAATAAAGGGTATACTCGATTATACTTCATTATAATTTATTATATTTTATTATACCGTGTTATAATCGATTATACTTAATTATACAGTGTTATATTTATTAAAAAACGAGACAATATCAACATAATATCTCCAGGATTCAAACTTTTATTACAAAACAACATCAAATCCTCAAATTACATACATATAACACGCATAAAACATAAATCTATAGTTCAAACATTATTTCAACTCAAAGTCTTGTGTTCAACTTAAAAAGATTCATTTTTTGTTCAAAAAACAACGTTAAAATATCAAAAGAATAAACTTTACACATATTTTATAATTTTAGTACAAATTTGTAACGTCCCGCCTCCCAACCGGGTCAGAACGTTATTAAGCACGCTTAACTTTGGAGTTCTTCTGAGTTGGGCTACCGAAAAGAAAATGCATCTTGATGATATGAGTAATACCAATCAAATCATATCAAACATATAACATCACCCACTTTTGGGCCAGGTATTACAAAATTTACCCACATAACCATAAAAATCTTTGAAAAGATTATCTGCCAATTCAAGTGTGTAATGCTCCAAATGAAGAGTGGCTTATGTAGATGCTCACCCAATTCAAATGCCCATCAAAACATTTATGACACAATTATGATGTCCTAACTGTGTACATATTGTAATAGTCATGCTATTCATTAATATTCATTAATTAATATATACAAATATTTTTTGTTTGTAAATTAGCGATCAGGTGAGTTTCGAACTCAGGACCTCTGGCCACTAGCAAGAGCCTTTTTCACTAGGCTATTCGATTAACTCAACATATACATATATTTTTAGTTTAAAGATGGTACACATTACTAAAATATATCACTCTAAGATGGTACAACATAAATATTCAAAAGAAATGTAAAAAATAATATTATATACCGATTTAGTTTGTGTACCAAAATCTGTTAAACAAGTTAATACAAATTATTTAAAACAACGGAAAATAGGCTTAGATGATTGATATTATTTAGTTTTTTTTTGACAAAATGGTACGTATTAACTAAAATGTACCAAAAGAAGAAGACAATATCATTTAAATGGGTACAATTTACATTTTTTATGATGAATGAACCATTAATGAACAAAAAGGTTTAATGAACCGTAACTTTCCACTGCTACTCATTGTCAATTAATACCTCAGCCGTTACGTTTCTTTCAAAATTCAAAGTGCAAACCCCAAGCTCCATTCACACGAACCCCCGGTTCTCGAAACAACTACTAAATCATCTCTTCTTGTACAATTCGAATTCGATTCGCTCTTCACTCACCAACATCTAACAATAGACACTTTAATTCTTTACTAGATGAATTATATCTGGTACGATTCACTTGTGTAATGATATTAGTAAACAAAACTACATAGTACTCCCTCCGTCCCTAAAAGATTTTCATATTTTGACTTTTGTTGGTCAAACATTTTAAAATTTGGCCATGAATTCTCCTTAAACGATAAGAAATAATATAGCCTTGTGGGATTTTGTTAGATTCGTCTCAATATAAATTTTTGAAATATCAACTTTTAATAATTTTTTCATATATAAAATAAAAAATATTTACATTTAAAATTGTATATATTGATCATAAAAAGTTAAAATATGGCAATCATTATTTATTACAGATGTTGTAATGTAACCATACACACCATTACTTAAATCAACTGATCAGATCCCAAAAACAATCTCATAGCTCAAAAGACAAGATTAGTCCAAAAAGAAACAAAAACACCAAAACAATTACACGTGTCGTTTATTTTCCCTCTCCAAATCCAACGCTTCGTATCCACTCATTTAGAATATATTGACCCCACACACAAAATCGACGGTCCAGATCATTTGATGACTTGTCAACTTTTGTCCGAATATTAATTTTTTTCACACAATTCACGACTCTATCTTCCTTTTTATGTTCATTTCGATATATCTATATTTTCTAAAAAAGTCGAAATTTTACGTGATATATTATTAGCTTTATTCAAATTCATAATTTTCAACTATAAATAGCTTATTAAAGCTGTTTATTACACAGTTTTTAGGTTTGGATTCTTCTGGACATTAAATATCTACTCAACTTTTTCAATAAAGTAAAAGTAAGTCTACGAAATAGTTATACAAGCTTTAAACTTATTTTGTGTTGTTGTGGAATGAGATTATGTTAATGGATTAGGATAATTATGTTTTAATTTGCTTAATTTTGTTGTTTTGTTAGGTTTTAGCATTTCAGATGTGTTTTTGAAGTCAGAGTAAGTTTACTTGATGTTAGATTCTATTTATTCATATGTATTAAGTGTTTATTTTATTTATATTTTGGTTTTAGATGTTGAGATTTGTATTAGTTTTTTGCATTTTTGTATATTTTTCTTGATTATATGTGTGTGTTGATTTATAGTATTTCTTGATAATAGTAAATGATGAAATTTGGTGGGGTTTGTTTTGCTTGTGAGCTTAATGAGATTGTTGGAGGTGATTAGAGCTTTTTTGAGTTATTGATTGATTGTTTTAGTGCTTGTTTAGTTACTTAGATAGGATCTATATGTATATTCATATTCTCAAATTGATTAGAATATTGGAGCTTTTTTGAGTTATTAATTGATGATGAAATTGTATTTCAATTTTGTTTGTATATTTAATCTATGTTTGCATAAATGATCTTTAAATTTGTTCCGTTGTTTTTGTACGTAGACAAGCATTTGTAATCCGTTGCCTGTTTAGAGCAGTATATGCATTTTGATTAAGTTTTGATTGATTTTCTTGGCAGGGTTGATTTTGAAGCGTTGAAGGATAGAGGATTGTGGAACTTTGTGATTCGAGTTTTAGAAGATGGGGTTTGAATTAGGGAGCATTCTCACAAAAACAATAACAAGTTTATCCGCCTCTGACCATGCTTCTGTTGTGTCTATGAACCTCTTTGTGGCGCTGCTTTGTGCGTGCATTGTGATAGGGCATCTACTTGAAGAAACTCGGTGGATGAATGAGTCTATCACTGCCCTTGCAATAGTATGTCTGAAATCATTTTATTTCATGTCGATTTTGTGTAATTTGTTCTATGACGAAAGCTCTAGTTGATAATGAAGACTTGTAACGTTGTGACTGTGATGGCTGTTGGTATCAGGGATTAGGGACTGGAGCTGTTATTTTGTTGATAAGTGGAGGGAAAAGCTCGCATTTGTTGGTCTTTAGCGAAGACCTCTTCTTCATATATCTGCTCCCTCCAATTATCTTTAATGCAGGGTATGTTGTAATGTTTCTGCCAGAAAATATACTTGTTGGCAAAGGTGTCTTCCTTTTAATAACGTTAAAGTTGCTATACTGATAATCCTAACCCGTTCTATTCTGTCTTTTATCATCAGGTTCCAGGTGAAAAAGAAACAATTCTTTCGAAATTTCATGACCATCGTGCTGTTTGGAGTCGTGGGTACCATGATATCTTTCACCATCATATCATTAGGTATACAAACGATCGTGTAAATTGTGTGTTTCCATATATGCAGTTATATCTAATCAATAAGCACGTGTATTTTACCTTTCAAATACCTCAATTTGTTTTCTTAAATATTTTTATGTGACTTGAGATTTTTGTGCTAACAAAAACCGAAGGGAAAAGTGCGCGGTTTATTGCCCTTCAAAAATTAGAACAAAAAGTAATATTGCATGCACCGACAGTAAATGCCCGCCCATACCAGTCAAGGAGATCATAATTAGATTAGATCCAAACAATTGAAACTTTGAATGGTGAAACATTATTGAAATTATCAGTATGCTATGAGCAATACATACTTTTTTATCCTGTATCGATTATACAAGAGGAATCCCCTATATCATCTTATTTTTTGAATCAGGTGCTATTAGCTTCTTCAAGAAAATGAACATCGGTTCACTTGAATTAGGAGATTATCTAGGTAAAGTTTCTTCTCTCTCCGTCTCTGTCTTCAACGTTCCTCCTATCAAGTGCTCATTTTTCTCTGATTTATACATCATTCGCAGCAATTGGGGCAATATTCTCAGCAACAGATTCTGTTTGCACTTTACAGGCAAGTATTGTATTTCCATGTAAGACGTATCAGAATGTAAACAAGTTCTCTTTTTTATGATATGCAATTTATGTTATGGTTCAGGTGCTCAGTCAGGATGAGACGCCTTTGTTGTACAGTTTAGTCTTCGGGGAGGGTGTCGTGAATGATGCAACATCTGTGGTGCTATTCAATGCTGTTCAGAACTTTGACCTATCTCATATCGACACAAGCACGGCATTTCAATTACTAGGAAACTTCTTATACCTATTTGTATTAAGCACTGTTCTTGGATTTGCTGTAAGATTCTCTTCCTTACTATATTCTTTTTTGAGCTCATAAATTGGATTATTGTTGGATAACACTTATTACTTCATCTGTAGGCTGGACTTTTGAGCGCATATATCATTAAGAAGCTCTACTTTGGAAGGTTTAGTTACAACAACTTTACTTCATTCTTTTAATAACTGAATTTGATGTTGGTTTACGGTAAAAAGGGTTAATTTAAATTTAACATGAACTGTATTGACCGAAACTTCTCAAAGCATGTATCTGAAGTTGATGTTTTTAGGTTACTCTTCTTAATTTTATCTTTATCGTGATTTTATTTTGTTGTTCCACTATTATATAAAATACATAAATTTAAGTTTCTTTCATTTCGCACAAATTCTTCATGGACGTCAGGCACTCCACAGATCGGGAAGTTGCAATTATGATGCTCATGGCTTATCTTTCATACATGCTCGCTGAAGTAAGTTTAATTCATTACTTCAAGATGAACCTTGAATGGCTTCCTTAGAGGAGTTAATTGACTATCTGATGTTTCCGTGCAGTTATTTGATCTAAGTGCAATCCTTACAGTGTTCTTCTGTGGAATTGTTATGTCTCACTACACCTGGCATAATGTCACAGAAAGTTCAAGGGTTACCACAAAGTATGTACTTGTCTTGCAGATTTTCTTAAGATTAACCATTTTGATCATGAAACTAATGCAATTTTTACTGTTGCTTTTTCTTCAATCAACTTGTAGGCATGCCTTCGCGACGTTATCTTTTGTTGCTGAAATATTTATATTCCTTTATGTTGGTATGGATGCTTTGGACATTGAGAAGTGGAATGCTATCAGTGACAGGTATGGTTTATAAGGTTTCGAAAGCATATTTTGGCGTACTTTAAGTAGACAGTGTGTTCAATAATTTGATTATATAAAGAAATCGGAACATATTTTTTAATGGTTTGCATTTTTTGTCAGCCCTGGGACATCTGTTGGTGTAAGTTCAATCATTCTGGGAATGATTTTGGTAGGACGCGCAGCTTTTGTTTTCCCATTGTCATTCCTATCCAATTTGGCAAAGAAGAATCCACATGACAAAATCAGCTTCAGACAACAAGTATAAGCCCTAAATCTTTGTTTTAACCATATGACAACTTTTCATTTACCGTTTACTGATGCTATACATTCCAATGTCAGGTTGTAATATGGTGGGCTGGACTCATGAGAGGAGCCGTTTCTATGGCCCTTGCTTATAACAAGGTAGTTGACATAGACTATTTACAAGTCAGGATTTGCATCAGACGTAGGATGAACATACTTGTTCGCTGCATGCTTTATTACGTGTTCACTGTCTTGCATAATCTCTTCAATATACTGAGTTGTACATAAGCTAAAAAAAGGGGTGCATATTTGAAGTATCAATTAGAATTTCCATTCATGGATCCTTTTTTCGTTAAAATTAATTTATTTCTTGATTTCGTTCTTATGCAGTTCACAAATTCTGGACATACACAATTACTCGGGAATTCTATCATGATTACAAGTACCATTACGGTTGTCCTATTCAGCACAGTGGTACAATTTCTGACTCCTTCCTAATATACTAGACATCGTTGAATGTCTCCATATTCTAATTGATATGATACAACTTCAGAACTCCTTGCGAGTTTCTCAGTTTATCAAGATTAGTTTATGAACGTCTGATTTTATGCACATAAAAAACAAATCAGCTCCACTTCATTGGAGTGGTGAGAAACTGACGAAAAGCTTTGATGAGCTTTCATTTGTACCTGTCATATCACTTGCTTCTCCCATGGACCAATGGTTGTGCAATAGGTCATCATATTTCTCTGATTGTAAAATCTGTGTATAAAATCTTTACCTATATGATGTCAAGATTTTGAAATTCTTTGTAGACAATTAATATTCGTAACATGTGGCGCTTGCTGTCCTCCAGGTGTTTGGCTTGCTGACAAAGCCACTAATAAATGTCTTGTTGCCACCATCTAAAGAATTGAGCAGAATGATATCTGATGAGCCTCTCAGCCCAAAGTCCTTCCTCGTTCCACTCCTAAATGGTCATGAGCCAGAATCTGATGCAGGCAACCAGACTGTTCGACCTCCAAGCAGATTACGTATGCTCCTGTCAACTCCAAGACATAATGTTCACTACTACTGGAGGAAGTTTGACGACTCATTTATGCGCCCTGTATTTGGTGGCCGTGGTTTTGTACCAATCGTTCCGGGCTCTCCAACTGAACCAGTTGATGTTAGAGACCAGTTCCAGTGAGTTGTAACCTGTATGCGGCTTAAGGCACCATGGGATTAGTTCTAGGCTACCGATTGACTGTTTGTTGATAAGAGTTCTGTTACGTTGTTAGTGATGGCTTGACTAAGTTATTATAGGTTCTAGTTTGACCCTCCCCATAACTGCTGATTTGAGTGTTCTGGGGTCTGGCTACTCGTGTGTCGATTTCCAGCTGGGTACTAACAGGTGCACATGGTTCCGCGGAAGTACCCCGAAAGATTTTGCTGGAAGAAAACACCACATCAGTTTATAGTTATATAAGCATGTGTGTATAGTTCCTTCTTTGCTGATAATATATATCAGACGGATTGGGTTGTGGTTTTGATCTTTCTATCATAATGAGAGAACTTCAGAATTATGTCAAATTAAGTAATATAGCTGGCTTTTTATTTATAATTAGAAGCGAAGAGCGTTATGAGCGAAACTGCTAAAGGCTAACAATGATATGACGGGAAACCTCGTGTACCTTTCTTGCGCCCTTCGTTCTCCTCGATTAAAGATTGGTAACCAATTGATTTTAGTATATACTCACGATGTTTTTTTAACAATTATCATGGGTGTTAAAACTGGAGGATGAGGTGGGCATTGCAAATCGAATTAGTTTGACTTTTGACTTTTGACTTTTGAGCTTGCATGAAGAAGACACTATTGATGTTGGGATTATACATAAAATCCTCATTTTTATTAAAAACCCTTCAACTATTAAGTGCGTTTGGATTGTAGTGAACCTAGGTGAAGGTAAACATTTAAAATTAACCTAGGTTACGGGAATGTAGGTGAAAGTGTTATAATTCCTGTTTAGGTACCATTATAAATACATTAATGGTTCCAAACGAGGTGAATAATAAATCTCACCTATAAATACATTAATGGTTCCAAACGAGGTTAATAATAAATTTCACCTAGATTCATCCCAATCTAAACGAACTATAAATACGTTAATGATTGCTTGGATTGGGATGAATTTAGGGCAAACTCTTTGAAATTTTAAGTTAATTTCATTGAAGAATTAATTTTTGTATTTACCTAGGTTAATCTAGGTTAAATTGAACCAACTAGCTTGGCTTAGTGGTTATCGACTCATACCTCCTCAATAGAGGTCATGGGTTCGAGACCTGGCAAGGGTCCAAATATTTACGTATGCCTCTGCCCCATTGTAGTGTAAATTCACCTTCTCGATAGTGTATGATTTCCTTGTATGATGTCGATTGGTTAAAAATAAATCTAGGTTAAATTGATTAACCTTTATTCGCTTCAATTTCATTGTGTTAAGAGTCTATGAGGTTCCACTCTAAAATCAATTGACAATAGGGGGAGTACCCAAGATCTTATATATTGACCGGGAGGACACTGACTTCCGATGTGTGATGTGCATCTTAACACTCCCCCTCACGTGTAAACCCGACCGTTGACGGAATTTTCCTCGTCGATATTATTTGCCGGAACAACATCGGCGGGGTTACACGTGCCTCATTAACTCGGGGTTGACTCTGATACCATGTTAAGAGTCTATGAAGTTCCACTCTAAAACCAATTAGTAATAGGAGAATTAGCCCAAGATCTTATATATTGACCCGAGGACACCGACGTCCGATGTGAGATATGCATCTTAACGCATTGTAATGTGGATGATATTCTTAGTTATATTTCATTGCATTTCACCTTTAATAAATTAAATAGTGCCCATACCATATTTTAGCATATTCACCTGAATTCATCTCAAATGCCCTCGTTGGGGTAATATGTATTGCGGTTGGTATGATGGAATGGATCTGAAGAGTCATTTATTGTGTGTTAATTAGTTTGGTGTTAATTTGTGTTAACTCAATCTTAGCCATTAGATCAACCTATTTTCAATTTTTTAAAATCTTATGATTATTTTTGATAGATTTGATTATACTAGTTTCCTTTTAGTTTTTTTTAAACCCACCCACCGCCCCCTTACAAAGAGAATCGAACCCAGGACGTCTAAGTCACTGGAAGACATTCTAACCACTAGGTCATTCGTATTCTGTACTAGTTTCCTTTTAGTTAATACAAAGTTAACTAATACTCCTCCCGTCCCTAAAAGATTGTCACATTTTGACTTTTGGTGGTCAACAAAACACGATTTAAAACATAAATATCTATTATTCTACATGCAAAAAAATTATAAAAAAAATTAATATTTCAAAAATATATATTGAGACGAATCTAACAAGGTCCCACAAGACTATATTATTTCTTATCGTTTAGTGAGAATTCATGATCAAATTTTGTAATGTTTGACTAACAAAAGTCAAAATGTGACAATCTTTTAAGGATGGAGGGAGTATTAGTTAACACACAAATATATCATTTTGAACTATTTTAATATATTAAATTTGAGTCACAACAATATACTTTGTTGGGTAATTTGCACCATACCCCCTTATAAACTTCAAAATATGCATCATACCTCCATGTAAACTTAAATAAGCAGAAACCCCTTGTAAACTTTAAAATGGTGCACCCTACCTCCTTGTGTTAACTTTGGTGTTAAAGTTGACGGAGGGTGTACTTCACTTGCTTATTTAGTATGTATAATTGAAGAAGATTGTCAAAAATAATTATTAAATAATAATATAGCATATAATCCTCTAAATTATATTATATGACATAATACCATCAAAATATTTTAATTATATTACGTATAACATATTACAAAATAAATATTTTAAAACATGTTCTACAAGATCTAATTATAATAGTTTTGTACTTATTGTATATTAAACAAGAATTATTATTTAAGTGATCTTATTCTATGTAATACTTATATTAATTTAAAGTGTTTTTTATTGTATTTAGACTTAGTGCAACAATATTCTTTATGTTATATATTAATAATTTTTAATGATCCTATTTATTTAATTATCTTGTATTATATCAGTCTTATACTATATTAATTATTTATGTTTACATATTATATTTAAGATTATATGATAGGTTTTTTCTTTTTTCTAGCTGTCCAAGGTCATGTTTTTTGAAAGAAAACATTTTTTTATTAAATAAAATCATATTTATAAAGATTTATTGTAAAGGTACCCATCGTTAAATTATGTGAAAAGAAAATTAAATATATATAAATATTTTAACAAAAAATAACTTTTAGACCAAACTTAACACCAAAGGGGTAGGGTGCAACATTTTAAAGTTTACAAGGGGTGTTGTGCTCATTTAAGTTTATAGGGAGATATAGTGTTCATACAACCATCTGGTTTCATTAGTCATTATCTCATCGACCCATAGTCGACATTGAAAAAAGTACTATCAGTGACATTGACCAAGAGAACCTTGAGTTTCTCTTCTGCTCATGTTACGTTTCTTATTTCCTTTATCTCCACACTTTACTCCATCAAGTTTGGTTTCTATATTCTAGCAACTACGAGACACAAGGTAATCTTAAGCATGAATTAATATCTGTTGTTATGAGTTTTGTCTTGTTTTTTCGCATTTGCCAGAATTTTGCAGTTTTAATCAAGGACAATACCCAGCACATGGAGATTGCAGATTCTCGTCTCCAGTTTTTGTTTCTATATTATGTATGTCTTTGTAAAACTCCATACGTTGGAGTTCTTTGAGTCGATAGGGCTCGTTTGTAATATGTATGAACTTATATTATCGTTAATGAAGTGAATTATCAAAAAAAAAGTTTATAGGGAGATATAGTGCACATTTTAAACTTTATCAATTTATCATAAAGTATTTCCTACAATAATTTCTACACCATATTTATATTGATTAAAATAACAAATTAAGAAAACACACATATCATATTAACATATTTAATATAAAAATATAATGCTAATAAATTATTTAAATTTCATTACCTTATAGAAAGTATTAAATGAGCTATTACCACTAAAAACAAGTAATTCAATCAACTTCATTCTATTCTTTCCATTCTCATTTACCAAATATAATTTTGATCATCAATTAGATTCTTCTAATCTAAATTAACCATAACCGTCATAAAATCTAGTCAAATAATAAGTTTGTAACATTAAGAAGAAATATTGTTTATCAAATTTTATTCTAATAACGTAGTCAATTATTCCCATTTTATAATATATGGAAGCTATATTCGTTGCGCAAGAAATAAACTTAACATCGGTAGATGATTTTATTGATACTTTCTTCATTCGATCAAGATTGTATAATTTGATTTTAACAACACAATATAAAATTTCCAAACTTAATTCACACATCAATTTGATTAGAAGTAAACTTTTATTATTAAAATGCTAGTATTCATATAGTATTTATCAAATATTGAGTTCCCACGCCAACATCTAACATCATAATCAAAGTAGGAAGCTATCGGGGCCTTTAATTTAAGAATCCCAAATTTTTATCAAATATTGAATGTAAGAGTATTTAAGTTCAAAATCTTAAAAGTCAACTATCATCACTATTTAAAATTAGACGATTTTCCTCAAATGTAGGTAATAATGACTAACTTTAGTAGAATTAAGGGTGCGTCTGGTAGCCTGGAATGGAATGATGTAGGAATGGAATGACTTCAGTAATGGAATGAGTAAAGGAAATGAATGAACAAATGATTCTTATTATTTTGTTTGGTATGGTCGTAGTAATGTAATTCAATTACCATTAACCATTACATTCCTTAGTTTGGTATGATGTAACAATAATCATAATATAACTAAATTACTAATGTACCACTAAATATATTCAAGTAAATATTATATTATCTAAACACAATTGTTTATCTTCCCAAAAATAACTATTTAATAATAAAATTAGTTTTCAATTAATTAGTCACAACAAATTAATGAACATGTATTGGAAAATAGATATATAGTAGAACATACAAATATTAATCTCAAACACTTTAACTCGGTTATTTAATTAAATAAGAAATTTCTATAATAATAATAGTGTCAAATTTCTCAATGTAGTCAAAACCGCTTGTCTAAAGATAATCTTATTTTCATCATTATTATTATTATTACTATTATTATCCTAAAATAATAATGATAGTAATAAATATGATAATAATAATAAAAATAATAGTAATAATAATAATGATTATAATAATCATAATAATAATAATAATAAATATGATAATAATAATAGTAATGATAATAATAATAATAATGATAATAATAATAATAAATATGATAATAATAATAATAATAATAATAATAATAGTAATAATGATAATAATAACAATAACACTAATAATAATAATAATAATAATAAATATGATAATAATTATAATGATAATAATAGTAGTAGTAGTAATAATAATAATAATAATAATAATAATAATAATAAATATGATAATAATGATAATAATAATAGTAGTAGTAATAATATTAATGAATATAACAATAATAATAATAATAATAATAATAAATATGATAATCATGATAATAATAATAATTGTAGTAGAGATAATGATAGTTATAATAATAATTATAATAATAATAATAATAAATATGATAATAATAATAATAATAATAATAATAATAATAATAATAATAATGCGAATTTCTCAATGTAATCAAAGCAGCTTGTGTAAAGGTAGTATTTTTAGAATAATTTGTTATAATTATAAATATTGTCACCCTGTCCTATTTTTCCTCATTCGATTCCCTCATCTGAAGTAATGGATGATTACGCCCAATTTGGGAGTAATGGGTATTACCTCAAATGGGGTAATGAGATTAACTAAGTAATGGAATGAATATCAATTCCTAAGTACCAAACCAAGTCATTCAATTCCATTCCTGTTTAATTCATTCCATTCCACCATACCAAACACACTCTAACTGTTTTACTTTTCACTAATCAAAATTGACAAAGATTAGTAGAGTTTGATTGAATAGCTTAGTGGAAAAGGCTATTGTTAGCGACCATAAGGTCCTGGGTTTGAAACTCACCTCATCGCAAATTTACAAAAAAAAAAAATTAACAAAGATTATTGAGTCAATCGAATAACCTAGTGAAAAAGGCTCTTGCCAGTGATCAGAAGGTCCTGGTTCGATACTCACCTCATCGCTAATTTACAAAAAAAAATTAACAAAGATTACTGAGTCAATCGAATAACCTAGTGGAAAAGGCTTATTAACCAGAAGGTTCACGGTTTGAAACTCACCTCATCGCTAATTTACAAAAAAAAATTAACAAAGATTACCGATTCATTCAACCTTTTAGTTTATATAACTTATACTATAAAAATCATTACTTCAAAATAAAAGTAGTAAAATCCTAATTATACACTTTTAGAGAGTCCCTTTAATTCACAAGATATACCAATAATAAAAATCTATATAATCTCTAACCCAAAAATAATATTCTAGTGTAAATGTTCTATACGTTATAACATTAAAAATATATATATATATATATATATATATATTTTTTTTTTTCATTTGTTAATTATATCATCAATATTGGTTAATTAAACCTTGACCAACGTTACAAATATATACCCTATTTGGACTCTTTTGAGAGCAAAAAAAAAGGAGTCATCAAAATAGTACAACGCAGCAAAATAAATATCGCATTATTTTCGCTATTAGTTTTCTTCCTATTTATTTTTAACGAATTCTTTGAGCTCACAAGCAAAGGGTTTTTTCGCTAGTAAGAAACTCTCTCGTTTTCGAATTTGCACGTTTTTTTTTTTGCACGATTGAATATATTTTTTCTCGCATGCAAAATAGTTAAAAAATTTATGATTTTTTATATGTAAGAATGTTGTTTGATTTTTTGTTTCTGGGTTTTGCAGGAAAAGCATATAGGGTTTGTTTGTGGAGGAAAATTCAATTTTTTTAGGTGATTACTATTTACTACTAATATTATAGTTTTCTGTATTTTGTTATATATGTATGTCTCTGCTTTATTGATTTTTTTTTTTTGGCTTTTTTTTGTTTCTGCTGCTTGTAGGTGATAATTAAGGTGTTTTTGTATGTACTTTTGTGTGTTTAGTTGATTTTTATTTGATTTAAGGTGTGTTACTGAATGTTATGTGCTTGATTTTGATGGCTGGATTAAAAGTGTTCATGTTGTTTAAGGTGTGTGTATAAGATTTACTGTATTAATTTGTTTTTGAGTTGCGATTTCGATTTGCTTACTACTTCAATTGATGCATTTCTCATGCATCGAAATTGTTGATTCCATATATCAAATGCTTATTGGTAAACATATTTGGTAAAAAGATGTGGTATTGGACAGTAGTTATACATCTCATAGGAAAGGGTACACCGCGAATTTCCATTCTGTGAAATTAATCTTCAGAGCCTGCTATAAGGGTGTTTCGTGTTTATGTGTTCCAATGTTACCTTTCTAGTGTATTGTTTGTGAATCCCGTGTATTCAACATTGCTTGACAGCAGATAACTTTTCATTGATGTATCTGGTTAAAGATTTACGTTAGACTACTTCTAAGTAAGAATTATGAGAACATTATTTACGAGATGTTCTGTTTCTGCCAAGTATTAGCATGGCTGTGTAACATAGTTTTTGTTGTGGAATGTATGTGATGATAGTCTCCTAGATGCAATGTGTGCGATGATAAATTTCTAGATTAAGATATTAAATAATTTGTATTAGCATGTATAGTGTAAAGATATGCAATAACTATTAAAGAAATTCCTTGATTTGTGAACTACATTGTGCATTCTACGATTAGGTGGATACTACTCCACTTATAGGTGAAGTAGTAATCAAGCTTTCATTATGGCTCTTATGTTTGAGCATTAGATACTAGAGAGGCGTAAGTCATTCGTTCTTCGTCTAAGTCGTTTTTCTCTTTGGTCAGGCATATTTCAAGCGTATCGGTTAGTTGTGATGGATGGAAATAGGGAAGAGGCCACCAGGCTGAAAATTTTGGCTCAAAATAATATGGATAGAAAAGATTTTGTAAGTGCTCTTGGACTTGCTGTGAAGGCTCAGCAGCTCTGTCCTGATCTTGAGAACATTTCTATGATCATTACGGTTTGTGATGTGATTTGTTCATCAAACAAAAAGGTCAATGGCAATGAAAATGATTGGTATGGTATCCTCAGAGTTGAGACTACAGCTGATGACACAACAATCAAGAAACAGTATCGCAAGTTTGCGCTTCATCTTCATCCTGACAAGAACAAATTCACAGGTGCATCAGATGCTTTCAACCTGATTTCTCAGGCTCAAAATGTGCTTCTTGATCGCAATATGCGCATACAATATGATTTGAAACTCCAAGCAGCTAAATCTAATGGTAGGAGAGTGAATTACCAAGCATACACAAAACCATATGTCAAAAGACAGGCACCACATCTGAACAGCTTCAACGACAAATCTGCTTCAAAACATAACAATTTACAGCAGCAGCAGCAGCAAAATAATCAATCTGCTAATGACAGATCAACTTTCTGGACAACATGCCCCCATTGTAAAAATTTGTTCATGTATTACATGAAGATTCTAGGGAAACTAGTGGTCTGTCGAAATTGTAATGTTTCTTTCACTACACTGGAGAATAAGTCTTTCTCTCCATCACCAGCCAGCTTGACCAAGCCAAGTTCCATGCAGAAAGAAGAGGCAGGTATCAATCTTTGTAAAAAGGCCTCAGACAGCGGCCCTAAGTCTTTGTATACAAAGATAGAACTCAAGAAGGATGTATCTGATAAACAAAGTTTGGAATCTCAGAATGGAATCACAAGTGTTGCCACTGAGACCTCGAAACCTAAAAGAAAAAATTTGAATGTGGAATCCATGTCGAAGGACCAACTAGACACTGGTAAATCAGGTAGCAGGATGCTTAAAAAGAGGAAGTTAATGGTTCCTGACAACTCACATTCTAAAATGGAATCCCAGAACGAGAGTGATGAGAAACATTCTACAAAGAGGAAGTTCATGGTTCCTGACAACTCACATTCTAAAATGGAATCCCAGAAAGAGAGTGATGAGAAACATTCAAGAGTCGAGCATGGAGGCAACCCTACATCTGGTTTTGTCATTAAAACTAAAGATGGAAATTCAAATGTGGAATCCATAATTAAAGAATCAAATGAGTTCAGTGAGTTGAATAACATAATCTTCAAGAAGAGGAAGGTGGAGAAACACGATTCAAATGATGAAGAAAAACAAATTTATTTCAATGGTGATCACGTAATTCAGAAGAATGATTCCAGTGATGTGGAGAGTGTTAAGGATAACAAAGCTGGTCTTTGTATGAATACTGAAGAGAATCATATAACGATTAAGGGGATAGAAATGTCTTTAACTAAAGAGATTCCACAACATGGAAAGAAGGATGATGAAATAGAATTTCACACATATCTTGATTCTGAATTCAGCAATTTTGACAACCTTAGAGCCGAATGTATCTTTAAAAAAGGGCAAATATGGGCAGCTTATGATTCTTTGGATGCCATGCCAAGGTTTTATGCTATTATCACGGAAGTCTTTTCTCCTGATTTCAAGGTCGAGTTAACATGGTTGGAACCAGATCCAGATGACGAGGAGGAGATCAAATGGATAGAGAAGGGCTTGCCTGTTTCCTGCGGAAAGTTTGTGTGTGGACGTTCTGATATTATTAATGATATCAGAATGTTCTCACATCCAGTTTACTGGGAAAAGAGAAGTGGTGAATGCACTTATGAGGTTCACCCAAGGAGAGGGGAAACTTGGGCTTTGTTTAAGGGCTGGGATATCAATTGGCATGCATGCTCAGAAACCAAGAAAAAGTATTCATATGAGTATGTCGAAGTTCTATCTGAATATTCTAGGGCTGAAGGTGTATATGTTGCATTTCTGACAAAATTGGAAGGGTTTTCATGTACATTTAGTAGAGAAAAGAAAGGAGCATGCTCAGTCCTCATACCAACAAATGAAAAATTCAGATTTTCACATAAGGTGCCTTCTTTTAAAATGACTGGAAAGGATAGCAATACACTTGTTACTGGGTCATTTGAACTTGATCCTGCTTCCTTGCTTTCGCATGAGGATGGAAAGCTCTTCTCGGAAGTTTCAAATTTAGTTGACAGAGAAATGCACCCTCCTAGTCTTTATCACAAGCCTACAGCAGATCAGGCAGTCAACGGCAAGGCAGAATCTCAAGGCTTTGCCTGTCAACAAAATATGGAGTCAGTGAGAAAAGTGGATGTTCCTGTTGGAGGTTTCGACAAAGTAGAAGGAAAGCAAAGATTTGGTTCATCATTACAGGATCTGGTGGGAAATAACGTTGAGCCTATTAACAATCAAAATAACTTGTCCCAGTTGCAGTCCGGCATGGAAAATAATGAAGTACTTCTCGAGTCAAAGTCAGCAAGCAATACTCCTACTAAAGATGACACTCAAACTAGCTCAAAGTTCTACAACTTTGCTAAGGACAAGTCCCCATACAAGTTCCAGACAGGCCAAATTTGGGCTATCTATAGCAAAGAGGCAGCTGCACCAAAATGTTATGGCATGATAAAAAAGATTGATCCCTTCCCTGCTTTCAAGCTGCATGTGACAGGGCTCGACCATGAATTCTCTACAGCAGAAGGAAATATTTGTTTGGCTAGCAAAGGAATCAATATCAGTTGCGGAAATTTTAAGCTTAAGCGTGGACGACCTGCGCGATACACAGATACTGATCTCTTTTCACATCAAGTGAAGGCAGAAGTCTCAGGATCTTCCGATAGGAATGCTGTATATGCCATCTTCCCCAAGAAAGGTGAGGTTTGGGCCATGTACAAAGACTGCAAGTTGAATGACTATACATGTGAGATTGTGGAGGTCAAAGAGGAAACTGATATTTCCCTTACAGTCTCAGTTTTAGAGCCATTTCAACATTTCAAATGTCTTTTCAGGCCTCGAGTGATAAAGAATCCAAATGATGTAGTTCAGGTTTACAAAACTGATCTGTTTAGATTCTCCCATCAGATTCCTGCTTATCGGCAAACAGATGAAGAAGGCGGTTTCTGGGATTTAGACACTAAGGCACTTCAGAACTACCTGTTACATCCATGATGGCACTGCTCTCTCCTTCCGAGGTGTTAGTTAATCGTCGAGTTGCACAATCTTGGTGGCGATACTGGCGGAATCCTGCTATGTGTTATAATGTGTTAGCAATTCATATTTAGAATGTTCAGTGAAATTGGGGTATAGTTATATGAATGCTTCTCTATCTGTATAACTATAGTTGCTGAAACTTTGAATTATTAAACACGTTACATAATTGTTCTTGATCATATAATCATCCATTGGCAACTTATGCATTATTGCTGTGTCCTTGTCATGTTAATCTTGTTCTTGCTTAGATCACCTATGCTATGATATACTCTCTTCGTTCTTTTTTTATTTGTCATTCTAGCCATTATTATGCTCAATCTCAGTGCATATTCGATAAACCGCTTAGGCTATTACGCACAATGAACCGAGATTTGTCGGTGTCAAAATAATGGACTACATGTAAGATTTGTTTGTCTCATATTATACTCTAACTCTCTAGTTAGAAATTTATGTATTTATTGTTTGCAATATCATTGTAGTCATTATTCATCGCTAATTTACAAACAAAAAAAAAGAAGAAGAAAGAAAAACTCATTAAATATTGTATTGGATTGTAAAACTTCACCTACAAAAAACCTGAAACGTAGAATTTCACTAAAATATAATTGGACAGCTTCTTGTTATTCAATTACTAAAAATAATCTTTACAATAATTAGTGTTTATTTCAATATGAAATTACTATTTTACCCCCAAATTTAACTTCCATACTTTCGAATAGGAGAGGCAGAATGGTAATTTGACTAAAAAAACCACTGTTTTGTGTGTATAACAGATCAGATTTCAGTACTACCTCGACTCCGACCCCTTCGCTCAAATCAGTCTACAATTTCTCACTACTGGTCAACTCTTTTTTTCAGCAAATTATTCATATCAATAATTCATTTCTTATTGTCGTTATTGAATACGCATAATTTTATTATATTTCTGGGTATGTTGAAGTTTTGAATCTTTTTATATGTTGACTTTTAAAGAAAGTGTATTAACAAGTTGCACGCAAACTGTTTGAATATATGCATCACAGACCCTCTCTGTATATTATACTAGTAGATGTTTGATACCCATAATTTGAATCCTTTAATTCTGGCATTTTGTCATATGATTTGACGACTAAGGATGAGTTCAATAGTTCGTTTTCCTGTTAGTTCTTGTTGACAGTCACACTCCCTTAAGATCACGTCACGTGTTTTACCTAGTATTTTTTATTTTTAAACTAACTTTCGAAAACAATCAATATACGTGTCACAATCTCAATAGAGTGTAACTGAGAGCGTCGCATTGGAGTGTAACAGACGATCTTATTTCTTAAATAATATTGTAAGTTTCGTTACAGGTACTGAGAAGCATAGCAGTAAGAGAATGAAGTTTTTGGGTTGGTACCTGAAAATTGCATTAGGCTCAGCTATAGTCGGTGGCTCCATGGAAATGTTCATGATCAAAACTGGATTCTGTGTGAGAGCCCTCCTTCTCAGTGCCATTCACTATTCGTCATTACATTGCGTTTTCTATCTGTTCTGTTCTTCACGTTTTTTGATTTTGCTCATTTACTGAATTTTGTCCAAGCTATAGCAATATTGCTGCTGAATACTGTTCGGATACCTAAAACCTTGATACGAAGTCTCCAGTAATCTCATTTGGATGTTGACACATCAAAGAATACTGTTTGTCGTTTGTCATAAGTGACCTCCCAGTTTAGTTTTAGACTTTTAGTTGAAGTCGTTGCATATGATTGAGGTATTGGTGAAAAACTGTAATACACATTGGCTTTGTTTTAGGCGTGCTGGTAGATGAAGTTCTATCTGTTGACTTCGTCTGCGTAACACTTCCTTGAGAGTATCTTATACCTGATGAATATTAAACTATTAAAAATTACTGTACGTCTTAGATATTTACTACTTAAGCACTTTCTCTTATTTCATTGAATTTGGAATGCTATGATTCTCTGCTAACTAAATCAAATGCAAAGGTTATTGTGAATCTAAATCACTTGCCTTAGCTATAAGCCACGTGCTAGATATCCGATCCTAAACAACAAAAATAACTTGCCTTATCTCATTGAGTAAAGATTCTTTTCAGTGTTTTAGAGGTCATTTTCTATTTGATGAAAATTATTGTACGGGTAATGCCTCAAATTATTTGACTTTGCTCCTACTTGTTTGCTTCCGTACTCTGAAATATAAGTAATCTTAATTAGATTCTCATTGATGAGTTTCTGTTTGAATTCAACAGATGATAAGGTTACTGTTTTAGAGGCGGAAAAGAGAGAATGGGAGAACTCCCCTGAAGCTCAAGCTATGAGAGAAGCTCTTAATCCCTGGAATAAGCAAAAGGCTGAAACAAAAGAAAGCCCTTGAACCTCGTTAAGGTATACTTCTGCACGTGTCATGTACTCATGTATATGAATTGAATTTGCAGTCGTTATATTTTGTCATCTTTGCACATGAGCATAGTTTCAGTTTAGATTGTGGGAGCGAAAGTGAAGTCTTAGAGAGTTAAATATAACGACTGCAAATTCAAATTGACATTTAGGCATATCATATATTCATATCATATAGACTGAGCCAAATATATATGTTGGACTTCGACATGTTCAAGTTCCTGCATAGCTTACTGAACCAAGCTCTGAGCTTCTACTCCTAGACACATTCAGTAAAATATTAAAGAATAGTTCGTACATTATGAAGTAGATCGTTGTCAATCTCATTATCGTGTTAAACTATCTTGTGATAATACGGTTGTTGTTCCTGAACATCCAACATAAAGTGGTAAGACTATCCATTACTTCACAAAGAAGCATAGGTAGAGCAATAAGCCATTTTGACTTATTTCATTTATATCCACGAGCCAAAAATGGTAGATCTCTAGATACTTGTTTCTGTAGTAATGTGTCTTGGAAACTTATTTGTAGGCTACACTGTGCGAGGATCATCACATTCACTAGATGGTGTTATCTCAATGCTATTTTTTCAAAGATTTGCCCTCATTGGAAAGGAAGAAACAAACAGAACTCATTTATATGTTATTTTTTGCATGTTCATCAAGCCTTGCAGGCTTGCACGACGCTCTTAGCAATCTTTTTGTCCGCGTCTTACTTCCATTAATAAGACGGTAATGAAAAAGTCTTACAATATATTTTATATGTTATTAATTGTTTATTGAAGCTGATTGACGCTTATACCATAGAGCTAATCGAAAGAGTAAACTTTACCAGTAATCTATGGACGTTGCAAATCAGATAGTTTGTGTTAGATTATAAAGGAGAAAAGTTGATACATGCATGAGGCATTATGTAAATTGATGTGCATGATTGCCATTATGCATTTGTTTACTTCCATTTGACTTCCATGAATTGATAATATACCTAATTTATTGGGCTAATGGTTATGTTTATAAGATGTTTTTGGTTCATCACCTATGGTTTAAAACGTTCTTGTCAATTACCGATCTTTAAGAATGTTCAAGATCATCACCCCTTATATCAGTATGTCCTTAAGCGTAATACTTGGTGAATTTAAATTTGGGTTGTGTTATATTATATTTTATTTTTTTATCCCAAATTATATTTAATGACATGACGATATACCCTTGGTGAGAATTTACGTTTCACTCTCGCATGTCAATTAACAACATATCAACAGAATGGGTGACTAAATAAACATTTGGATTGCTTAGTAAAATTCCTCGAAGCATGGAAAAACTAATTAAGAAATATGAAGAAGTCAAAGGGGGTTGTACTCTAGCTAAAACATGAACAAATCGATTGACTACTATTTTACTCTATCAAGTTTCTTTGAGTGAAAATCAAAACTAATTGACGTTAATGATGTATACAGGGCACATCCAAGACAATATTGTTTGCTTATATACTTCATTAACTTCAATGAGAAGTGATTAGATTGACTTATCGGAGAACAATTACCGTTTACTAATGATATCGTGTTAAGAGTCTATGAATTGTTCTAAAACTAATTGACAATAGGTGGAGTAGAACATGCATATCCCACATCGTAACTAGTACGTGTAGCAAAATTAGTTAAATAAGTTGGTATGGATTACCTAAATTGTAAATGTATGCTTAGATAATTGACATAAATGTATTTTTTTAAAAATAATGGTACGTCTTACCTAAATCGTATCGAAAAGAAGAAGAAAATATATTATAAAATGGTATAATTTGTATTTTTAATCAGTAGTGAACCATTAATGAATGTACAGCTTGATGAACCGTAATTTTCCACATAATACTAAGTAAGGCAAAATGATCATTTTCGTACATTATCGGTCATAAAATGTTCGGATCACCATTTATACTTTTGTGCAATACTCAGTCTTCCACTTTTTTGTCTATTTTTTAAAAAATATTTAAGTTTTCTATGCTAACAAATCATCATTCTAACCTTATTTACTATTATTTCCAATTCAAAACACTCATCATTTTTGCTTTTCAAGACAATATTTTGTATTTTTCACTTTTTAATAGTTAAATTGTGCATAGGAAAATATTACGTACGTGAAAACAAAAATGACAACTTTTTTGAAGTAGATATGAATATAAATATGACAGCATATGAACAGGTGATTGAAAATATGAACAAATCATAAAAGTGTGACAGAGAGTGTAAAACAAAAGTGTATCAAGTGATACTAGGTTGGTTCAAACATTGAAAAAGTTTTTTTTTCTTTTTTTTCTTTTTGTGTTCGAAATTTTGATTATAAAATATTCAGGCATAACGTAGTAAAATTCCTGGAAGCATGCAAAAATTAAGTAATAAAACGAGTTATCTTGTAGCTCAAACAAGAAGAAATCGGCTAACATTGACCCAAATGATGAGGCGTAAATGAAGAACAAGTAGCTTAGCTTCCATTTTCTTCTTTATTTGATACTCACATTTGTATTTCTATATAAAATGAATGCTTCATATGGACTTTGACATCTTGCATTATTCATCTTCTCTGCTGTGACATTATCAATCCCTCGAGTGAAGATGAAATCGCGGATTTTCTCTCTTCTTTTTCTCTCTTTGATTGTCGTTTGTGCCATTGCCGATAATAATAAGGATGATGGCGATGTAGACATATCCTTCCCGCTCTTTCGTGGCAAAGGTCGTGGCGGGTTGGAGCGGGGCTTCTATAGGACAAGTTGTCCTCAAGCTGAGGGCTTGATTAGGGACATTACATATAGCAAAGTTAAAAATGATGCTAAATTGGGTGCTAGACTCCTCAGGATTCACTACCATGATTGTTTTGTTAAGGTATCAAAACGATAAAACTTAAAAGTACCGTGCGTGTTATGGAAGAGTCCGAATTACGTTCTTAAGCTTAAAACTTATATCGTTTTCTGTATAATTTCAATCTTAATGCAGGGTTGCGACGCATCTATTCTACTAGACAGGGTTGGTGATGAAAAGTCCGAAAAGGAGGCAAGATCCAATTTGTCACTCTTAGGTTTCGAAGTCATAGACGAAATCAAGACTGCGGTGGAGAAAGAATGCCCTGATGTTGTTTCTTGTGCTGACATTGTTGCCTTAGCTGCCCGTGACGGTGTTTCTTACCCCGTGAGTCATATTCATGGAAAATCGAAAAATATCAATTAAAATGAATTCGATCAATTCACTATAAGCTAAGTTAATATGTTCTCGGTGCTTATCTTATAATGCAGTTTGGGAGGCCTATGTGGGAAGTCTTAACAGGAAGGAGAGATGGCAGAGTTTCTCTGGAATCAGAAGCCACTCTAGATCTACCTTCACCTTTCGCGAATTTTACAAGCCTTTCACAGCTTTTCGACTCTAAGGGCCTCGATGTCAATGACCTTGTCGCGTTATCAGGTAATAATACACTTTGATATTGGCTAGACGCTCACTTGTTGAAAAAAAAGCATTCCCCTCGGCCCTCGATAATTTTCTGATGGAACGATGAACTCTAACCAGGTGCACATACCATCGGGGTGGGACATTGTGGTTCGTTTTCGAGGAGGCTATACAATTTCACAGGCAAGGGTGATATGGATCCAACTCTTGATCCTGATTATGGTGAACAATTGAAGAAAATATGCCCTCTTCCAATAAATGGTGCAACTACAGTTGAAATGGATCCTGAGAGCTCCCTCTCGTTCGACAACGATTACTTCAACATCCTCGCGAAGAAGAAGGGTCTGTTTATATCTGATGCTGCACTTCTTACAGACAAAAGAGCAGCAAGAATAGTGAGACAATTGCAATCACCAAAATTGTTCTTCAGAGCTTTTGCAAAATCAATGATAAATATGGGTGCTATTGAAGTCCTGACAGGAACTAATGGAGAAATTCGGAAAAATTGTCGGGTTGTTAATCCTTAATTATTTGTGTTGGTGTCGATTTGTAATTGAATTATTTCATAATTATATACATTATATTGTGTTTGATAAAAAATAAAGAAAGTTAAACATCTTCATCATACTCGTTATGTGGCGGTTTTGTTTCAAGATTTCCATTAGTACATAAATTACACAAATAGTCCCGGAAGAAAAGAATAATTGCAAATCTTCACACCCAAACCACGTTTCACACCCAAACACAAAAACTAACTTCAAAATTCTTTCTTTCTCTTCCTCTCTCACCGATTCTTCAAAATTTCCAATTCAAACTCTTCTCTTTCACAATGCGATTATTCTTTTATCTCGAATGAAAAATCAAACAAACATAAAGCATGAATTTAGAAGATGAATTTAGAAAACGCATTGTTGATATTGAAAATTTATTCAATAAATATCCCAATTGAATCAATTAATTAAGTTCCAAGTTAATAAATTATACTTTGAAATTTAGTTGATTTAATCATACAGTCCAATCAAATATGTACGTGTGACATTTATTATCAAATTATAAATAGTTATACGGAAGATTGGATCGTCCAATTATGATTCGACATATGAGAAATCAGAATCATAATAAATAGTTATTTTTACCAAATAAATAAGTGAAAATAATAAATGAAATATATAATTATGTCTTACAAACAAATAAAAAGATATAATTATAGATCAAATCATATAATTATTCTTTTAATTAAATTAATGAATAATTATTAAAGGCTCAAGCTCAAACCCAAGCCCAAGTCAAAGCTCAAGCCCGTGAATTCGTTTGCCTATAAATAGAGCATTCTCATTCATTTGAAAAGGGGGGATTTCATTTGCAAGAAAACAAACAAAAGTAGAAGAAGAGAAAAGCTCTACAAATTAGAGAACACTTCCTCAACATTCAACCTGCATTTGAATTCATCAACATTCAAGTCTTTGAATCTTCGAATCTTCAAGAACAAGCTGCGAAGGCCCTTGACTTATTCGAATCTTCAAACATTCAAGTTCAAGAACAAGCTGCGAAGGCCTTGACTTACTCAAATCTTCAAACATTCAAGCATTCAATAATCAAGTTCAAGAACAAGTTGCGAAGGCCCTTGACTAGTAATGTGAACTAGAATCAAATGAACAAATAGAGATTGTATCCAAATCATTCAATACATACCCAAATCATCAAATTTCAAGACTTAAAAGATAGGTTTCTTGCATACCTACCAGAGGTTGAAGGGGTTGCAAATCTTCATCCCCACACCACGTTTCACACCCAAACACAAAAACTAACTTCAAAATCCTTTCTTTCTGTTCCTCTCTCACCGATTCTTCAAAATTTTCAATTCAAACTCACATAAAACATGAATTTTGTTAAGAGTCTATGAGATTCCACTCTAAAATCAATTGACAAAAGAGGGAATATTCCAAGATCTTATATATTGACCCGGGAGGATACCGATTTTCGATGTGGGATGTCCATCTTAACACTCCCCCTCACGTGGAACCCAATCATCGGCGGATTTTTTTCATGCCGGTATTATTTGCCGGAACAACATCAGCAGGATTACACGTGCCTCATTAACTCGGGCTTGGCTCCGATACCATGTAGAAATATAGAGGGGATATTTTATTGATAATAGTTGTTGTTGCTTGAATACAATACTCTCTTCTATGGGTTAATGGGCGAGTTGGATCAAGTCGGATCCATGATCAGTGCGTGTCGGATTCGCCAGACAACACGTATCACCAATCGTCAATCAGTAATTACTAGGAACGCCATTCTGTTCAAACCCGGTCAGATCAATGCGTATAAGACTCGCCAGACAACGTGTATCATCAATCATTGATTGCAGGAACGCCATCCTTTTCGAACCTGTCAGATCTATGCGTAAAGGACTCGCCAGTCTATGCGTAATTCGCCAATCAATAACCGCCATGAACGCCATCCTTTTTGGACCTGTCAGATCTTGTTCAAAATTCCACTTCAATTCGAAGTAGAATAAATCAATTTTTTTTGCAATGGCCTACTCCATTTGTTCATAATCCCTATCTCCATCCTCTAACTCATTGTAATTTATCTAAATTTCCATGAATTTGCAACAATATTAATAATAGTAAATTTCAAGACATATTATAAAAATAATATTGAAAAAAATTAAATCCCGTCGGTGAGTATCACATAATAGAAAACTCACCGACAGGGCAACAGAATTCGTATTTAGGCCTCAAGAATCGATAAGCTCGATACAATGTTAAGAGTCTATGAGGTTCCACTCTAAAACCAATTGGTATTAGAGGAGTAGCCCAAGATTTTATATATTAACCCGGGAGGACACCGATATCCGATATGGGATGTGCATCTTAAAAAATTTAGAAGATGAGTTTAGAAAACGCACATCATGTTTCAAGTTGCTTATTAAAAGAAATAATATAAATATTGAAAGTTCTAGATGGCTCCACGCTCATTTCTTTTTCTTCAGGATTAATGAAGAACTCAGCAACATCTAAATGTGTAGCCTCAACTTCAAAATTGTTAATCTCGTCCATTTATACTGCAAAGTTTGCTTCCACCCTTTGCTTCCACCCTTTGACTTTTTTTTTTCACTGATTCTTGATAAAGATCAATTAGATGCTTCGGGTACGACAGTTACAGGACCAATGATCTTTATCACCGCAGCGGTAGAAACATGTATTCTTCACTGATTTGTCCTTTGGTCTACCATTGTTCTCATTGTCATTGTTCCACTTCTTGTTGGAAAATGTACGATGGGAATTCTCATTCGTGTGTCCACGCTCACAGTATGATGAATGACCATGGTATGGCCAACAAGCAAAGGCAAGACCACGTCCACGATCATTGAATACATCGGTTCTCATTGTTATGATGAGTTATCACATTCGCTTCAGAGAATGGATTGGATCCAGTTGCATGAGACTCATGATTTTTCAACTAGAGTTTATTGTTCTGCTCAACCACTAGAATACATGTGATTAGTTCAAAATATCTTTCAAAACCCTTTTCACGATATTGTTGGTAGAGAATGTTTTCTCTAGCATATCTTTATAAGTAACATTGTCTCCACATAAGTGTAGTTGTGAACTAATCCTGAAATGTGCAGAGTTATATTCACCAACACTCTCAAAGTCTTAAAGTCTCAAATGCATCCAAGCATAACTAGCATTGGGTAAAATCACCTTTTTCAAGTGGTCACATCTCTCTTTTAAATTTTTTCATAGTTTATTCACGTTTTAATCCTTTGTGAAGATGGCGACGGAGGCCATGGCCTTTGCCTGTTCGTGCTGATAACGTGTTATAGATAAAGAGAACAATAATACTAATAGAGAACAAAAGATTGGAGTAAGAGAGATTTTATTATTGTCATTTTTTTATAGTATACCTGAGACCATTTGCATCCAAATGTATCTGAGTATCCAACACCCACGACATATAATTCTTTCCAGAAATGTCAAGGGCCACAAACTCAAGTTTTGAAGATTGGTCATTGTAATACTATCAAAGCATATATTAAGTTAGACAATTGAATATGACATAAAAGAAGAAATTATCAAAACATTACAATGTGGAAAAATGATAAGTCAACCGACGATGATACAATGGGCCCCAACCGTTTTAACATTGTCATGTAAATTTTACAGGTGATGATTCAATAAATGCCAACGGTGTTGAATAGTATTAAGTAAAATCTAACCGATGATCCAGTGAATCCCAACGATGTTGGACAATGTCAAGTAAAATATACCGATGGTGATTCAATGAATTCTAATGGGGTTGGACAACATCAAGTAATATATATCGATAGTGATTCAATATATCTCAACGGTGTTGGACAATGTCATGTAAATCTATAAATGGTGGTTCAATGAATCCCAAAGGTGTTGAATAGTGTCATGGAATATGTATCGATGGTAGATAAAAAGGTCATCTGAGGACCTCAACATCGACTTTGCAAGGCCCCTAAGTGGATTTCCCACTTTAAACTAATCAATTATTGATTTAAAAGAATAAAAAATTATTATTTTTTTCAAAAGGATAATATATCAAAGATAAAGTTTGAAATCTAATTAACTACCATAATTTAAGTAAGATAGAATTTGGGGTCTAACCGATCACCATAATATAAGACTAGCGATAATGCCAAAGCAGTCTTCATGTTGCCAGAACAAAACTACCTTTAATTCCTTTTATGCCATTTGATTATATAACTTATAATTACAATATTGATTATTAATGATACAATACTTTGATTTCTATTTGAATAATGAAAACATGAATAAATGTTATAAATAACAATTGAGATTATGTTGAAAATATAGTTTGAAAGAAATGGTATAAAAAGAATTCAGCATGATTTTACTCTGGCAACATGAAATTGCTCTGACATTATCGCTAGCCATAATATAAGGAAGCATAGTCATATTCATACTGAAACTTAAACTCTTAAACTCCTAAAGGAAGAGGAGATATTTATTTTATACAGATAATTTATATTATGATAAATTATATCTAATAATCAATAAATTATGAAAAGTAAAATATTAAATATTCAAGAAGCTAATTTTCCGGTAATAAAATATGCAACGCAAATAATCATGTCATGAATTCGTCACACGAATAAATCTAATAATCTCATAATACATACAAATATATATGAAACAATTTTGCCAACAAGAAAAGAAACAAAAATCAACATTATCAATAAAGTTCAAATGGCCGAGGCATTGTATGCATATCATTACCGATTTTACTTGAAATTATTTGAGATTATTTCACATATGGAACGTTTATGGCATATTATTATCCTCATGTGGGAAAATAATGGAAAACTAAAAAGTAGAACTCCGAATGCACGTATTTTTGACGAACATACCAAGTATTTTGTTTCATAAAATATTCAATAAAATGGAAGACAACTCTAATTAAATATTTGGTATATTTAAATATGCTTCGAGTTCATATTATATTAAATTATTGTTCAACAATCAATTTGGATTATGACCAGAGAATTCGTTTACTAAATTAGCATTGCATACTGTAAGAATGCTACTAAATGGATAACCATACTTGCATATGTATAATGATATAAGAAAATATGTGCACCTTTGAGAATGGTGGGTATCGTGGAAAATGAGTATCGCACCTACCCAACTTTCAAGTTTCAAGGAACCTTCTTTAATTATTAACATTTTAAATAGGCATCTGAATTATATTTTTGGCACCCAAACTTTGTGAAATCGTAATTTTCATAATTCTCTTACCCTAATTACATTTAGGTAAATATATATAGGTAGATTATATGAAATTATTTATTCAAAATTCAAAAAACAATTTATTTTCCTAATTTTATGGATAATTGAGAACATGGGGTTTCATATTTTTTTAATAACTAATTGATCTCTTCCCATATTATATATGGTATATAGTTTCAATTAATTATCATTTTACATTTTCAATTGTCTTTCTAGCATAATTAATTGTAAATCTATTTTTTTTTATCTAACTATTATATATAGCTAGAAAGACAAATAAAAAAGAATGAGAGCATATGTTAAAGAAGTTCGAATAAACATAAACATTATATATATAAGTATGAATTAAACTAAAAATGAAATAATTTGAAATCAATGTTATATAAAATAACAAGATGTTAACAAATGATTAAAATTTTATTTAGAATATTTACATAATTGAATAATATTTATAAAATATGTAAAAGTTAGATTTAAAAAATGAATAGACAATTGTAGTTATCTAACACGTTTAAAGTGTGAGCTATATGTTATATATGTAGCTTGCCAAAAAGTTATATAGTAATTATATTAAATCAATATATAAACTTATTTTTATTTCAATATCATGAGAAAATCAGTGAATTTTCTTTAGTTAGTATGTTTCTAAGAAAAGTTGAAAACTTAAACTTATTTCTACAAAAAAATTAATTTCGAAATTATACAAACATTTCGTTTTCATGATTTCAAAAATAGAAATTTTTTTGGTATTTCATAGGAAACGTTTAGAATTTTTAATCTATATGTATAATTGCATAGCATGAGAATTCGTTTTAGCCACGAATAAAATTCAGTACAACAAGGTTAAAACGAAGATATTCCATAGTTAGGAGTTTTTTGCAGCAATGGTCCCAGTAAGTTGGGCCGAGTTGCACTTTAGTCCTAGTAATTGAGAGTGTTGCAGTCGCAGTCCTCAATAGTGTACTCATTGTGTAGATATAGTCCAATTTTTAACAGAAACGTTAGTTTTTGACGATTTTGACCTTTGGAGTCTATTTTTGGGGTCAAAACATCATTTTAGAAACGTTTAGGACCATATTGAAATATTTTTGGCGCCAAAATGCCCCAAGCCAAAAATTTGAGCCTTTTCCCTCCAAAAGCTATATTATTCCATTTTATATATAATCTAATATGTCACAATTAATAAATCAACTCCAATTCTTCTAAAATGTCTCAAAGTGGTTCCTCAAATTATGAAAACGATAAAAATGAAGAAGTAATCTAGTTATGTAATGTAATATAGAAGCATTATGAATAAAAGTTGCACTAAATTGGATGCAATTAAACTACATAAATTATAATATATTTCCGATAATTTTGTTTGATGCTTAAACAAATCCTAAAAGAGCACAAAAAATAGCTCTAAAAGAGCACAAAAGCTGCTCTAAAAAGAGCACAAAAACAGCTCTAAAAAGAGCACAAAAACAGCCCAGAAGGATAAAAAATAGCAGAAATAGTCTAAAGTTCAAAATAGTTCTAAGTAATAGGGACATTAATATTGTTATACTAAAACATTCAATCATCAATGAGATCTCTGACTTGCACAAACTTCTGCCCTCGATCTACGATGACATTGCGATTTCTTGTGTTGGCAGGAGGTATGAAAGAAGTC
The DNA here is from genome assembly GCA_003412495.2 of Echium plantagineum. Lineage (NCBI taxonomy): Eukaryota > Viridiplantae > Streptophyta > Magnoliopsida > Boraginales > Boraginaceae > Echium > Echium plantagineum. The sequence goes on along the minus strand of CM016563.1, from coordinate 30,456,562 downwards.
CTAGCATGTGTAAAATTCGCAACCATTGGTGGAGGGGCTCTTATTGCAATCCCTGAGGTTGGTGAAGGTAACACTGATGATGCTGATTTCCTTAGGTGCCTCCAGCTGCTATTTGGCATGCTTTTACGGATTCTCGGCCTTGTAGTTTCATTGGAGGTTAGAGTTGATCTCTGCGACAAATCGAAAGGAAGTGGCACATCTTCAGACTCTTGGTTGGCTGCTTGTTGCATATCAGGTGTGGCACTTGAAGGTTGTTCAATATTATTAGTTTTCCTCTTTTATGATTTACACCAAAGAAACATACTATTAAAATAAAGAAAATAAACAGAAGGAAATAAAATAACAATTAAGGATTGATATGGTACCTTACAACCCCTGCTGTTGTGGCCTTCCTCTTTGCAGATTTTACAGAGATACTTCCTAACTTTGCATACTTGTACTCTTCCCCTATCTTCAGTCTCTATAGGATTCACCCTTCTCAATTTTCTAGTCCTTCCAGCCTTTTTATTTGCCAATGGAGGGGGCAGGGGTGGGACTCTTCCAGATTCTGTCCACAAATTTGGCCCAGACATAGGGTAGATAGCATGACTATAAACAGCATTGTATGTTGCAATTGTATAACATTCATGCACATACTCCTCCACATTTTCTCTGTTAAATCTCAGGGCTGCACATGCATGCTTACAAGGAATGCCATTGAGTTGCCATTTTCTACATGTGCATTGTCTTTTGTCTATGTCAACAGCACACTGATTTGCAGTTGAGCCTGAATAAACTTGAAATCTATACCTATCACATTTCATAGGCATACAAGCAGATCCCTCCTTCACATTATGCAACAATCTAGCTCTAGGTTTTGGGCACAAAAGACCTTCCCACTTCTCTGCCTTCTCTCTATTCACTTGCATTCTCATCATTATTAAATCTTTTACCATATTCATCATTGTAAGCACAGGTTTATCCCTTGCATCTAGTATAAATGCATTAAACACCTCACACATATTATTTAAAAGAACATCACATTTTGAAGTTGTATTAAAATAAGACCTACTCCACACCTCTGGATCTTTATCTTCAAACCACTCAAAAGCCTTCACATCAATCTTTTTCATTTTTTCCATTGCATATTTGAAATACTGAGTAGTAGTTGCTGTTGCAGCAGTCCATAAAGCAACCTTGAATGTCTGTCCTCTAAATCTAGCCCTCTTAAAATTTTCATGTAAGTGTCGAACACAAAACCTATGATCAACATTTGGCAATACATTTTTAAAGGCCTCTATTAAACCTTTCTGCTTATCAGACATGAAAGTCCATTCACTTTGCTCATCTTCATCAGTATTCCCATCTGTAATATCATCAAACAAGTGCTTCAAAAATCATTCCCAACTATCCTTGTTTTCTATTTCTACAAGAGCATATGCAATTGGGAATATGTTGTTGTTTGGATCAATCCCAATTGCAACCAGTAATTGCCCTCCCCTCCTAGTTTTCAAATGACAGCCATCAACACCAACAATTTTTCTACAACCACTCTTAAAACCTGCCCTACAAGCACTCCAACACATGTACCATCTCTGGAAAACAGATTTTCCTTCTTCATTTTCTACAGTTTCACATAGCAGTTGGTCCCTGCATTAGTCTTAGCTATTTCAGTGCAATAATCCCATATTCTACTGAACTGTTCTGTTTCATCCCCATAAATCAGTTTTAAAGCATGATTCTTTGCTCTATATGCTTGTCATTTACTCACATGTTGACCTAATTTGAGATTCATTTCTTGCCTGAAATCTAATGGTTTGTAATTAGGGGCATTCCTAAACTTCTTAACATAGTGATTCCCCAACCATGTTGCTGTCAACATTTTATTGTCATAAACAGGAATGCAACTGTAATCTAGGTGCCATTTCCTAATCTGTAAGCCAGTTTCACCACTTAACCTTTTAGCATAAATATACCATTTACAAGAATCATCTTTACAGATTGCTTTAACCCTTTCTTTGTCATTCTTTAAATATCTTATAGCTCTAGCATCCTTAATGTTATAGGTATCAATGGCAGCCTTCAACTCCTGCCTAGAACTAAAAATCATCCCTATAGCAAACTTTGGTTGTCTAATATCAGTTTTAGGGTTGAACTTAGGGTAAGAATCTAACTTTGCGTGATCACCTTCAACATCACTTAATTCCTTGTCATTCCATATGCTATCATTACCATATCCCAAGTCTGGATCTCCATCCTCTTCTCTAATTTGTTCATGAACATGACTAGAAAATTGGTCAGTATGACAGAATGTTCCATTTTCATCAACATCTTCATCAACATTCCTATCAAACAATGTATCATCATCTGCCATATCATACTCCTCATCCACAAGCCCCTCTGATTCATCACTATCATCACTATCATCCAAACTGTTCAAAGAACCTTCACTTAGTGGTATGTATCTTGACCCATAAGAGGAACTACCTAGAATATCAATTTCATCCTCAACTCCAACATAGTCTTGCCTAATCTCTCCAGCTGCAGCCTCTGCCCTCAGCATGTCATCCAAGTCCCCATGTTGCACAAAAATATCTACATCATTCCCATTCTGAAAATACTTCAACAGTCCCAACACATCAATATCTTTACTCAACAATTTACAACCCTTAGCCAATTCATCATGATGCTTATGATAAAACTTAGTTCTATCTTTATCACATAACTGCCTACACTTACCAACAAACTGTCTTAATACATCAATACTTACAGAATGCCCATTAACATAGTCGATGTAATCCATAGACCCTCCGACATAACGCGAAAATGGACTCAATAACAAAGCCCCTCCATGGTGCAATCGGATTGTCATTAAATCTGATTCGTATTCACCTAGAAAAAAGAACAAAATAACAAAATTAGTTATTATTGAAACACATTATTTAATTTGGCAAACCCCTAAATTAATTTGAGGAAAACAAAAAACCCTAGAATTTAGGGCAATCAGAAACCCTAATCGTTTTGGGGAACCAGAAACCCTAATCAATTTGGGAAATCAAAACCCCTAATTGATTTGGGAAATCGGAACCCCTAATTGATTTGGTAAATGAAAACCAATAATCGTAACCCCTATTCGATTTTATTGAATGAAAAACCCTAAAACGATTTCAGGGAATAGAAAACCCTAAATCGATCTGGGAAAAGTTAAAATAACCCAAAATCTATGTTATACAATCATAAGATAAGAAATCGTTTTGGGAAAACGTAACCCTAAAAAATTGATATTTGACACAAAAATCCAACACCAAACACTACAAAATTGATACTTTAAACAAGAACAAATACTTTTGAAAAGTCTATTAAAAAAGAGATAAAGAAATCCTTTGTTTTGTAATTCCCAGAAAATTCAAAAAGTTAAAAACTAAAAAAATCAATACTTTAAAGCCTTGGGACCTACCATATGCAGGTGCTTCTACACCACCATTATCACGTCTCAGAGCCATTGTAGGACCCAATAATCAAACCTTTGTTTAAGTTTTTTGATTGTTAGTTTGATTTTTGTCAGAGACCTTTGGATTCTAGTTGGTGTATTGATGTGGTAAAGTGTGTTGTTGTGTTCTAGGTTTTTGACAACTAAAATATGTTCAATAATTTAAGTCGGGTCATTTTTTCAATTTTAACAACTTAATTGTTTAGTTATAATTAATGTTAGTCTTAAACGTTTCTAAAATGATGTTTTGACCCCAAAAATAGACTCCAAAGGTCAAAATCGTCAAAAACTAACGTTTCTGTTAAAAATTGGACTATATCTACATAATTGAGGACTGCGACTGCAACGCTCTCAATTACTAGGACTAAAGTGCAACTCGGCCCAACTTACTGGGACCATTGCTGCAAAAAACTCCATAGTTAGTGTAATTTCATAAGCACACAAATCTATCCTACATTGTTCTACATAATCTGATATTCATTTGATATAATACGCTCAACACAGTTGACGGATATCACAAATATCATGGAGGGAGTTATTGTCAATGCGTTTCAGCACGAAGTGGAGCCTGTCATGAAGTCCCTAGAAGCCAGACACATGAAGAACACACTTGGGATTTGCGCTAAAACTGTTGGGTTTCTCACTCAGAAATAATCAAACTAATAAGCACGAAGAAGACAAATAAAACCCAAAAGGATGTGTAACTCGAAGACAAATAAAACCCAAAAAGATGTGTAACTCTGTGGTATCATTCATAGCACATGCCTATATATAGCCTGAGAATTACATTCGACCGTGCAACAGACAACATAAAAATGAGCCAACAAATGTGCAGCTAAAACAATATTAGACTCTTAACCTATTTCTATAAAACTGGACAACAAGTGTCATCTTATTTGACTAAAAGAAACTGACTAACAGACCCTTAAACTATATGATAATTACAAGGATTTTGCATGGCTATATGCATGATCTTCAAAACGCTTTGTACCGGTGAAATCTCCGGTCTATTACATGTTGTAATAGAAGGACCAAGAAGTGTTAAGTTTTCCGTCGGCCCCGCGTTGATAGAGTCTGGTTTTGGTGCATCAATAATTCGGTGCATCAGGTCAGGTACCCATTTAAAGGTTTCACGTGGGTACTGTACCCACTTGAAACTTCATCATTGGTACTTGTACCCAAATTGTACTATAACAATGGTACAATACCACATATTTATTTTGGATTGATAAATATGTGGTATTGTACCATTGTTATAGTACAATTTTCCTAAACTTTTTCATCTTTAAAGTCAAAATTAGGGTTCTTCAAAGCCGACTTTTTCCATGTTTGTTCCTTCAAATCTTATCCGATTCTGATACGATGAAGATGACTTATACCACCCCAATTGCAATTAAACTCTCCAAAATCAACTCCATTTATCCAAAACCTAAAAATTCTAATTCAAGAATAAGCTCCTACACTTACCCTTTTCCCCTAAATAATTATTGTGTTAAGAATAATCTCCCCTCCATCCTGGGACCATGCCTCTCTATTCTCGGCCCAAGCCCCTTCATTCTCGGCCCCCGACCTTCCGTTATCCGCTCTTCTCTTTTTAATCAGCCTCTACCACTCCCTTTAAGGTCTCGCCAATCCTTTAACAATTCTTCTCCTTTGTTCGACATTAAACCTCTGAAGTAAAAATCTCCACTTACAGTCACTAGGGGGACTAAACGGGTTCTGTAGAAGGAGTTTTCTCCTGTGTTACTGTGAGCAATCACTGACCGTTCAAGAAGAAAAAACCTACAATAGAGGTCGTTCCGAATGTTCAATTGCTTGAATCCAAAGTCTATCATCCTAGAAACTTCAAACGAGCGAAGGATGACGACATTTCTGTTTTGCCGATGTTGGCAAACCCGTTATGAAGCCTGGAACTAGGAATTTGGTCATGGTTGAGATAGAGAACATGGATTCGGTTAGTTTCACTCGGAAACGGAAACGGAAACGAGACTGGGCGTATGGACATTCGCTCTTGACTATGGAACTGGAGCAGAAGAAAGTCAAGTTGATGAAGGATGAAGGCTTCAACCGGATTGAACTTCAGCTCCACAGTCTCCCTAAGTCCACCACTCTAATTTATCTATTAATTATGTTGATAAAATGGCATGTGTGTTGCGCAACTATAACTGTCTTATGAAATTATTAGTAATACACTTGATTCTCAGTGTTTTCTCTACTAAAAATTCTCTTTTCAGTCGATTGAATATCGACAACCTTCAAAATTGTTGGATTTTCCGGGACATCGACCACGAGATACTTCCTCTGGTCTGCTCATGTCTAAAACGGTTATCCAACTAGCTAATTTTAGCTAATTTAATGTATCATATTAGTCCGTTGAATATTTGGGATCACAGCAAGCTACTCGCACTTGATGACGCTACACCCAGCTGCTGTTATCAACTATCTTTCCTTTATGTCATGTTTACTTACTTCAGGAAATCTCCAAATGTTGGAGTTTTTATTGTCTTTATGGCTTGTGTGAAACTTTAAATATTGTATGGTTTGTTCCTTATCTATAAAAAAAACATCTAATTAGAGACTTCTAGCTTTATGTAGTAAGATATATGTTAACTAAGTTTACATTTAATGTGAAAATAATATAACATAAACAATATTCGAAAAAATGAAAGTAGATATTTGATATATTAGTAGAAGATAATTATTGTACATAACATTTACAAAAATTAAAAAATTATACTTAATTTTATTCATATAAATAAGTTAAAAATTTGAACATAACAGGAGCAACTGCTTTGGTGTTAAAAATTTGACACTAACATTTTATATTTGTACTTTAGCAGCTTCCCAATTATTCACCAAACAATCAAAAATTAATATTTCAAATATGTCACTAAATTTCCAATAACTATATCTTGTTAAGTGCATATGTAAGTCAAATAGCTGACGAATAAAGTGTAAAATTTCTCAAAAAGTTGTCAACAAATTTTTGCAAGGAAATTTTTTTATTTTTAAATTAAAAGGTAATTTTTTAAATTTATTTGTAATGTAATTTTTTTTGTTACTAAATGGTTTGTAACGTCAAGGAGAAACAAAGTGCTTAAATAATTTGTACAAATTATTAAGGAGAAAAAAATGGTGACAAATATTGGAGGATTAGAGGGAAGAAGAGAAACTATATAGAAGTGTGTGTGATAACTGCTATATTCACCATGTGAATATTTGTACCGTTTTTATGAGTGTGAAAAATAAGTTGAGGGCCCAAATTATTTTAGGGGAGTTGATAAAGCACTACTCTTTTTTTTTGTATTTTTAGTTTTTGAAGTCCAATAATAACTTTTGAGAGAGCTGATGTACATGATCTAAGCCAAAGTTGAAATTGCCTTATACGTGGCCTTCATGAAGACGTGGGGCTTCAACTTAAAGAAAAAAAATCTTCTAATTAGACACTTCCCGCATTATATATAGTAAGATAAGATGAGAGACTTTTTGCAAAAAAAGCAAAGGAAAGTGACAAACTTATATGGAGTAATATAGTACATATACTCCCTCCACCCATAAATATTCACATTTTTTCTTTTTCATCATGTGTCGTGGGCAGATCTAGATTTGTTCAAAGTGGTTCAGTTAAACCACCAAAAACATATGTAGCTTAGTTGGTAAAGAAGGATATATGCCTTAATGAGGTCAATATTTTATTAGTAGTACATAAAACGGATAGAAAATCTTAATGTATATTCCGAACCACCACGTCAAAGTCGTTAGATCCGCCCTGATAGTAAACTTTTGCATATATCTGCAGATATCTATCGGCTTTTAACTAGCTATTTTTAAAATTTTGATTTAAAATTATGGGGAGGGAGTATAGAATTAAATGTGAGTAATAAAAATAATATTAAATATATATCGGATTACCTTTTTAGTGTATATATCCTTAAAAAAGTCGCTTGAATGACTCAAAAATGTTACATATGAGACGTCGGGAAAGCGATGTAACTAGGTGATGTCCAAGTACAAATTTGTAGTGGTTCCTTTAGTCGATCACAAATTTTACTCAAAAGATGAGTCACGAAATCATCTACGTTCAGAAGCGGATCTAGATATTGTAGTTTGGATGTTCGAAATTGATAAATTTTTTGAATTGTGGTTCAAAATACTCAAATGTATTGAAATATAGATACAAATCTTAATTTCTATTCATTCTTTTTAATACCTATATAAATTTTTTTATTTTACAAAAAAAATTATTGTTCGACCGAATATGATAGAACCTATATAGATCTGCCACTATATACCTTGTATGAATCATTATCTTTTGCTCCCTCCGTCCCTAAAAGATTGTCACATTTTGACTTTTATTAGTCAAACATTATAAAATTTGATCATGAATTCTCATTAAACGATAAGAAATAATATAGTCTTGTGGGACCTTGTTAGATTCGTCTCAATATATATTTTCGAAATATTAACTTTTTATAATCTTATTACATGTAGAATAATAGATATTTACGTTTTAAATCGTGTTTTGTTGACCACCAAAAGTCAAAATATGACAATATCATTTAAGAACGAAGGGAGTATTACATTTTATGTGACACTGTGTACTAATGTACTATACAATTACAATCCTTTAAACTCTTAAGATGGTGTAACAAGCAAGATTTATTTTACAATATATGTAATATTATTAATTAGCCACACGGTGTTCGTACGTTATTATGGGGCAAATTGGCAATTATTAAAAGAGATAGTAGTAGGCTAATTGCACTAAATTAGATTATTTGGAGATCTCTAATAAGATTGTCAAAGTCAAACAACAGGAACTAATTTATGGACCAGGGATTGACCAGATAATACCATGCTTGCAATTTAATTAATAATTTTTGTACGATATATAAGAACTTCGAAAAAAATTAAGATAATCAATTATAATGTAAAAGTAAAGGGCTAGGGGCAAGATAAATATATAAAATCATCTTCTCAAATGAATTTGTCGCAATAATCTAATATTTGTTTAGAAATACATTACTAAATTCATTTAACAATAATTATTGCTGGTTTTTTGGAGGTCGATTTTTGCTCCTTTCTTCACGGTCTCACGGATATACTTGATTTTGAAAACTTTTGTTCTAAGTCTGTTATTTGCTTATAATGAAATCATTAGTGTCTTTTGGAATCATGTACTGGAAGAAACTTATTACTTCCTTTACGAACAAACTCGTATAGTCTAGTGAAAAAGATTTTTGCTAGTGACATACTGGAAGATTCTTCGCCTCATAAAACGCCTTATATCTGAAAAGATGGGACTCAAACATGTATAGCATAAATAAAATTATTCGAGCAGAATTATCAAACAGTAAAGGATCGTATTAGAAGCTTTGATCACATACCACCAAGATGGAAGCCATCTGCATTTAATTAACTCATAATGAAATTGAAATAGTGATTAACTTGTACTTTTAGGTGTTGACATTTTTTTTACACCATTTAATATTACTTGGTCGAATTGATGGCTAAAATTAATAAACAAAAGAAGTCAAATAAAGGAGTATGTTGACTAGCCAAATCAATGAAACTTGGCCGATATAATATTCTAGTACTTATTATTACTCCAGTGGCTTTGAGTGATAATCAAATTGACGATATTATTATAGCCACCATAATCATATTCTTGCTTATACTTCAATTGAAAGATTTATTATTTGACAAGAAAAACATTTGATTTGATTACCTAAGCAAGTCCAATTTCTCAATTTTTTATTACTCTAATTTCAAATTTAGAATTAAATTAACAATTATAGAAAATTAATCAAAATCAAAATTATATATTTTTCATTTCAGCCGGGACGAAGCCTTAATCATATGCATGCAAGTAGGGACGGAACCAATTTACTGTAGAGAGAATTTCAAGTAAACAAAATTAAGGGGAAAAAATGTATGTTAGACCTCAAATAAATTAGACGAATATTTAATCATTTAATCTATTTGTTTTTATGTAGCACTTATGTTAGTATTTTAATATATTTAATTAGATATTGTTTACAATAAAACATTTTTTGTATATGATAAACTAAATCTTGCAGAGTATTTAGCATATGTTTTGAAAGAAAAATAGTTCGTTAGTTAGTTAAAATCTTACATATATAGCATGATGTAAGATTGCATCATACTTCCTGTCTTTTTTTATTTTGTCTTTAGATTTGTTATAGTAAACCTTAAAAATTTTGACCATGAATTTTTATTAGTAGATAAGAAATAATATAGTCATATTGGATCTCATTAGATTCGTTTCAATTTATATATATCAATTTTTTATAACTTTTACCTATGTAGAATTGGAGATATTTTTGTTCTAAATCGTGTCTTGGTGACCGTGAAAAGTCAAAAAACCAAGATAAAAAAAGACAGAGTGAGTATATAAAAAAATTGAGACCTCAAACTAAGGATCCTAGCAGCCGCTCTCTGTCTTAGGTATGATGTCAGAGGTTATCGTGAGATGTGTCTCGCCTGATCAGGGGACTAAAGCTTGCCCCTTAACCACTTCAAAACACAAGGTTCCCTCTCAGTGGGAATCGAACCTAAATTGCATGAAGAGGCGAGACTGCTTGACACTTTGCACTCTAGTTCTTTATCAGTTGAGCTATGTCCCAGAGAAACATTGCATTATAATTTCATGTAACTTGAGATAGTACAGATTACTCTAATATCTTTGAAAGGATCGTATTGCAATAATGTGTACATCTCTTCGACTGACCCAAAAGATGAGGTGAACATCAAGAATGCAAGTAGATGACTAAATAAAATAAAATTAATATTTCGCCAGCTAATAGCTTCCATTTTTTGCTTAATTTGGTGCCCTCGTTTGCATATAAAATGAATGTCTAATGGACTTAAAGAATCATGTATTTTTTACTTGCCTAAATAAAATTTGTATCATCCAGTAACATATAGATCAGATTAATTAATTATTCGAGTGCGACGATGAGATCTTGGTTTATTTACCTATTCTTACTCTCTTTGATTGTTGTTTGCGTCATTGCTGATGGCGATGGTCGTGATAATGGTGATGGTGGTGATGGTGGCGGTAGTGATGATAAAGTCAGACCCATCAATCGTCGTGGCGGGGGGCTCGAGAGGAATTTTTATAGGACAAGTTGTCCTACAGCTGAGAACTTGATCAGGGACATTACATATAGCAAAGTTAAAAATGATGCTAAATTAGGTGCTAGACTCCTCAGGATTCACTTCCATGATTGTTTTGTTAAGGTATCAAAACAAAATAATCTAAATTCAATAAAATTTACTCATATTGTTTATTACTAATGGAAATTGGAGTAGTAAATAATCAATATTACATGCATGCATGTTGTTCAATGCAGGGTTGCGATGCATCTCTTCTACTAGATAGAGCTGGAGACGAAAAATCCGAAAAGGAGGCAAGATCCAATTTGTCACTCTTAGGTTTCGAAGTCATCGATGAAATCAAGAGCGCGGTGGAGAAAGAATGCCCTGGTGTTGTTTCCTGTGCTGACATTGTTGCCTTAGCTGCTCGTGACAGTGTTTCCTACCCTGTGAGTCCAATTGTCGCGTAGAAAGTCGAAAATATCAATTAAAATGAATTCTTTAAGTTCATTATGAGCTAAAACAATATTTCTGTTGGCGTTTATTGTATAATGCAGTTCGGGAGGTCTATGTGGGACGTCTTGACAGGAAGAAGGGATGGTAGTATTTCTCTGGAGACAGAAGCCAGCGCACAACTACCTTCATCTTTCGCGAATTTTACAAGCCTTTTACAACTCTTCGCCTCTAAAGGTCTCGATGTCAATGACCTTGTCGCATTATCAGGTATTACATTATGTTTAAACGTAGGAATAAATTTTGGAGTGAAAAAATCATTCCCCTCGATCGTTTTCTGATGGGGTGATACGATGAACTCTGACCAGGTGCACATACAATTGGGGATGCACATTGTGGTACATTTTCGAGGAGGCTATTCAATTTCTCAGGCAATGGTGATATGGACCCTTCCATAGATCCAATTTATGGCGAGGAATTGAAGAAAATATGCCCTCTCCCTACGAACGGTGCAACTACAGTTGAAATGGATCCACAGAGCTCCCTCACTTTCGACACCAATTACTATGACATGCTCACGAAGAACAAAGGTCTGTTTATATCTGATGCTGCACTTCTTACAGACAGAAGATCAGCGCGAATAGTGAGACAATTGCAATCGCCAAAAGCGTTCTTCAGAGCTTTCGCTGCATCCATGATAAATATGGGCGCCATAGAAGTCCTGACAGGAACTAATGGAGAAATTCGGGAGAATTGTCGTGTTGTCAATCCTTAATCAATTGTTGTTAACCTTATTGTTCATAATTAACATATCACGTATATTAATTCATGTCGTTATAATAATTTAAGAATATCAAAAGCCAAAAGTGAGCTATTGATATTTGAATGTTCTGTTTAATAAAAACTGTATAAAAATCATACAACAAACTATTTGAGCATATCACGTACATTAATTTACATTAATTCTGCGTTTTCCTTAATTGAAAACTATAGTACAAAATTACACCAGAGAATCGAGCAAAATGCAAGGATCCTGTAACATTACCTGCGAGAAATGATCCCCTTTGTATATCCGCGATTAGGTCTAATTATCTGGCTTTTGACCCGAGTGACTAAACCACGGATTCTCTGATCACGACGCCAAAAGTATCTACCCTGACTGGTATGATAAATTTCTCAAGGATTAATCGTGTAACGGAAATGAAATCAGTCTAACATATGATACTCATAAAGTTATCCAATCGCATATGATAATTTGGTTTAAGAAGCTCATCCTTGAATGTTTTTCTCCACACAGGAATCGCGAAAAGGAATGCAAATATGTCACCGTCTGAGCACCAATGATGTTGAATCAAGATATAGATTTCCATTAGACAATGCGAAAATTTGAATCTACTTCGTATTTAGTTTCAATCAACGAGAGATTGTTAATCACTGCCTTTACATTAGATGACAATCATTAAGAGGGATACAACAAAATTGTCATGCAGTAAGAAGTAAATCTGTTACACCAAGAATGCAAAAAACTTATGGATACAAAAGAGTATTATTGAAGAACAGGTAATTAACCGAAATGTTTCTCCTTGTGATTCGAGGTCCATTATGTCAACATACTTTGCAGCTCCTTCGGCAGTTTCCTGGAATGTCGGGAGTTCCAACCATATATTCCGGATTCTTGGTGCATTCTCCGAGGGCTGCCCATTTATCGCAGTTGCCATTTGAGTCTGTGCAATTTCCAGTGGGAACCAAAATCTTATCAAATGAATCTACATGAATCCATTTCGTAGCAGACCACTTCTCCCCCGCGATCACAGGGCACCCACCATGGAGACTCTTGGGGTCTGGTATGGCGCTAGGATGTAGGCTGAAGAAGAGAAGGGCATCCCCTTTACGAGCCTTCACTGTAGCATTCCAAAAATTGAAGCACACCATTACAAACAGGTCAATTTAGTGTGTACAATAATATGACTACAAAATTACACTACAAAAACGATATTAGGCCTCACCTGCTACACCTTTCTTTGCACACTCGGACAAATCCTCATCAGCTGCAACAGCTCTGCGGCGAGGACGCTCCTGTTGGCAGTTGAGGGAGAAAATGTTAAAAGAACTTTATTGGAGTTATCAAAGTTCTGTAAAGCAAAACAGGAGAAGCTTCATCATCTGAAAAACACAAACCATAACATGGTACTAGTTACTGTCTTATTGAAGTCACCTCAACTGACCTCTGCTTCGGGAAATACAGTTTCACCACCTTTCTCAACATCTGAAAGATACATAAGTACAGTAGCTATGCGGTGACCGCCACGAGCTATATTAGCCTGGTCGGAAAAATAATCGTAATGCGGGTCATACTTCTGGCCAAATTCATAGTGAAGTACTTGTATATCTTCTCCATTATCTGGGAATAAGAAAATAAATCAAAAGAACATGTAATCGTTCATGTTATTCCGGCCAAAAGTGAAACAGCTAAGACACAAAGACCCACTTATAACAACTGAAGAAAGACAAATATAAATGGACTCACAATACTTACATTCATGTTAGATCAAATGCCACAAGTATCAAATTACGATTATGAACATTTAACAGAGTAAACTAACATTGTGTTCCAAGTCTACAATTATTTTTCCAAGACACTTATAAAGAAAAAAAACACTTAAAAAGAAAATTTTCTGAATTTTATCGTGGTTAGAGCAGGAGTAATGTCACTAGATTTCACCTTTTGGAAGGAATGTCCACGTAGAAATTTTGTCCTCAATCCCAGAAACTATAGGATCCTGTAGCAACGGATAAGATGGAATTGAGACGGTATGATATCTAAAGAGTTCCCTTTCGGGGTAATGAAAGAAGAGAACGGAAGATATAGCAACTACACATAAACACCACTTTATGTTAAGCAAACGAAAGATAATATCCAGTAAGTGCAGGGATGTACTGTACATAAATATGTGCCTCATATATGCCAACAGCCCAACACTGGTTTGTCTACATGCAATATCTTCAAGAAACCATACTACATCTAATCGAATAGAAGCAGAAGTCATTGGAGAGAGAACGAATCCCACCTTCCTGGACTGGATATTTTAAGTCGTTACACATCAATATACGGTAAGTCTGTTGGTCCATGAGTCCATCAAGGCCTTCAACATCCGCAAGTTCATACATTTTCTTACATATCACTATATCAGGTGGCTCGTAGATATCTCGAGGGAAATAAGCGTTAACTTGCGTTGTGGTGAACTGCTTAGGGAGAAGGAACATATACAGATTGAAGCTAGCTCTAAATTCATTGCCATTAAGCCACACATGTGTATACAGTAAACCAGCACCACCATACTCCCACTTAGACTGAATCAGTATTAGGATTTAGTACTCATCATTAGAATGATGGAGATATCAATAAAATTCCATAAGCCGACAAATCGTCCCCTATACAACACAAGTCCATATACCAAACACTGCTACCATAAACAGAGCACTTCAAAACAAAGCAACAACGTATGGACAGGACACGAAAAGTGAGATCCAAGATACAAATAACCACCATAATTACAGCCAAGTTTCATTCTTTTTGAGCTAACATGTAGTATATATACAATATTAAAAGCAGCAATACTAAAACCAAGATGCACTAAGGACCTGGATACAAACCTTTGCTTTAGCAATAAACATTCCAGAGCTCGTCCGGACCTCGCTAAGCTTACTTTCCCCTGACAAATTATCTGCCACTTCCGACCTTGTCAGCTCAGTTTTCGCCTATTAATTTTCACAATGCACAAAATCATATAAACACACGCGAGATTCACTCAAGCTACTCCTGTTTTCAAACCTCAATTGCGATCACCTTATGAACTCGAAAATTAAGCTCTTTTATATGACAATAATTTAGAATGGCCATTCGAATTAAATAACAACTATTTCTTAGAAATAATAATATCTCAACTATAGATCCACAAAACAATACAAATCAAATAATTAATCGATTCAGATAAAAATAACAATAATTGCATACAACTTACCAGAGATATCAAATGATTGCATTCATCATCCGTTAAAAATCCTTTGTAAACAAATGCCCTGAATCATATACACTTTTTTTAATTAAAAAAAAAAAGGAAAAATAATCATATTAAGCTACAATTCAACTGCTTCACTGAACTAACAAATCATATTCCTAAAAAAATGGAACATATAATTTAAACTAAGTCTTAAATCAAATTACTAAAATATGCACTCCACACTTGGATCAACGCAAAAAGAACCTCCTTCTTATAACAGGGCACTAGCAATAGCTACCCGTTTAGACGGGATCCTCTTCAAAGACATTAAGTCACCTATCTGTTTAGACGGGCGTCTTTTCAAAGACATTAATTCATCACACTATGCTTAGATTCGGAGCATATTTAGAGACATTAAGGCGTGTCCATGAGACGGAAGACTCTTCAAAGACATTGAAACGAAATACGAGATGGTTAAAAAGTGACCTGGGTTTCCATGAGATTTGTGTGACTTTAGATGGATTAATGATCGAACTTATTGGAATTGCACAGCGGAAATAAATAAACGAAACAATGAAAGACAAAGTATTTGGTTGTGGTTTTGGCAACGCCTACACCACTAATAATAGCTATATTAATGAAGAAAAGAATGAACGATTACAATCAATCAACTCTTAACCTTGCAACTAGATAGCTAACTATTGTAGAATAATAATGAGAACGTAACCTCAATAGTTGAGTTACACCAGATATATATAGAGATATTATCCTAGTCCTATTAGGTGTCTAATGACATTATCACCCAATCAACTAGAACTCCTATCTATACTCTATCTCTGGAAACTCCAACTCCTTGAGTTCTTTGAGTTCTAACAGAACTCTTTCCAACGTTTGCACAGAGACTTGCAAGCGAGGAAAATCCCAACAATTCTCCCCCTTCCGAGCTTCGAAAGTGAAGAATTGTCGCCCCTTATAATTCAATAAGCTGACGATGCTGGAGCTATACCAAGCCCAGCAATTAAGCAACAAGTATCATGTTTGCCCTTAGGTAGAACCTTTGTTAACATATCAGCACCATTATCGTTGGTGTGAACCTTAACAATGAACACTTGTTTCTCATCTAACACATCCCTAATCCAATGATATCTTACTTGGATGTGCTTCGACTTTGAGTGGAAGGAAGGATTCTTGCTCAAGTGTATTGCACTTTGAGAGTCGCAAAGCATGATGAACTTCTCTTGCTCGATGCCTATCTCCTTGAAGAATCGCTTGACCCATAAAAGCTCCTTACAACATTCTGTAATAGCGATATATTCAGCCTCCGTGGTTGAGAGTGCTACACACCTCTGCAGTTTGGATTGCCAAGAAACAGCACCTCCAGCAAATGTAAATAAGTACCCAGAAGTGGACTTCTTCGAGTCCAAATCCCCAGCCATATCCGCATCGGTATAACTTTCCAATGTTGCACCTTGATTTCCATAGCACAAACATACAGTAGAGGTCCCCTTTAAGTACCTTAGTATCCACTTAACTGCCTCCCAATGCTCCTTTCCTGGCTGCGATAAATATCGACTCACAAGTCCTACTGAGTACGCAATGTCAGGCCTCGTACAAAGCATGGCATACATCAGACTACCAACGGCCGAAGCATATGGCACCTTCTCCATGTATTGCACCTCCTCTTCGCTTAGTGAACCCATCTTAGAGCTCAATTTAAATTGAGAGTTCAAAGGACAACTAACTGATTTTGAGGATTCCATGTTGAATCTTGCTAACACCTTTTGAATGTAACGTTCTTGTGACAACCAAAGTAGCCTGTTAGCGCGATCTCTCCTGACTTCCATACCAAGGATATGTTTGACACTTCCGAGATCTTTCATCTCGAATGCTTTGCTCAATTGATTCTTAAGTTCTTTGATTTTATCCATGTTCTTGCCCACTATTAACATGTCGTCAACGTAGAGAAGCAACACAATGAAATCATCTTTAGAGAATTTTTTAATGAACACACAGTGGTCAATTTGTGTTCTTGTAAAAACATGCTCCCCCATAAAAGAATCAAATTTCTTATACCATTGTCGCGGGGCTTGTTTCAACCCATATAAGCTTTTCTCTAGCTTGCAAATCATATGCTCCTTCCCCTTGACTTCGAACCCTTCCGGTTGCTCCATGAAAATATTCTCTTCAAGATCACCATGAAGAAAGGCTGTTTTGACATCTAATTGTTCAATTTCTAAGTCCAAGTGAGCAGCGAGACCGAGTATTACCCGTATCGACGTCATCTTGACTACTGGAGAAAAGATGTCCTCGTAGTCGATTCCTTGTCTTTGAGCAAAACCCTTTACCACCAATCGTGCTTTGTACCTCGGCTTGGCATCTCCATCTCCCATCTTTAATTTATAGACCCACCTATTCTTCAAGACTTTTTGTCCAGGAGACTTAGTAACAAGAGTGAAGGTCTTATTTTTGTTTAATGATTTCATCTCTTCCTTCATTGCTTCCATCCACTCATGTTTGTCTTCTCGCTCCATAAGCTCTTGAAAACAGGTTGGTTCTCCTCCATCAGTGAGCAATACATAGTCATGAGGAGGATATCGATTCGACGGTGTTCGAGTCCTTGTTGAGGTCCTTACGGTTGGTGGGTTAGCAACATGTGGAAGTTGAGTGTCCATCTCCCCCTGACTAATGGCTTGGCCATTCTCATTCACTTCATTATGATCATCAATATTATTTTCATCATTGCAATCCACAGCATCATCAGTAGCTATGTTGTCTTGATTTTGAGACTCTTTTTGAGTAGTCATGGGATGCCCAACTTCATTATCATCATCGGATTCATACTCGATCACTTCATGATCTCCCAACTCAATCGGTACATCAATGTTAAAGTCCTTGATTGTTTGGTCTTCGAAGAACACAACATCACGACTCCTGATTACCTTCTTTGTTGCTGGGTTATATAGTTTATAACCAAATTTATCATCTCCAAAACTCAAGTGGACACATTGTTTCGACCTATAATCGAGTTTGGTTCGTTCATCTTTAGGAATATGAACAAACGCTCTACACCCAAAAGTCCTTAAGTGTTTAAAAGATGCCTTCTTGTTATTCCATACTTCTTCTGGAACTTTGCCATCCAATATAGTAGTTGGAGATAAATTGATTATTTGAATGGAAGCACACAAAGCCTCACCCCAGAAAGTCCTGGGTAGGTTTGAATGTGATAACATGCACCTCACCTTCTCCATAATGGTTCGATTCATCCGTTCGGCTAGGCCATTGTGTTGAGGAGTCTTGGGTACGCTCTGTTCGTGCCTAATTCCATGACTTCGACAATATTGATCAAATTGTCCAACGTACTCTCCACCATTATCGGTACGAACACACTTGAGAAAACCACCTGTTTCTCTCTCGACCATGACATGGAATTGTTTAAAAATCTCAAAGACTTGATCCTTAGATTTCAATGGATATGCCCACACCTTTCTGGAATAATCGTCTATAAAGGTCACAAAATAAGAGCACCCACCTAATGTTCTCGTAGTCATTGGTCCGCAAACATCCGAGTACACAAGCTCAAGTATTTTATTTTTCCTTTGAGCATGTTTATTGAAAGTAGCTCTATGATGTTTGCCCATTAGACAGTGAGAACACTTTTTCATAGTAGTATCATCAAACTTTGATATAAGCTCTCTTTTGGACAGAATTTTGAGCCCCTTTTCGCTCATATGGCCGAGTCGATTATGCCACAAGTCTATTTTAGGTTCAACCACGTTGACACCAATATTAAGAATTGCTAGTTTGGTTCGATAGAGAGTACCTATTTTTGAACCTTCAGCAATTAGTTTTGAATCTTTCATGAGTGTCCATTTACCTTCTCCAAATACATTGAAGTACTTTTGATCATCCAATTTTCCAGATGAGATTAAATTCATCCTAAAGTCTGGAATATAGCGTACATCTTTCAAGATAATTATGCCGCCTCGAGTCGACTTTACATGAACATCTCCAATTGCTATGATCTTTGATGCACCATTGTTGCCCATTCGTGCTTCACCGAAGTTCCCTTCTTTATATGTATGAAAGAACTCCTTGTGGGGTGTAACATGAAACGAAGCACCCGAATCAACAACCCATTCATCATCGCTTGAAACATGGCAGATTTCCCCAGCCCCAACAACGATTAGATCACCGATTGAGTTTACTACTGCAATATTATTATCTTCAGCTTTCTTGTTCTTGACCGTGCCGTTGGCTAGGTCCTTTTTAAACGAGCGACACTCAGACTTCCAGTGTCCTTGTTTATTGCAATAATGACATAGGTCTTCTTTCTTGGTGTACTTTGTTTTTCCAGGAAGTGGTTTCCCTTTCTTCTTCCACTTCTTTTGGTCATAAGTTAGTGCGTCACCTCCCAAAGAACCACTCTTTTGTTCTTCATTACCGCCCCTCCTCTCGTCTTCATTAAGGAGGGCATTAGTGACCACCTCCTTGCTTAAATTCCCATCTGTAACAGATGAGCTTAATGACACAGAGAGTGTGTCCCATGAGTCAGGCAATGATCCTAAAGTCCATATAGCTTGTGATTCATCATTAAAATCAAACCCCATTGTATTTAGCTGGTTGAATATGTGTTCTAACTTGTTGAGATGTTCAGTCAAGGAAGATCCATCCACATATCTCAATTTCCCCAGCTGTCTAATCAATGACACTCTTTGGTTTGAATTGTTTCTCTCATATAGCCCTTGAAGTTTCTTCCAGCAGCCATATGCAGTAGTCACCTTCTCTACGTGATGAATTACACATGAATCTATATATTCTCTTATAAATCCAAGACTTTTGCGATCCAGTGCACTCCACTCATGTATGTCAGCCCCCGCAGGCCTGACACCTTCTTGTTCAATTGGTCTAGCTAGATCTTTGACGTACAATCGGTCCATCATCTTCGTCTTCCATATATGATAATTTGTCGAGTTCAAGAGTATCATCTTTGGCTTGTCGGGGCCGCCCATGGTGGCTGCCTGAGCTCTTGATACCACTTATTGGAATTGCACAGCGGAAATAAATAAACGAAACAATGAAAGACAAAGTATTTGGTTGTGGTTTTGGCAACGCCTACACCACTAATAATAGCTATATTAATGAAGAAAAGAATGAACGATTACAATCAATCAACTCTTAACCTTGCAACTAGATAGCTAACTATTGTAGAATAATAATGAGAACGTAACCTCAATAGTTGAGTTACACCAGATATATATAGAGATATTATCCTAGTCCTATTAGGTGTCTAATGACATTATCACCCAATCAACTAGAACTCCTATCTATACTCTATCTCTGGAAACTCCAACTCCTTGAGTTCTTTGAGTTCTAACAGAACTCTTTCCAACGTTTGCACAGAGACTTGCAAGCGAGGAAAATCCCAACAGATTGGTAGTGCAGTAAGAGTTGCTCAGATTCTCAAACAGCTAGACATGGACATAAGCGTCTGGAATATAGGACCACCTCAAATCTTTGTCACTTATTACCTACCGTAATATCGAGAAAAGATCATATACCTTCTTTTCTTATTAAAAAAAATTATGTATAATTATAATGTAATCACCGAATACACAATATATTACTGTTGTATTAGGAATTATATCGAAAATGCAACTTAAAAAGTAAATTCGATTAGATGCTACACTTTTTTTATCCTTTTTAGTCATAACTGTAGTTATAATTTTTTGTTTCAAGTTAGTTGTCATTATATAATTTTTAATGGATTTTATCATGTTTTATTTATTCTATACATGTGCATATTAAATGTAACTAGATATATTTAATGACTAATTTCATATAAATTAGAGATTCACGTCATAAGAAAATTTGATGACTAATTATATATGAAGTTGTATTCTCTATGGAAAACTCGAAATTATACATGTACATCACATGATTTTCCTCAAATTCAACTGTATATAAATTGCATGCTTCATAAACTTCACTAAAATGAAATGATGGATTTCGATACACAACCAAGAGTTACATTAGAAAGGTTGGACAGAATAAACCACGTCGTTTTGTAAACCATGCTCGCGAACAAGCTTAGGCCTTAATGGACATTACGCGTAATCAACCCCTCGAATATGTCGTATAAGTCCTTGTTGTCTGGACCAAACATTTCTTCAGCCTTTCGTAAGGTTTCCTGAATTGTTCAAGTGGTGGGGTATGTTAATGTTAAGAAAGGTCTAATTATCAAATTGAGGATGGTGCTTGGAGATGCTACATTAACATACCTCTCTTGTTTGCTTGTGTGAATTCAAATCTTTAACATTGGCCAAGAAGGCCCCGAATTGCTCATATGACAACCGACTCCTTCATAACGAAAGAAAAGATCATATGAAAATCCGCGTGAGACAAAAGAAAGACAGGGGATCTATGTTAATGGCATATAATACACAAGTGACCGCCATTTTGAAATTAGAGTATTCAGTAACGTGGAGAACCACGTTATAATGTGGAGAACCACGTTCCTGAATGAATGACCCTGTTGCATTTTTAGAATGAAGGAGTATAGCAATAGTGGAAACATTTTTACCTTACTTGTCGAAAGAACTCTTTTCCATCCACTCGTGTTCTCCCTAATGATGGAATGAAACTGGTTATATATCGAAGAAAACATCATGCTAAGGTGATATTACACGTTACATGTGTGGCATATATGATATTGATGAGATGGTTTGAACCATTGAACTAATCAAAGAATGTTGTTCATACATTCAAAATAAATGTAATGTGTAAACTTCATCAGAGACTATTGCATATGAAAAAGTAAGGTGATCGAGATACACAAAATTAATGGAAAATTAATCGAAGCCTAAATCTGTAATCTACTCAGAAGATTGAAGTTGACTTCTAGGATGTTTGCAAAACTGACCTGATTGTGATTCATAGCCTGGCATTGAGCTATATTGGCTTGGAGGCATCGAAAACATTGAAGATCTATCATCAAACAATCCTCTTGTGGTGGAAAATGAGATAGAATGTCTCCTAGGGGACGGCTGTCTGGATGATCGACTTGGAGATACAGATGCAGAAACAGTTGGAGGTGAACCAGGTGGAGTAAGTTTAGGTGTGCTAGTCTGGGATGCCAAAAGCATGCTCTGGGATACTCGGCTTCTTGATGGTGCAGCTTCAGAAAATATAGTTTCGGTATCAAAAATGAATGTTCGCATTAAAAATGCATAACGATTACTATATCAGATTAAGCGTGGAAAGCACCTTCTGCATCATTATCTTCTATCTGTAAATTTCCTGTCTCTGAAAATTGACTCCTCATAGATGATGTCCTTGAGGCTGTCAATGTAGAATCTTCTTCTGACGAGAGTTGCAACAAATCGTGAGATAGTACGTAAACATCAGAACTGAAAATGCATTCGTTTTAGACACGTCTTCTGAGGAGAGTTGCAACAAATTCGTGAGATAGTACGTATACATTGGAATTGAAAATGCATTCGTCTTTGTTCTTTTAAGTAAGTTGATATGATCGCCTAAACTCGTGAGATAATAGGAAACTGTCAGAATTGAAAATGTACTTATTTTTGTTCTTTGGACTAAGTTGATATCAGTGCTTCTGGAGGCATGGGCTATAATAAGCATAAACCAAAGAATTAATCGAAACAAGAAAGCGTGGGAACCCTGGAACTAATACACATGAATCGGGTGGCATATGGAGGCGAGAAGAGCAAGATGCAACCTGTCTGACTTTGAGCAATGGGGCCATCAGCAGCAGGATTGCTTCCCTGCCAAACAAAGAGTTGAGGAAGGTAAATTTTGCAAACGACGTTCCAATTCCGAGTCAAGCATTGATTAAGTATACACGAAGGAATCCAACGCTTACTGGGATATCATCCTCGTCTTTGAGAGAGCGCATGAGCGTCTTTCTGAAAGATTCCAGCTGAAATTTTAAGACCATATAAGCTCTCGGCAACGCTTAAAACTTCCATCAATATGCATTGAACTATATAAAACTTATATCTGCAATCCTCTATTATCAGCTATTAGAGCAAATATCATACATATTTTATGTACAACTGTGGTAATATTATGATCATCTGAGACATCAATTATTACTTTCCCAAAAATAGAGGGAGGCGTATAGACAACAACCAATAATTTTTCGAAAATTATATTTTTATTATTACTTTTTAAAAATGATTTTCATCCGTCAAAAATGAAGTAAATATCAAAATTGTCCCATCAAGTTGTACTTTGGGTTCAATTAGAGATCAAAGTGCAACTTTTATGCCGATTTCGGGATTAAAATGCAACTTTAATTGATAATATTTGAACGAATATTTAGTTTGTAGCCCAAAGTGTAACATGTGACATCATTAATAGTCAAAGTACAACTAGAAGCAATCATCAGGAACCAATTGGCTAACTAACTTGCCGAAAATGTTCCATTTAGCCCAAAATTTTCATATTTCTTTCACATTATTCTAACTCATTCGTCCTATATAAAAATTTCTCGTTTTATCACTAATTCGAAGTACACTCTACATTACCTTAACCACGTCGCGGTTTAGCTTCCTCACGGTGCTCATCAACGATGCATTCTCCTTCAACAATCTCTCCTTCATCACCACAACCCAAACAAAATTATAAGAACTAAATTAAACCTAATCAAGTTCAACTGAAACCAAACTTCATCCTACATTTATACTAAACAATATCATCAGTTATATAAATATGACGTCTTCGTGCATGAACAATTACCTTTTCTTGCTCAGCACGGGTGAGTCGGTCAGCTGAGTCGGAGAGAGAAGCGTCTAGGTTGTCAACATGGGATTGGAGGTCGGAGATGATTGCGTCACGGTCGGTGAGGCTTTGTTGGAGAGCAGACAGCTCTGATTCCAAGGAGGAGACACGTGTCGAGAGGGCAATGGATGTGATTTTGCGTGCAACATCGAGTTGTTCGAAGGGGTCATGTGGTAGTAACTGAAGAAGCTCCTCGGGAAGGTCGAAACTCAACTTCGATGTTTCTACTTCTTCATTTGATTCTTCAGACAGCATCTTTTTTTGTTTAATTTGCTGTCTTGGGAACTGTTGTAATGATTAAAATCCAGTATTTTTATTTGTCTTTTTTAAATGTTTGGTTTTATTTTTATTTATTGGGTTTATCTAGTTTTGTTTGGTGTGGTGAGGAATGAGAGGTTGGAATGTGAGATAAGGGCTAATTCTTTTGGATTTTGTTTAAGGTTTTTATCTTTATGTTTGGGAAAATATGTGGTTCATCTTTTGATGGTAGGATATTTGGATTTTGTTGAGTTGTCTAAAGAAATTGTTATTTAATAAATATAATCGAATTTATAAAGCATTAGTTATAAGAGACATGCGTTGTATGTGATAATTTTATTGTATGTTCGTTGCATATTATTATTTGTAGGATAGTTAATAGTTGTTGTAGTAGTAAAGTAAGTAAAACTTATAGTAGAAAAGATGTTTTAAGAAAATGATTGCTATTTTTTAAAATAAAGTTATAAAACTAATTTTGCAACGTTTGTTCGAAGTCGATAATGAGCATACTATATGATGTTCTACGCTCCTCTTGGACCTCGATGAATGGGCTTTCCACAAAGTTCTATATGAGACCAACAGAGTTCTTTGAGCTAGGCCGAGCCTGGAATTGCCTAGTGGAAGTGGTGCATTTGGTTGCACTAAGGAGCGCCTTAGGAGCCGGCTGATCTCTAGAGTAAAGGTTCCCTTTCACCTGAAAGTGTGGTCGGGGTACGACCACAGACACTCCAATGCTTAAGTCGGTAAGTATTCAAGTGAGTGTTAGAGCAATATATGTCAGTGTAATCAATAATCAATTACCTCAAATGAAGTTACTTCTTCCCTTTACAACGATAAGATGAGATAGGAAGGATTGTACCTGATGGAGGAGATGGTGACACTTGTAACCATCCTGAGCGATCGTACCATATGAGAAGGCTTAGCCCACTCATGCCCTGATGGATAAGGTGAGATGGGGCGAGCCCTAATATCCATAAGGTTGGCCCGTGTATGCACTGATGAGTCAGGTGGCATAATGGACGAGCCTTGCTGGTCGAACCCATGTGGCTAGGCTTGTATGGACGTAGCCCCATGTTGGCATATCTTAAGGCTAGATCATTATACCATACATCGCATGTAATATGAACATCATATTTAAACAACATGATTTATAGCTTTATTTTCAAAAATAGTAGTCATTTGTTTAAAATATTTTTTTAACTATAATTTTGACTTAGTTTATTTTTCTTATAATTATTAGTTATCCTACAAAGAATAATATGCAAACAATGTGCAACAAAACTACCATGTGTAGCGCACATCCTTAATAATAATACAATAATGTTTTTACATCAATATAAGAATAATAAACTGAGTTCAATACAAACATGAGATGCATTCAAATTTGGATTGCCAAAATGACCACCTTTTATTTTTAACCAATGGTTAGCTGAACCCTACTATATCTGGAGCTTTAACATCTTTCTTTGGGTGGTAAATACCAGCCTCTTTGCATGTTTAGCCATCGGATTCCTCCTCACGGAACTGTAGAGGCACTGTCTTCATTGCTCTAAACTTTCCAACATAGTTTACATGCTCATTCTCCAACCAGTACAATCACAAAAATCATGTCACAAAAGTCCATTGGCAATAAATACTTCTAACTTTGGACATTTGTTTGTTTTAGAGATATTATGAACAAACTTGTATAATCTTATTAGAGATGCAGGCTGACTCCGAGCTCTCTTTGCCCTCCAGGTAGGTAAGTCGTTGTTTTGAGGTTCCATTGCTCCGGGATGAAAGGTGTTCCGTGGCTCTTTATGCTCCGGGTGCTCCGAGTGCTTCAAGTGTTCCGAGTGCTCCGAGTGCTCCGGGTACCTAGGCGACGACCGAAGTCGATCGTTGCCACTCCGAAGGTCAAGTAAATAAAGGTCTGAGGATAGAGATATCTAAGCAAAGTAGAGTAGGAGTTGTTTCACATTACCCATTTAGTTGACACTTGTGGAGTATTTATAGGCAAACATCGTCCCATCCCCAGATGTCACCACGTGGACGGCTCAGATCATAGCCCTTCCACAGTATTCTTTTCCAAAGTAGAAATTAGACTTAAAGAAACTCTCTTTTTTTGAGGGGAAAATTTCCCTAATATTGTATTCTAGTTTGAGGGGAAAATTTCCGAAATTTAAAAAACTCTCTTTTTTTTATAATAAGTGATGTTAAAAAACTCCCATTTTAATTGCTTACTACTCCTTTTTTCAATGTATTTTGTTGGAAAAGCTCAACGAGAAGATATATTCGGTGCCATTAAAGAAAGGGAATGGCAGACAACCTAGATTATTGGTTACTCGAGACGTGGATATTTCATATTTTTAATTACGAAAAAACACGTACTCATAATTGATTGCCACTAAACATTATCTATACTTTTTAGGAAGATTTACTCAAACTTTGAAGATACGATCTTAATTTTTTAACATTTCTTAAAAGGCTGACCAAGACATTCAATTACTTTAATCAAGGGCATCCAACTTGGAGTTCCGATTGAATTTCTTAATGTGTATATGTGATTGCAGCGTAAATAATGAGGATATATATTATGGGATGTGTTTTAGGGTCAAAGAATTTGATCGTCTATTATTACTATTTTAACATAAGATTTTACTTTTTTATTAGACTTAAATTCACATTATATAAACAGATAAAACTTTATCATTCAAACTATTAAGCTGAACTATGTCCGTGAACAATTTATTATTTTATAATTTTTTGCTTTACCTGCTAAAATATTTAAATCAAAACTAGACTATGCTCTAATTATACTAGACAGATATCTATCATTGTTACATATTCAACCAAAAATATTAACTACGGAAATTGGATTTATAATTTTTTTTAATTGTTGTAAATTTACCTATTTTAACAATTTAATCACCTTTACAAGCTAGTTTCTTCCCATTATCATGTTGGATTAGTATTATATAGTTAGACTTTAATGTGTTCATGCAAATTAAGTTGTTAATAAGTAACTTAAATAAAGTTATGATGTACGTGGTTTAACCAATCGTAAAATATATTTGATTCTTTCGTAATTATTTTAATTAATCAAGACATAAAAGGTAATATATATATTATTTCCAAATTAAAATTGAGAAATTTGTAACCATATAAAAATTATAGGAATATAAAATATCAAAAAATAATCTTCAATCATTTTTAATACTCCTATTTAATTTTATTTCATGAACTTCGAATTTGTCAAGTTTGATACATATATAATTTTATTATTTAAAGTATGGAGACTTGATTTAATTGTCAAATACTCACTTAAAAATGATATAACTCAATTATAGATTTTATTGTTTCATTTTCGCAAAATAGCTACATAGATTAAAAAAAAATACTTAAATAAGAGTTTTCTAATTTCAACCCTCAAATATATCGTTCAAATAGATTTAGAAGGATTGTCTAAGTGAATTTTTATAGTGGTGATTAGTATATCTTATATGATATGCTCATATACTAAGCAATGATTGGTGTCTTAGGTCTTAACCAAGAAAAGCATATATGGACAATTATTTTGGGACACATTGTTTAAGAAATACATAACTTAATAAGAGGAAGTAGGGTCGGAAGGTGACCAGGTCTTAGTCGGCCACCCCCACCCCCCTGTCGACAATCATTCAAAGTAAGCACCCTATCTTCCCTTCTTTTTCCCCTCCTCACGCGTCACAAATTGTCCAATTAAATTATGCGAAACAACTCATTCCGAGGCAGAATCATTTTCCATTTACTTTTACTTGTCGTCTTAATATAATTTTTCGTTATAAATATATTTATCATTTTAATATTAGAAATTGCATTTTTACATTTCTGATAAAAAAATTTACTATTTTTTCATAAGATTATCACCAATAAGTAATATAGTTTTAAGTAACTGTCTCTATAATCTCAACATTCCCAATGTACCTTTTAGTTACTTTTATTTTCCTTAACATATGTAAAATGACTAAAAACGACAACTAAAATCTAACTATATAATAATAAAAATAAATATTCATAAGCATCTCTTTCTTCTTGACTTTTACTATATATAAACTCTCAAGGCCTTGTTATCTCCTCCACTTGAAACATTCATTTTCCTTTTTTTCTTCCCTCTTTCTCTTTCTTTTTTCCTTAAAAGTCTCCAATCTTCAATAGTTCTTACATACTCATTTCTTTCATTTTGTAGAATATTTAAAATTTTAATACACAAATCATTTTGCTAGGATAAAATGGCAACACAAGTTTTGAGGCCCCAAGATTGTTTGGTTGAAAGATTTCCAATTTTCCATGCAAGCAAAAACCATTCTCCCACCAAAGGAAATAGATTTGGTTATACCAAAAAGTCAACCGTCATCCAAACAGCCCACACGAACAGGTCCCAAAATCAATCTCCCCAATACCACCAACAAATTTGTTCAACAAGCCCCAAGAAAATTCCCACTCCTCATGATTCAAAAGGTGTTTCTAAGCATAGAAACACTAGAAATGAAGTTGAAATAGGTCAAGTTAGCATAGTTAGAAGAGGGGATTCTTTGGATTCATTGAATTCTAGGATCAAGAAAGTCATCACCAAAAAGTCCAATTTTGACCATGCTGATATATTATATGCTGGATCAGCTTGCTCTGTTTCTCCACCTCCAAGCTCTCTTCCTTTGCCGACTTTCTTCAAGAAACAAGAGTTTAACTCCTTTGACGACTCTGCAACAAGAGACCTCAGGCGTCTTCTTCGCCTCGAATGAAGTTATTCGAGTATATATTATTCATATAGTCGACTCCACTTACTTGGTTCTTGTTCGATTTGGTTATGGTTAGTTTCTGCTGCTCAAGTTTTCAGGACCCAACAAGCTCTCTGTTGATTTTTTGGTATACAGAGAATTTAAGGTCTGAAGATTGAGACAAAAGGGGGATAACATAGCATGTGGTAATTTTATATATATTAATTTAGGTATTTGTTTATGAATAAATGTTTTATTTCTAGTTATGTATTTAAGATAAATTATGTAAGTAATCGCCTGGTGATTATTAGTTGATGAATTATGTTATGTTTTCTTCATGTAAGAAGTTGATAGATCATGCAAATATTATGTTAATGTTGTTTGAGAAGAAGTAGAAAAATTGCAATATTGTTTATGTTAATGGCTCCGTTTCTTTAATCTCACCAACCTATTATAGTACTAAGAATAAGAAGCATATGTTAAAAAAGGCAAAAACTATTTCCACGACTCAGGTGTACACGGTATATGTTCGTTAGCGGAATCGAACACATGTTCCATCCGTTTTAGTTGTTGATCCTAACTTAACCGTGGTTCTTAGGATCCTATCACATAAACAATTGATTGGAGGATAATTGATGAAATAATTCACGAGAGAGGTGGGGGTGGGGGTGGGGATGGGGGTGGGGGAGGTGAATGTATTACTTAATTGTTTGGTGTCGATGCATTGGAATTGGTCCATATTTGACTCCATAATAAATTGTGTATTATTTGAGCACACGTAAAGTTGACAGCTGACAGCTGACAGCTCTAGTTAATTTAGGGAACCAACACAATACGAAACTAATACTCCGTATAGATTGTTACATTTTGACTTCTTTGATCAACAAAATACAATTTAAAACGTAAATACTTTTTATTTTACATGCAAAAAAATGATAATAAGTTGATATTCCAAAAATATATATTGAGACGAATCTAACAAGATCTCACATGACTATATTTTATCTTATTATATAATGAGAATTCTTGATCAAACTTTCTAAACTTTGACCACAAAAATCAAAATGTATTAATCTTTTACGGACAGAGGGAATAATAATTTAGGTGGTTAAAATATTAATTCGTGTCCTAATTACTTCACTACTTACCACTAAGATGGTCCCCTAATAATAATAAAAATTGATACTCCCTCTATTCCACTTTAATTGACATTTTGAGAATTCGTGTCGAACTTTAATTACAAATTACTATATAATTATTAGTCCAAAAAATATAAAATTGATACAATTGAATTCATTTTTTAAAATACTTTAACAATATTTTTTTTTGTAATTATCTATAATTAAATATAAAGTAATTGATGATTGGAGTTGTGTTTCGAAAAGTGTAAAGTCGATTAAAGTGAAATAGAGTCTTTTTTTAACTTGGTGTTTAGTAAGAACTTACTTTATTAAGGTTATGAAAAGTATTACTATTTTGTCCTCATTTTGTAAGAGTTGATAAAATTGTAAACTCAAAACCCGACTACTTTATTGGGATAAAATAAGAAAGCTGGTCAAAAAAGCACATTGAAAACTTAAACACCATATTAAAAAAATACAAGAACTTTAGTCTAAACACCAAGTTAAAAAAAGACAGAGGATGTAATAAATAAATAAAATAAAGAATGTGTTTGAACAATTTTACCTATTAATTTCTCTCAAAAACTCAAAACTAACGTCCGTTATGACGGAATAATCAAGTGAGTCACATTTTAAAACATGTGATCGAATAAGACATATTGAAACATGTGTGGTCGAATGATGACATGGTGGGAAACATGTGTGACTAAACGTGCCTTTAGAACCTAAATATGTCGACTGTCATAGTGGTGTTGCCCATATATATGGTCAAATGTATGGTAGTTTATAATAGAGGAATTATCAACCAAGTTACTTAGGATGCATGCAAATATCAATATTTATACATCAATGTTTACCTTAATTATTCTTAAACTTATTCTATGTAAAATAATAAATTAAAGAAAATTTTAATAAAAAAACCCAGGCTGCACAAATTAAGGAACACATTTTGTTGCAAATCTTGTTCTGTACCAACTTACTCAGCTTTGGTGCCTTCCACCATAACGCTGCTGCTGCTGGGGACATGCCTACCGGCTACCACAGTCTAAAGGTCCATACAAAGATGTGAAAAGATGGAGCCTATCCTCCGCCTAGTCCTGGAGCTGACTTTCCACCTCTCGACTAACACATTCTTTATGTTCGCACAACTTGTGGCTAGAGAGGCCACGCCTGCTGAAGTTACGCCAGTGCAGAAGACTATTTGACATGTTTCCAGCGAGCTGCACTTTGTTGCAAGATGGTTTATGCCTACATCTGTTATCCCATGACAGTGCGACAGAACTATATCCTTGAGTAGTGGACAACCATCGGCAAGCTCAACCAATGCCATATCCCCCAAATACTGACAAGTCCAGACCATAAAATTTACCACTTCTGGTCAAGTAGCGTATTCACAAAAACACATAACTCGAAATCGAAATTAAACAAGTATATGAAGATTATCAAAAAGAATTAAAGTTCTCACATCAAGATACCTATATAAATGTAGCCACTCGAAATTATTTATACGAAGTAAATGGGTTTGGGTAACAATTGGAAAAGTTTAAGGTTCTTAAGTAGTAATGAGATCAGCAAGCTCACAATACAAAAAATGTTCAACTATGGTTTTCGAAGACACTTAAAACGAGAAATTTAATTCAGGTAACTCTGTCAAGGACATACCTGAAGAACACTTGCATCCAGGTAACTCAGCTCTGGGCACCCTCGAGCAATGGCTATTATTCCGGCATCTCCAATCTGATGGCAACCACTAACATTCAAATGATGCAAGGAGCAACCTTCCCCTATGGCAACAAGTGCTTCATCCCCTACTCTGGTAAGTGAAAAATAATAGAAACAACTAAGCAGATGGCCTATTAACAAGCAACTAATATGATTAAGCGGGTAGACCCAGAACCAGATGCTATGTAGTTAACCAAATAAGAGTTCCTTCAATATTGTAATTACGCCCAATGTGGATAATATAATATATAGCAGGACTAACATTCAACAAGCTGCTCATGGAATGTGAACTAAATTTCCACCATACTCAAGGGCTAAGGAGGAAAAAACAATGCCAGCTGGAAACAGTATATTATTTACTATTTTGGCAAATAATTTGACATATGTAGCTTCCAAATATGTAACTTACTTTTCACAGAAGCGAATGCTGATATCTGTAAGATGTTTACAGTGCTCACCAATAGCTTTAATTCCCTTGTTCCCAACCTGCCAAGGAAAATGAGATGGCCAAAACATTTAAAATGACATATAAACAATGTGGGCATGCAAACATGTAACATAACCAAGAAGTTCAAGAAAACAAAGCCATTAAATATGTGTTAAGACTCTTAGCACATTAGAGAACCAGATAGGGGGGAACCAAATATCAAGTCAGACATAAAAAAAAAATGATGTTTTTGCGGAAAGTTGAAGGAGAATATCTAGCAAAAAAAGACCACAAAATCTAAGAAAATCAAATGGACCAAATCAGCCTTAAATTGAAGACCCTAGATAACTTAAAGAAGCCAAGTGTGGAGATAAAACAAAACTGCAAGTGAATTTGCATGAATTGGTGGGCTCAGTGATACCTCATAACATCGACGAATGTGAAGCTTCTTCAAGTTTGCACAGCCTTTAGCTATGCTACATAAAGCTTCATCGCCAATTCTTGGGCAATCTACCAGGTGAAGATCTTGTACATATTTGCAGCCTCTCCCAATTTCAAATAGAGCAGAGTTCTCCATCCTTTGACTGTAAAGAAGGGCCAACTCTGAAAGATAACTGCAAGACAGTCCAGAAGTAACAATCCACAATTAAGACAACGCACGCAAGGAGATAACCACACATTAACTGTCAATAATTATCAGATGATATGTTACTAGGAACCCCAGAGTTTGATCAAAGTAGTAAACAATTATGTTAAAAATAATTAGACCCAAAAGGTAATTCAGTTGCAAGGAGATCAAAGAATAGAGTGACGAACAGACTCTCTATTTATATCCAAGTGCAGTGGAACGCGAGAAGTTGGAAAGAAAAATGATGTAACCTTACCCGAATTCCCGTTTCATCAAAAATATAATAGAGTACTTATGTTTCTGTGAGATAAGTTCATCCTTAATAAGAATATCGATATCGTGTTGGACATTTTTTAAAACAATATGTTAATCATAAGAAACATACTGTAAAAGAAAAGCATGTTTAGAAAGTATAAACTGTTAATAGAGATCTCGGCATCTTGCTTACAAAGAGTTTAACGATGAAGTGTAAAAGTTGAGTATGAACATGTAAGTGACAAACTAAAATGCCTTTAAGAGAAATGGGAGTGCCACATACGTGCAGGACCTTCCAACATGCGTTAGACCCATTGACCCAATGTTATAGCAGCCATTGACTTCAAGATGAGTAATCTCAGGACAACCTACCGCAACTGCCTCCAACCCCTCATCACTCAGGAAATAACAATCGCTCAAAGTGAGGTTCTTCAATTTCTTACATCCTCTCCCAATGGCACACAGACTCCTGTAGTATACACATGAGTTTAAGCGCATATGACGACAGACAGATTAAAGCAAGTACATAATAAACAGAGAAAAACCAACTGCAAACTTGCTCTTAAAAGAGAAATGCTAATCCGAAATACAGAAAGGTAAAACGCAGTTTCTAGCTAATACTCCTGAAAGAAAAGAAACTCAGCAAGTGAATAGTAACAATTCATTTTACATTTAGTTATCTGTAACTACTGAATTCCAAAACATCAAGTCAGACAAACACCATGAAATATTCAAAGTCAGCTGAAAATTTAATGGAGACAATGCATTAATCTCGAAAAGGGAAGAGGCTATAACTTACATGTCTGTAACTTTCTGAAAGCTGTACAGAGATATTGACTCAAGAAATAAACAGAACTTGCCAACAGCTTGGAATGCACCATCTGTAACATTTACGCATTGCAATTTCAGAAATTTCAGTTTAGGACATCCTTTTGCCACAGCAATTACACCTTCGTCATGGATAAACTCCAAGTCCAATGACAGGGTTTCAAGAGAGTTGCACGAAGACCCCACAGCTAGCAGGGAAACATCAGTAATTCTTGAACAGGCAGCAACCCCAAGCGATTTCAAGGATTTCCCACAACCAGAGGCTAACTTAGCCAACCCCACGTCTGTCAAACTTTCACAAAATCTAAAATTTAATTCCTCTAGATGGTTACAGTTCTCCTTAACAGCAGCTATGCCTGAATCGCCAATGCAGCATCCCTTTGAGACAAAGGGAAAAAAATTTCTTGCTCATTTGTTGAAGTATGCAATCGCAAGCCTCTTGGCTTACTGGGTATGATATACAATATTGATCTATAAGAGACTACCAGTGTGAGTGCAAAACAACAATACTAAGTAAAGGAAGAGAACGCATGACCACAGTTCAACACTGTGTTCCCTTTGCAAAAATCTTGCAGAACAAAATCAGTGCATATAGAGATTTTGAAAAAAGATGCAGCGCTATATACTAAAATTTACACTTTATGGTACCTGTAAATCCAATGATTTTAAAAATTTACACTTCTCAGCAAGATAGTTCAACCCTGCATTAGACGCGTCTGAGCACCATATCAAGCTCAATTTCTCTAGCTTAGGAAAACAATCACCAACAGCAACCAACCCATCATTCAATAAGGAAATATCCATACCATCAGAATTCTTAAACACACGAAGCTTAACTAACGAAGTTTCTTCCTTATCAGTATCAGCACCACGCCTTCTTCTCTGCAAATGGTCAAAGTATATGTTATATGTGTATGCGCATATGCATTAAGGCCATTTATGCCTATTGAATACTAAAGAATCTGAGCAAGGCCATTTATGGCTATTGTATACTAAAGAATCTGAGCGTAGCAACGATATATATACACATAATACGAGTGTAAAGCTATATATGTAACAAGGAGCACTCTTCACAAAGTAACAGGCCAAACAACCAATATAAAAGCTTCATCTTTCAGGAAAATTCATATGCAATTAGGACCTCTGATTACAGTAGACCATCTGATAAAACTTCAATAGCAACAATACCAAATTCGAGAACATAAACAAAATCTAAACTTGAGAAACCCCATTTTATGAATTGTAATCATAATTACAATAATGATTCAAATTCAGGCAATCATATAAAAAACACCCAAATTTATAAATAACAAGGATACCTACATATGTAAATGGGTGGAAAACGGGGAGGCGTTCATCGATGAAAACATTCTTGAGATTGGTGAAACGGGTGGCGATGAGGCGGAGGAGAGCGGCGGTGGGGTTGCCGGAGCCACCGAGCCTGATGGTTTCGCGGCTAAGACGCTCAAGATCAAGCCACCTCTTGCAGACCAATGATAAGGAGTCTCGGTTGAGCTTGTCGTCTATATGTCTGAAGATTTCCATGATTACTTCTTCTGGTAAGAGGGCATTGATTTCATCATTCAATCGAGATGATTTTGCAGATTTCATGTGTGCTTTCTTACTATGATCACAAAGATTGTGGTGTTTATGTTGGAATTTGGTATACTATATTTGAGCGGCTATTTGTTGATGAGTTGCTAAAGCCACACGGCCGAGCTGATTGTAAATCGAATGATGACTTAATACTCAGTGGATTAGCGGGACTCGCAATGAGAAACAGTTCATTTCATATAATATTTCAGCAACATACTGCATCCACACGGGTTTAAAGTCGTGATGTTGGAGTGTTTGCACCCAATCACCTTGCTAAAGCCACGCGGCGAAGTGGATTGTAAATCGAATTATGTACTTAATACTCCGTTAATACTCATCATTTTAAAGAGGGAATGGATCGGGACACGAAATAAAAAACAATTCATTTTATGCAATATTTCAGCAACAAAATGCATCTACACGGGTTTGAAGCAGTAATGTTGAGTGAAACAGTTCATTCATGCAATATTTAGCAACATATTACATCCACACGAGTTTGGAACTGTGATATTTCAGCGATATACTGCATTCACACGGGTTTGATTGGGGTTTTTACACCCAATCACCTTGACCATGACAACTATTTGTTGATAAGTTACTAAGATGATGAGTAGATGATATTACTCGATATATGGCGTACTTGATAAGAAAAAACATTTAGTCGAACATTGCAAAGGCTCCGTTTGATTGCTCGCTCGATAAAGTACATTGAGTCAACACATGTAAAGGCTCGGTTTGATTGTTCGCTCGATCAAGATTTGGAGACCGACGTTTAAGGACTTGCTTATCACATTCCGATCATCTCGATGCATGCACGTTAGAATTGTTTTGCAAACTGGAGTCGAACTTTGGCATATGCTGAGAGAGCAAAATAGTAAAACATACAAAAAAATGTCTATATTGAAATGAACGAGTACATAGTAATGAACAACTCAATGTTACTGTCTATATGGCTATATTGAAATGAATCAAACACAGATGAAGCAAAATCTTCAGCTTCACATTCTTGATCACCGTATTAGTGTGTAAATATGATTGCTGCGGAAACCTTCTACGCAACGTTCAGACTTCAGAGGATCCATCAAAAACATATGCTCGTTTTTTTGGGCAGACTTGTGAAGGAGGCCTGCATAGTGAAAATGTAAAATTCATAGAAGAAATATACTATTCATATCACTCTATAACATGACTGGGACTGGCAGAAACCGAGCGCGTGGAAGAGCATCCAGATTCTTGCAACAATATGACGCTAAGTAATCCTACACTCAATATTGGGTGACACAACAATAGATGATGCTCCACAAGAGAAGACATCATCCCTCACCTAGACACCCCTGAGGCAACACATCAAGTACCGAGGCCTAAATTAAAACCTATTTATATAAACTGAGAAAACTAACATTTAAAACTAATACTCCCTCCATCCCTAAATGATACATTTAGGGACATTTACTTTTTCACAGTCTTCGAGACACGACTTAAAATGTAAATATATTTTATTCTGTCAATGAAAAAATTATAAGGAGTATATATTTTAAAAATATACATTGAGACGAATCTAACAACATCTCATATGATTATATTATTTTGTATTGATTATTAAAAATTAATGGTCAAAATTTATAAATTTTGACCAAAAAAGTCAATATGTCTCTATCAATTAGGGATGGAGGGAGTATTTAGAATGATATTAGTTTAAGTGTAATACTATCAAACAAGATGCTATGACTGGAAAAGTACTTATTTCAAGTGTTTGCATATGTTACTAGCTTTAACGAAACTCACATCATAAGACTCAAGAACATGTAGTTCTAACTGTATCGACCAACAAATGGGAACTAAACTAACCCTGCAAGCTTGTACAGACATCCAGAGAAACATCACTATAAATTTGCACAAAACTAACAAACATCAGGGAGTCAAGAGGGTCATGACATTAAGGAAAGCGACCAACATGGAAAACAAGCAAATCTATACAATAATATTGAATCGGCATGTTGGTGACTTCAAATAATAAGCCACATGAGGAATTTCTCTACCAATATGCAGACCTGTCGACTGTAAAGCAACAAACGAGAAAACAGAATTCTTGAGATTAGCTACAAGTATTGATCCTATGCTAGTAAAATATTACCGACCACCTTTAGGCACCAGATCAAAGTGTCAGTCGTGCATATGTCAAATTCACAACACAATAGATATGGCGAGCATTAAATCACCTACTGAATCAAATAAACTCAATGCCCCTTATATCATGGCATTTCTTTGATCCACTCTAGCCTTTTCAGCATCAATGATTGACTCCATCAACTTAACCGAGCTCTCCAACTCCCCTTCTCTATTAACCACAACATAATCAAAATCATTAACATGCTTCACCTCCTCCTTCGCAGTAGCAATCCTAACCATCAAAGCCTCCTTACTCTCCGTCTTCCTATCGATTAATCTCTTCACTAACGCCTCCTCACTCTCCGCAACTAAAAACACAAACACTGCAGACTTTCCCAAAATCCCCCTCAACGTCGCAGCACCTTGAATATCAACTCTCAACACAATGTCACACCCTTTAGCCATATAATCCCTTATCTGCTGTTTTGGTATACCCTTATATTCACCATACACTAATGCATACTCCAACAACTCATCCTTCTCAATCATGCCTAAAAACTCGTCTTTCGACACGAAAAAATAATCTTTCCCATCAACTTCACCAGGCCTCATACCCCTACTAGTAGCAGTAACAACGAAATGCAAAGTTTCCCTCACTTCCCTCAATTTCTTGATCACTGCATCTTTTCCAACCCCACTTGGCCCACTGATGACAACAATCAAAGGACTCGGATTGGGAACAAATGGCTCAGAGCTAAAAGGTGAACCCAATGCAGCCTCCATTGCTCGAAACACCTCAAGCTTATCAGCTGTCTCAAGGGGAGGTATAGAAACAGCTGGTGGCCTTCTAGCATCACCCATTAACAACCTGCAATTCGACAAAGATTGAATTTTTGGATTCAAGATTGGTTTTTTTTGGGAAAATAGCAATTTGGGGTTTGAGCAAAAACGGTGAAGAGGGTCTGGAGATTTCGGGTAGAGGAAAAATGGGTTGTGATAGGAATTTGATATAGAGGTGCAGAGCTTCCGAAATATCATTGATTTGCAGTTTTGTAAGGGTGTATAAATACAGAGTGTTCTCTCTGTATTTATTTCTATGTTTGGAAGATTGGATTGGATAATAGATTGAAGATGATGTTGAGTGTTCTCTCTATTAATTTATCTGCAAAAGAAAGTAGAGATTTTTGCAATCAATTTGGGGGAAAATGCAGATTGATTAGTGATTGTTAGGGTTTATCAATCTCTTAGCTACATCTGTTCAGCGACAATGTGATCTTTCCATTTTTGTCTCGAGCTAAAATCTGATATGTTATACACACGGGTTACTGTAGCATAAAATGACAATTCTGCCCCCTATTTGGAAATGTACTAAGTGAGGAAATTAAATGGAGGGCAAAAGGGTCATTTAGTGTAATAGTAATCCGCTATTTGGGTGTGTATAGTGGATCCCAGCTAAAAAAATGATGACAACTAATTTTTTTTTTTCCGTAAGTTTGCGATGAGGTGCATTTCGAACCCAGAACTTTCTGGTCACTAGCAATTTCCACTAGGCTATTCGATTAACTCGACAATTAGTTTTATGGTAAATAAGTTTCGGTCGAGCAAACGGGCATGTGCATGGTTCGGTTATGACTAGTAGTATCCTCATTATATATTACTACTGCTAGTCATTTGTGCAGAGTCCAACGGTGCGAATTATATTTTTATATAATAGTATTAAATCTCAAAAAATATTGAACATGTTAAAAAATACTATGTGTATTTATTTGCATTCTAACAAAATGTAAATTGAATTAGTTATTTTTTGTGAGTGGTAGTTAGTTATTTTTTAATTCTTAACTAAGAAAAATGAGGAATTGTCATGTGGTTTTTTTGACCCTTAGTCACTATATATAGTACAGATTACTATTATTTATAATATTCATATTCACATTATTATTCTTACTATTATTACCGAGTAACATTATTGTTATTGTAATTAGGTCCGTGCATAGTTCGTTTCGGTTATGAACAAAAAAGAATCGAATCTACACAACCGGTTCTACGGCAGACTAAACCGAAATTGTTTCGGTTCAAGTCGGTTTCGATTATATTTCGGTTCCAGGTCTTATATTTTGAACCTAAAATTGAACCCACCTTTGGACTTCAAATTTTGAGTCTATTAATTTCTATATAATATTATTATTGTTATCATTATTATTATTTTTGGACTCAAATCTAAATGTCATTAGTATTTTTATATTAAATATGACTTATAATTAAGTTGCAAATAAAAATATATCTACTCTATATAAGATCAACGAGCTATTTTTAAATCTAATTTTGAAATTCGTATACACATTTGTTATACAGTACCACTTTATTAAACATATATAGGTATCCATATATTATTAGATTAAAACATATTTACCTATCTATTATTATATCATACTAATAATGAACATTGTTAAATCCTCTCACCAATTATCCTTTACAAAACTTAATTTTTTTTCTACATATATTAGCATTGGTTCCGTTTTTGTTGGTTCTCCCATAAGTCGAACCGCATCGGCTCGGTTCCCTCAAAGGTGGAACCGAAATCGGTTCGGCTACGATCAGTTCCAAAAAACTCAGCTCGATTCTGCTTGGTTTCGTTTTCCTCCACACCCCTATTATTATTATTATTGTTATTATTATTATTATTATCATTATTATTATTATTATTATTGTTGTTGTTGTTATTGTTGTTATTATTAATATCACTATTCTTGTTAATTATGTTTATATTATTTATAATTTATTTATCTCCTGTAATATTAACATGGTGAACTAAAGTAGGAATCGTTTTGAATTGTATAAAAAGGTAAAGCCTAGGGTTTGCTTCAAGAGAGATTGTGACCAACTATCGAAGGTTGTAATAAATTGTAAGATGTTTCACTTCAATTCAAAATCTTAATAGTATATGATTTTGACTACTCATTATATTGATGATAATTGAAAGTTTAACCAAAATATTTTAAATCTTTGTTTGGTTGAGACTTGAGAATTATTAAGGGTCAATGATAAGAAAGGTTATTGAAACTTCTTCAAGTGAAGGCATTTGATAAATAAAAATAAATAGCAGTAATTGTAATTGATTTTGTTGGAAATATGAGTTTAAATTAATTTCATAATATATGTTTGTTGATCAGTACTTCTCATGTCCCAATCATCATCTGATCATCATCCAATCACCCAACCTCCGGTTTTCAGATAGTTCACCATGCTCGACGAACCACGGTGGGATAATAAGTCGGGACTTGTCATCATCCGACCAAGTCCCGATTCTTGCCTTTTCTACAATACAAAATTGGTTTCACACATCAACAAACTTAATTGTTATTTGTTCATGAAATCAATTCTAATTATGTGATTCCAAGCACCCATACTAGTACATCTATATCTTGGGGGATTTAGTGATCGAAGAGTGTCTCTCCCAAAGGGCTTAGATGCTTGGGATAACATCTTTTGATCGATCTTAGACATTTTATTGTAGACATTTAAATTTTGTAAGTTTTTATTTTTATTTTTCTTTAATCTATATACAAATAGTTAAAATGACAACTAATAAAACGAAAATCTTTTAAGGTTACTATTGTTACTGTAAATATTTTAATTTAACCTAAATAATCACGACAGTAAGCCCAAAATAGAAAGCCAAAAATATGTAGAATCACCAAGTATTATCATACATAAATATTAAGAATCTCCAAACATATAACATTTGATCAAATTAGAGGCCAACAATTTGCATGTCTAAACCAATTAGTCAATGGGAATGTATTATATATTACAAGTAGTGGCATGTAAATTTGATCCTATAGTCAAACATTACCAAGACTGCTGAACCATGCAACTCATTGAAAATGAAGTTACAAAGGACTGAAATAATATATATATAAGAAAGCAGGAAGCCTTGAACAATATGTTAGATTCAGCCGGGTTGATTTCACTCTTCCGCCAGATGACGAAACCTGCAAGTTTAGTACCATTGACTACCAGGTCCACCTTGTACAGCAGCAACTTTTCTTGCCATGTATTGATCAGGTCTATGCAGCACATTAGCACCTTCAGCGCCATCTTCTACCTTCTCGCTTTTATAGCTTGGGTGCCTTTTGGGGTATCCCGAGCTAGAGATGGGGTATTGACTAGGGATGGCAGGATTTTTTATCCTACGCTGGTCAATGACCTCTGCTGCTCCCACTGCGGTTGCTGCTGCTCCACAGTTATTGTAACGTAACACAGAACCAACCACTTTCCCAGGTCGTGCAGCACCTCCTGCTGTTGAACAGTAAAGGTTAAGATATATAACCGAGATAAATCAATGAAGGAGTTGGGGAAGGAAATGGGAGTACATGGGTATGGTACAACAGGAGAAATTTTTTTACCCTGGATGCTTTGAGGTACTTGCAGCGGATAACGTGACATTGGAACACCTGGATTCCTCTCTATTTGAGACTTCTCACCTTCTTTAATGCTACATTTCGAAAGATTATCGGCTACTTCTGCTGATTTCTGTGACGAGTTACCTGAATATATAACAGATGGCCTACATCCAGGGAGCACCCAAGCAATGTCAGAAACGTTTAATGGTATAACATATCATGATAAAGTTCAAATAATTATATTTGCGTGTATGAAGTACCAATCAACATCATTAAAAGTCTACCTGGGTAAAGATGATGAGTGCTGCCTCTCCGGGGGAGCATCGGCACCGGCATTACCATAGCGTTCCTCGAGATATGCAAATTGCTTCTTAAATTTATCAACAGCACTGTAAAAACAGAAGCAATCAATGCATTAAGTAAGTAGGTTATATGCAGACAAATCAAGTTGCGAGTTGTGGCAAGTTTTGGCAAAAGAATAC
This sequence comes from Echium plantagineum, assembly GCA_003412495.2. Taxonomy (NCBI): domain Eukaryota; kingdom Viridiplantae; phylum Streptophyta; class Magnoliopsida; order Boraginales; family Boraginaceae; genus Echium; species Echium plantagineum. The sequence continues at coordinate 30,414,153 of CM016563.1, read as the reverse complement.
ATACATGCAGCATTAAGTACAGAAGCCCCAGGAAAGAAGAGTATTTGAAGAAACATATCAATAACATAGGGTCAAGCAGAGAATGAATATATTAGAAGACTAACATGTTAATTTATAGATCACACCAGAATGAAAATACTAACATGTTGATGTTAGATTACTCCAGAGACTATATAGTATTAGATGTATAAAGGTAGGTCTTTTCCTAAACCGCAAGCAACAAAAAAATGAGAATGTTTTCAGTGAAAAGAACAGAAGATCACATGTCTGACCACTCGGTGGAATAAGATAAGATGAGAATATCCAACATGGCCAAGGAGTAAGAACAACTTCAGCATCGTAGCTAGAAAAAGCAAGGAACTTAAGACATCCAGAAAAGCAGCATTGCATTAGCAGTACAGAAGCACAACAGAGAATGACAAATAATTGCCTCATTTTTCCTGCATTTCACATTAACTTCAGGATTTGGAAGGCCTACAAAATATCACTCCCTCCATCCCACATGTTTGGAATTCGACTTTAATCAGTTTCCTTTAATAAGTTAAACCTGACACTTCTGTGCTTCAGGTTGAAGAAAGGCATAGTTTGAAATGCCAAAGACAAGAAAAAATTAAAAGGAAGGTTTGTGCAATTGAGTTCTTATCGGGACAATCCTAGAAAAGTGACGAATGAGAGGAAAACAGCAAAGAAGAGTTTTGCAGTAAGTGAAAGCGACGAGATTAAAATAATAAATACCTCGGGTACATGAAGCTCGTTGGCTCCTCTCCTTCAAGAAACTCCTGTAACATTTTTGGATGATATTCCAGGGTCTCACGATATATTAATTCTCTGACGTCCTCCTTCGTTATTCTTCGCCTTTCAAATTCAAATTCTAATTTAGATACTGGTTGAGCTGAGGGCTCTCTCTCAACTCTGGCCAAGTTTCTGAAATATGGATCTGCAAGAGCCTGGAAATATATACACAGTAAGTTCTTCTTGTAAGGTCCTAGTTTTTATCCATTTACGTACATAACATAAAAAGTCCCAATATAAATATTTATTCTACCTCCTCTGCTGTTGGTCGATCTTTAGGATCAAAAGCAAGCATTCTCTCTAAGAGAAGAAGAGCACGTGGGTCTACCCTTGGGAACTTCTGGGAGAAAGGAACTGGCCTTTTCTTTCTCATGCTGCTTAAGTATCTTCGAGCCTTCTCGTTTCTTATCTATAAGTACATTGTGTTTGTCAAATAAAAAGAAAACCTTATTTAAACCAAACCCACAAGTTTAAATATTAAACATACCCGAGAAATGGCTTCAGGGGATGGCGTTCCCAGTAGATCAGTCATTAGATCCAGCTGGTGAACTACATTCTTTCCAGGAAAGAGTGGTTTCCCAGTTAGAAGTTCAGAAAAGATGCATCCAATGCTCCATATATCTATTGCAGGTGTATACTAAATGCAAAAGACGAAAACAAGTAAGCATACAGCATCTGAGAGCAAACAAATAGATTATTGGAAAGTAGCATCACAGAGAGATGTAAGTGTTATAGTCATGACTCATGAGCACCTTAGAGAAAAATGACCCGCACAGCTCAGGAGCCCTGTACCATCTGGTAGCTACATAATCCTGAGAGGAAGATAGTAAGAGAAGTATATCGAACTAGTTGCATCATATGAACTTAAGCATAGGGGCAACAGGAGAGCTACATACTGTCCAAAAAATAGCAGTAGGGGTATCATTGAATGCAACTCTTGCAAGACCAAAATCACATATCTTAAGCTTGCAATCAGCATTTGCTAAGATATTCTTGGGTTTCAGATCACGATGGAAAACATTGGCTGCCAAGATTAAGCAAATAGGCAGGCATAAGACAACACCAACTCAAAAAATTATAGGCATATTGAAGGATAATACATCTCTCAGAACCAAATGCAAGTTGGTATTACCTGTGTGTATATATTTCAAGCCCCGTAGCAGCTGATACAGAAAAAACTGATAATGTTCTGGTGTCAAATCATCATTTGCTTTTATGACCTGGTGCAGATCAGATTCCATGAGTTCAAACACGACATAAATGTCTTTGAATTCCCTTCTTGATGGCGGCAACAAAATATGTTTAATTTCCACAATGTCTGGATGACGAAGGAGCCTCAGAAGTTTAATCTCACGCAGTATACGTGTGGCATCCGACACATGTTCGAAGATGTCATTTATCTTCTTAATTGCAACTTTTTCCCCCAAATGGGTATCATATGCTGAGCAAACAATACCATAACTACCTTTACCAATCACTTCCTCTATCCTATATCTGCTCCCTTCACCATATTCGGTGAAAAAATCTATGTCAGCAGGTGCCTGCAACATGTAAATCAGGTGAGTAAGGTTTGCATGAACATGAATATCCGATAATTATAATATGGAGAAGAAAATGGATGTAAACTGGTTTCATGATCCTGAATAATACACAAACTAATCAACCTTACAGTAAATTGGTTCTATGAACCCGAAAAATGCTAGTTCACATCACTAAAGCACCAATTTCATCGAAGTTTACTTCTCATAGTTGCTTACCAATATAATTTTGCATACCCCCGTCGAAGTCCTTATTAACATTATAACATTTCAAAAGTATGAACAAATATAAGAGAGCTAAAGAATACACCATAACCAAGGTATGCTCAGATAATGATCATCTCAAGATCTAAATTCATAGAATTACCAATCTAGAACTATTAGTCAAAACCATAGCATCTACATTTATTTCTAATATATTTCCGGTACTTTCAGTCATGTCATGCCATTTGTATTAGCACCATCCTATTTCCGGATCCTCCTATCCTTGACGAACAAACACTATGTTATCATCAAGTCTAGATTAACAAAAGAGTCTCACAAGTACATTATTCTAGTCAACTCCAACAATGTAGTACAATTTCGCCAATCCCTCTGCTCTAACCATGGCCTTGATCCAACAACAGTAATAAACAGATCTAATATGAAGGGGCCGAATCCACAAAATCAATAATGATATAACTATCTTAAATACAACACACTACAGCTGTTATCTTAGGTGAGTTTAAGTACGATCGAAATTCGTTCGGTCGGTGAATCCAGTTCTACTCTGCTCCTTAATACCCCTAAACACAGCAACCATATTAAATATTTATTCGTTCCAACTATATATAAAGTCTTAATAAACTAATCAGATCTAAACTCAAGAAAACATTCAACAGTAATGACCAACCTTCTTTCTTTGATCAGGCTGCATCTTTCTGCATCAAAACAATGATCAACAGCAACACTAGACAAACTATAGATCAAAAGGGCACCAACAAAATTCACTATAAATCAAAAGGGCACCCCAAAAATTGACTATAAATCAAAAGGGCACAAAAAAATTGACTATTTAATCAAAGACTCAATCTTTCTTGGATCAGGGTACCCAATAACTGATTCCAAACTTCAATAGATCAAATGGTAGTGTACAAATAAAAAGAAACCAACAAAAGAAACTCAAGCTAAACAAGAAAGCTAACAAAAAGGGGTTAGCTAATAAAAAAAATTAATTATTTTGTGCTAAAAGAGGAGTCTTGATAGTTGAAAGATTCTTGAAAAAATACAGCTTAATGAATATTGGAAGTTGCTGAAAATGATATAGATAAATAGAATTGATTAAATTAAATGTGTGCAAAAGGGGAAGGAGAAAAGGTACTGTAGATTAGTATAAAGAGAGGGGTGGGGGTGGGGGTAGGGGTAGGGGTAGGGGGGGGGGGGGGGGTGAGGGTTTGGATCTTGGAATGAGTAAGGAGATGAAAGGTGGGATTTCACAAATTGAAAGGGTATGGTTTGGGGAGATGTGATAATATCAAATATGTGCACATGAATTTCATCATTTTGATGCACATTGAAATGGATCTATCATAATGGGAATAAATCAATTATTGTGTTATTATTGTTTGATATATTTATTATTATTACTCCCTCTGTTTCAATATGTTTGTTTAGATTTTATTTATTAGAGCGTTTCTTGTCATAATAACTTTTTTTCTACTTTAAATATTTGAATGTCTCTCTATTTATATAAAAAAAAACATTATTGATACGATAATGGGAATATATAACATAAATGGTACATTGATTTATTAAAAAAGGTTAAGTATCATGATTTTGAAGAAATGGAAATATGATCATAGGAGATTATATAGATAAGCATTAAAAAAGGTTTATAATTAATGAATTAATATTCTTCCATTTTATCATTCCATACTTTAATGATATGATAACGTTACCACTTAATTTTCTGTTAAAAAATCAACATAAATTTTTCAAATGGAAAGAAAATTTAGTTGCACAATATGCCCAAAAATATGATTAGGAGATTTTGTTATGGATAAGTCTAAACTTGGTCCGGACTGATAACTATATTGGATACATTTATTGGTACCGATCAGATAATTTATTGGATGGATATCGGTCCGAACCGATCCCGGGTATATATGATAAAACAAGCAAAAACATTTAAACAAAGTTAAAATCAATAATATAACATCTAAAAATTAACATATTATTTGTTATCGGATAATTTGTCAGGTAACTTATCGGATACCGATTAATTTCTTTTAGTCGTTACCGGACCGTTATTTTACGGGTCAATAAACGAACTGAAAATTTCGAACTGAGTATCAGACGGATATTGGTTCCCCGGTCCAATAACAACCCTATAGGTAACTACGCATATGAACAATTGTTGATGCATAATTACAAAAGCAAAATAATTACATCTCAGTTTTCAAATATAATTAAGTAGTATAGTATTTTATTTCCCGTTTAAAGAAGTCTTTTAAGAATATCAAATGATTTAATGGTTAGGAGGTTTTCGAATAATTTAGACATTTTAAGTTCGGTTCTTACTATAAGCAGATGATGGGTGATTTGAGGGGAAAAAAAGGTCTTAAAAAATTTGAGGCTAAAAACTTTAAAAGTACGATACATATTAGGTAGACGTACGTAAATAATAAGCTCATTTACTTATCTATCAATTTGTACTATAGTAGCTTTTTCTTCCAAATTTATTGACAAGATTAATATGAATAATTATATTACGACGAATCATACTACAGTAGTAATTAGGAAAAGCATTGACATATTACTAATTTAGTCCATCTTGATGGGATCGAATTCAATTCTTGTCACAATAATTGACAACCATTAAGCATATGCTTTGGTTTCATCAATCAAATGCAAGAACTAAGATCAAACTATAAATTATCGCTTACAACTTTATTTCGATTATAAAAAGGAAGAAAATGAATTTCGTAGTATGTAAACGGACTTTATCACAATTTTTTTTTTTTTTTTGTAAATTAGTAATAAATTATGAATACAACAATATTAAAAACCATGAATACAAAAATTCCTAACTGATAAAGAGTTAGAGGATATTATGAGACAAATTTGTCTCCAACAAGGTTCGACCCATGATCTCTTACAGGAAATGTTGGATCGGATGTCATTAGACTATTGAGCCGTAACGTATGAACTAATATTATACAAATGAACACGAGAAAAGAAGATCATCATCCTGATACTATTCTCGCTTAAGCGCATTCAATTCGAAGCTTTGATGAGATTCGGTGCGTTAGTGTTAATATGATCGCACCCTAATATTATACTACCTTCATCCCTAAAAGATTGTCACATTTTGACTTTTGACGGTCAATAAAACACGATTTAAAATGTAATTATCTATTATTCTACATGAGAAAAGACTATAAAAGTTGATATTTCAAAAATATATATTGAGACGAATCTAACAAGGTCCTACAAGACTATATTATTTCTTACCATTTAACGAGAACTAATGATCAAATTTTATTATGTTTGACTAACAAAAGTCAAAATGTGACAATCATTTAGAGACGGAAGGAGTACAAATTAAGAGATATCTACACTTCTTTGATATCTACTAAGGGAGAATGCGCGTGCATCACACGCGCGTTGTATATACCGCGCGTGTGCTGCACGCGCTTCGTCTACCAACAACAGGCGCGTGACACGCATAAATGAGTTGTACTTCTCGCTGTAAAAGTTGGACATTGAACTGGCTTCCTTAAAGTTGTACGCTAGGCAATTACATTTGTACATTAGTAACAAAACCACTCTCTCATCTAAATCTTTCACTCTCTTTTCTCCTTCTTTCCTTGCCACACTTCGATTTTAGGGTTTTGCTTTTTCATTCCCTTCCTTTGATTACAAACCCCCTCCATCAACAATTTCTTGTTTAAATCAAAGTTGTAGACCCCCTCTTCTTCCTCATATTTAGGTATTTTCTGCAATTTAATTTTCTTTTTATTTTGTTCTATATTCGATCTATATTGACTTTGTTCTTATAATTAATTTTTTTTTTAATTTCTTTTTCATTCAATCGCATTTGCACAAATCTACGTGCTTGGTAATTCAGTGTATCGAAAAGTTTTTCATTTCATCCAATCTTAATTAGTTTGATGTAGTTTATATCATTATGTCGGTTGAACTATTCAATTGATAATGCCAAATGTTATGTGAACTCGAGGAAAAGATTGAAAGTTTTTGTTGTGAATTGAGATAAAAAAAATAGTTTTGATAGTTCTTTATTGGCGATTCTGTTGAATGAAGACATGTGCCAAGCATTCAAGTCAAGCTTTAGTTTTGAAATACAGTCTTTTCCTTGTTGAAGGTATGAAGGAAAAAGACGTGGTTTAAGAATATCTTACGAGCCTTATTTGTTTTGAAATCGTATATTTTGTGTTTAGTTGATAATGTAATTGGGAGGAGATATATTTTGTTGCAACCCAACATTCATATCTTAAGATATGACTCAGAGTTAGTTTTTTGTGTATAAAATTGTTTGTCACCTCATTATTTTCATTTGTTACATCATGAATGATGTTTCTTACTTTCTTTTGATCTCTTTAGAAGTTTCTAGGGAAGATAAGGGCTTAATACAGAGATATATTAAGGTATTAAATAGCTTAATTGCTTCTACTATTTTTATTAAAGAGATGCGAATTGTTTTCTCGATGGCAGCCATGAACCTTTTGCTCACTCTAGATGGACATATAAAGTTGAAGTGTTCTGGCTTACAAGTACATTTAATGCCTTAAATTTCGTATCTTTGTCATCAAGTATGCTGCACTTCGTCTTATGACATACATGCTTTGCAGGTTAACTTAATATCGTCTTTGTCTTAAATAGATTATCATTTAGTTCCCACATTCTTCCAAGATCCTTGTACTTAAGTAGATTACAGTTTGATGGCTTCCATGAGAATTTGTAGATTATTAGTTGCAAGGAGCTGAATTATTAGGCTTCTAGACCATTAAAGTAGAAGTATATATAGTTCTCTGTTCAACTTGCTCCTATCAATTTTGAACACATTACTCTGTACAGGAAAGGTTCTATTTTGGTGATCATGTGCTGCCTTTGTTTCAAACAGGGATACCATTGTTAAAGCAACGTCTTCAGCAGCTTCCTAAATCTGAGAAGGTATAATTTCAGGTTATAATTGTTTTTGTTTGTATTTAATATTATGAGTGTCATCTATGTCAGGTGTTTCAGCATGTAGGTCATCTTAAATTATATATTGGTTTCTCTAAACTGATGATTGTTACCTTACAGATAGTTGTCGCATTTCCAGATGATGGCGCTTGGAAGCGATTTCACAAGCTATTGGATGAATATCCTACGGTTAGTTTGAAAGAGTGGCATTCTCAGTTTTATTTTCTCCTTCTGCTCATCATGTTGACATGTTAAGAAATTGCAGGTCATTTGCACAAAAGTTCGCGAGGGTGATAAGAGAATAGTTAGGCTAAAAGAAGGAGATCCTGCTGATTGCCATGTGGTCATTGTGGATGACTTAGTTCAATCTGGTGGGACTTTAATAGAGTGCCAGGTATCCTTTATTTTCTGAGTTTGAGTTGTACGTAGTCATATGCGTAGTTGTACACAATGACCCTTAGAAACCCCTACTTCTAAATATTGTGTGGTCTTCAGAAAGTTTTGGCTACACATGGCGCTGCTAAAGTTAGCGCGTACGTTACACATGGTGTCTTCCCTAAGCAGTCAGTTCCTTCACAAGAACACTGGTGAGAGTCTGCAATCAGATACGAAAAACCATTTATCAGACGCTTATCAAACTTACACTGTTGTGTTCTGTTTTATTAGAAAATTCCAAGAATGCATTTGCATACTTCTGGATCACGGATTCATGCCCCTTAACTGTTAAAGCCATCGAGGACGAAGCTCCATTTGAAGTTCTAAGTCTTGCAGGATCGATAGCCGATGCTCTTCAAATCTAAGAAGATTGGCACCTTCTATTCCAAGCTTGAAGACAGTCTTATTAGATAACTTCAGGAGTTGGTCATTTTATTCAAAGATGTCGTTGATCAACCAACATGTCATAACTCTAAAATTTCATAGTACTTTAACGAAGAATATTTATGAGAATAACACCATATTTTGGATGATGAGTTCCATCGATTCAAATATACATCGTTATCCACGTTAAGTGTTGAAAAATCAATTTTTTAGCTTTTGTGAATGATAAAATAATCTTTTATTGTAATAGAAATGTGTAATTACTTAATGATCACTTATTCGAGTTTATTCAAAGTATCACTTGCCTTGTGCACTTATTCGAGTTTATTCAAAGCATTGACGAATGTAAGCGAGTGGGGGTCGAATCCGGACGGCTTGGCTCAACACCATGTGGGCAGAAGACAAGCATAACGGACGTGAGCCGAAGACGAGCCGGGCTAACGGGCAGAGCAAAGCACAGACTACATGACGACAATCCAATTGGAGATTTCAATTTAGAGGATGACACATTCACAAAAACTAATTCCTGCAAACTCTAAAAAACATTTTTTCAAACATGTATTCGGTATCAATATCGAACATGAGATGCTCACAGTCGATATTGCATCATTCAATACACGTTATATTATGCGGCAACGAAATTATGATCAAAACATCACATAAATGGTTCTTTAATTCAATATTAAAAAAAATGATATGTATAGTGTATATATACAACAGGTTCTGTGTGCTATGATTATTCAAAAGAATACAGCTACCTACCTTACAATTTTGAACTGAAATAATGCAAATCATATATTCATATGCAATAAGTATGTTGCAATTTTATAAAACCAGTCAAATAAATATTAGGACATATATGTTAGATGATGATTTAAGGTTTACCAACTCATTAACGAAGTATGCATGAACATATCATAACTACCTCTCAAACTATCACTTCAAAATCCAAAAAACATAAAATAAAAAACATGTCAGGTGATAATTTGATTTATTATACTCATCTCGTACCCCTTATTAGTAATATTTTGCTATTTAGAATGTAATTTATTACTTTTAAGATTTTTCATTAGGCGTGTGCCTCCAAGTACTTATTTTGCAACTATCAAAATGTAAATAGGAAAAATATTCAAGTACTTCTCAGACTATTAGTTTAATGGATTCATAAACGATATTATCAGATAGTTAGACCGAAGCTTTAAATGAATTTGTTTTTGGCCCGGCGTTTAAACAACTTTATTTTTTGGATTTTATGCATCATATGTTGTTCCATTCGCATCATAATTGTACATTTGATCACGTATCCACTCACGGAAGGGAGAGTGAAGCACCAATGCTCGATTCCTGCATTTAGATGCTTGTACGGTACACATTCATGGTTGTTCTTTCACAACGCTGGGTTCCTGTATTAGACGCTTCTACGGTACTCATGAATGGTTGTACTTTGACATAGGCAGCAAGTGCTTCTACATCTCGTCGTAGTAGTTGTTCATTTTGCTTGCTCTTGTCCCCTTTAGTATTTTGTTGTTTTACTTTTGACCCCATTAATTTTATTTCATGTTTATTTTTTCCCACAACATTTATTTTCCTCATTTTTCTCAAGACGGTTTTATTTCACATTTGTTTTTCTTTACTCCTTTTTTCACAACTTTATAGTGTTAAATTTTCATCTTTTGTATGGGCTCAAATGTGATAATTTTACACCTATTAATATAAATATTTGACAGTTAGACCCGAGCATTAAATGACTCAAAGTTCGGCCCGGCGATTGCCGGGCCCTTTCAACTAGTATACAAATAAACACCTCCTCATCGATGTTACATATATATTTTTGTCCCAAGTTTTGTCTATACAAAACCGAAGAATTTGTAGTATACTGTCTCCTTCAGTTACCCGTCCCACTCATTGCATAAGTTAATCCAATTAGGTAAATACTATGACAATATGTTAGACTATTTTATTACTCCCTCCGTCCCTAAAAGATTGTCACATTTTGACTTTTGTGGTCAATTACAACAAAATTTGATCACGAATTCTCACTAAACGAAAAGAAATAATATAGTCTTGTGGGACCTCGTTAGATTCGTCTCAATATATATTTTTGAAATATCAACTTATTATAATTTTTTTGCATTTAGAATAAGAGATATTTGTATTTTAAATCGTGTTTTATTGACCACCAAAAGTCAAATGTGACAATCATTTAGGGACGGAGGGAGTATTACTTTTTGGGCTTTAGCTTAGATATGTTTTTTGCTCCCAATATTTAATTGTCTCAATAAAGAGTAAATTGCCGAAATGGTTATAGCAAGTGGATCGAGGTTGTTATTTGGTCCTCGAAAGTTTAATGGTTGTAAATTAATCCTTAAAATTGGACAAAAGTTGCAATGTAGTCCAAAAACTAACGAAGTTAAATTTTAGTGAAACCTTTAATAGATGCCAATTGCACAAATACCAATAAGTTTAACGGCTCCGTTAATTGTTTTATCAAAGTGTAACTTTTGACCAATTTTAGGGACTAAATTGCAACTATAGAACTTTCAAGGACCAAATGACAACCTTGGCCCACTTTCTAAAACCGTATCAACAATTTCCTCCCTCAGTAAATTCGCTTACTTTAACTAGGAGGTAATAATTCGCCAAAATTATCTTAAGAATTGTAACACAAGTCATACTTTAATCCTCTCATCAATAGTCGCAACCTAATAGTTTTGTCCCTAATAGACAAATAGTATATAGTAACACAATAATAAAACATTTTGGTTTTTCCATGATAGTGACACACCGATGTTACAACTTTTTAATAATAAATTTAGAAGATAACGCTGATTTCGAAAGAATAATAATTTAAATTGTATAATTTATTAGGGACCATTTTGAAAATTTAACTCCATCAAATGAAGTTATGAATCGAATGAAGAAAGACAGCAATCACTTCTTTCAAGGACCACTTATTATTAGCTTATAGGCATTTACTTGAAAATGTTCTTCCTCTCTGTCTCTTTCTCTCTTTAATTTTTTCTACTTTAATTTCCATTGTTGAAAGTTATTATTACAACCATAATCTTTCATCATCTCTTCATGGCCATTCAATTCTTCACGAAGAAATTATGTCGTCTGAAAACCATAATAAATCGTGTCAACCCAAATCAATGCAAGTTGTCCATTAATTACTTAAGCATTATATTGGCATATGACTCAAATTCTCAATAAATAGATTGTCGTTCAAATTTTATTGTAGATTTGTCCATGGGCATAGCTCAAATGGTAAGGGGTTTCACTATAAGAATGTGCTTCTCTAAGAGTGTGTGGGTTCGATCCACGGCAGGTGCATGAGTAACTCTGCATTTGTTCAAGGGAAGATCTGCTTGTGGGTGGTTACCCAGCCTACTCTGGCCTCTGGGCACTCTTGAGGTGGAGTATCGAGTCACTAGAGGCACATTCTAGATTCACCTTTTCTGTTAGGCGATGGGCTAGCCAAGCGGGAGCGCGTTAAATGAACGTATCATTTAGGTACCATATGTACGATACCATGTTTTGGTACCATATATACATAACATATTAGGTAACATATAAAACACATATTCATTTTTTTCAAATAATGCATACATCTTATATCTTCTTTATATAAAAATAAAAGCATTTGGTACAATTACAACCCTAGTTTACTCTTAATGATGGTGTTTTACTCCGTTCCAAATTATATATGTGAACGAGTCACCTAGTGGCATCCGGCCCAACCTTTCATGTAAAAGGTCATGGGTTCGAACCTTGTTGGAGACATATTTGTCTCATGTTATACTCTAACTTTCTATTAGTTAGCAATTTCTGTATTCATGTTTGTAATATCATTGTAGTCAAAATTCATCGCTAATTATCAAAAAAAAAAATGCCATATATCTTCTATATAGATCATTGCTCCAAATGAATCATTACATGTGAAAGTCCCACATTGGAAATAAAGGAGAGAGTTCATTACTTAATAAACTAAGGAGCAATTCCACTTATAACCAATTAATTTTAAGATGATGCCTTCTTGGGTTATGAGGTGTGCTCTCTCTCCTTATATGGGTGTGGCCAGACCCGATTAATGAAATTCTACAGCTCAGATCATAAATGTCATATGTATTATTACACCTATTATGTGACAGACTCGACTGAAAAAATATTTAAAGAAAAATCGAATTTATATCTTTACAATAACAAATTTATTTATTCCATAAATTTGATGAAGGGTATGACCATCACTGTCCTAATACGGATTAATATGATTCATTGCCAAATAATAAATTAAGAATACATCGGCATGAATAGGTTTCCACGATCCACGTCTATCTAAATATTTAATGATAATTTATTTATTTAAGTTATGTACTCATGTTTCTGCTTCTCATTAAGTAATAATTGAAACGTACAATTATGTCAATTTTCCTGTTTGTGGAATATTGAGAAAATTTGTAGATTCGATTTAAATAACATCCAAAACACATATTCCAAATATAAATACACTTCATTTGTATGAACAAACTCACATTTTTCATCAATCCTTATTACTATGCCTTGCATTAATTGATTCAAGGCACATATTGTTGAAATTCTATGTAATTATGATGATACCATTAAATACTTAAACATTCATTGTAAAAATAACGAGTTCTAAAATCACAATAAATTGATGAGCTATAAAGATTTTAATATCAATGACTCAATTACTTGACGACATCTATCCAAACTTTCAATTAGGAAGTCTTGAGTTGAAGTCTTGTTAGACATCTCTACAAGTACTTGACGTTCTAACTTTTGACTAGTTAAACTACGATCGAGAATCTATAGATCGAGCGAAGCCCCATCAACGTCCCCTCCCCCGGTGGAAAATAAATGTGACACAATTGAGTAGGGCATGTCCAAACGCGTTGAGGCAGGCATCAATAGACAACTCATCTCCATGACTCCATGTGCTCAACTGCTTAAGCATAAAAAAAAATGAACGAAGAGGCCATTAATGGCCGACATCAAATATTAATTTACACCATTATTTCATTTTAATCAGTTTATTTGCTAGTAATATATAATATATTCATTTGTTTAGAGAAATTCATGTGAGCTTGGATCAAATGTGGTCAAGACCGACATACATGTGACTACGTACGATAGTTTGGTAACTACTTACGTTTTCTCCAACAAATACTCACGATGAGATGATATGAAAACGTCGAATATATCGTTCCCTGTTCCCTGTGTGTCGAACCTGAAAAACTAGATTCGCTTAGGTTCAATTCGACTAACAAATCAATTCGGTTCTTTGACATGCCTAGAACCGCAAAATGAGATGATATGACAAAGCCTCACCCCAGGGCACCGATGCCCGCTCAACCGCTAGGCCAACTTCAAGCCTTTGAGACTAGATCAAGATGGCACTTGTACATTAAATTATCAAGGTGTACAAGTAATAAGCAACGCTTCATAAAAAGGTCCGACAGATAGAGATATTATTCAGAATTGTGTATGGATTTATAGACATTTATAAGATGAGACGAGAATCTGACGGATGTAATATTGTAGTAACATATCATTAACAAAGACGTCCCATATAATTCTGTCCGATTTAAAGAAATTTTCTACCCAAAGTACATTGTAAATGAAGTAATCCGTCCAAAGTCCGAAAGGCAATTGAGATAGAACAAGGGAGAAACCTATTCAGTATCTCACCACACGTACAACATAACAAGTCAGCGAGGATCTCCGCCACAGTTAAGAGCAGGGGACCTGCAAACATACCAATTAAATGAAGTTGGGCATTTTCAAAGAAAACGAAAAGGTGGAGCTAACAACCACCCGGACTGTATATAACTAGCACACTTGTGAAGAAGAATGTGAGTCAGTGGTCTACCCATTTTAGTATAGATCATGACAAATTACAACATATATGCATGCACACTGATAAACAGAACACAAACTGGTGGCTTTTCTCTGTGAATCATATAAGAGAACGAAAATTGTGCTGAAACTGAAAACAATACCGTTATAACTCTAGATTAACTGAAAATGCCTAACAGGAAACAAATTTCATATTCAGTGAATACTTGAAGACGAGGAGGAGCCTTGACGTAGCTAATTAGATATCATAACTATTCTGCACCTCCCACTCTGATTCATTCTCCAACAAGTTCCTCAGGTTCGGGTTTGTAACCTCATTTCATTCATTAATGCCTATTTAAGGTGAAGAGAAAATTATCTTCCTTAATTATTCAGATTGTAAGATCTGGTGTGCAATGACTACACATTATGTTACTTGTAACGCCCCGCCCCGCAACACCAGGTCGGTACGTTATTAGATTTGATGGACTGGCCTCACAAACCACCACGGGTCTTTCCAGCACGTTTTTGTCCTCGCTCACGTGCTCACCGGGACACTTCCCAGTGAGTCACCCATCCCAGAATTACTCCAGGTCAAGCACGCTTAACTTTAGAGTTCTTATGAGTTCAACTACCGAAAAGAAGATGCATCTTGGTGGTATGAGCAGTACCAATCAAATCATATCAAACATGTCAAATCGCGCACTTTGGGCCGGGTATTACATTACTGAACAAATCAAATTAACATAGCTTTACTTTCCATCACACTAAGCAAACTCCACCATGAAGGCTACAAATACATTACATATCCATTCCTCAGAAGCCATGCTATTTAAGATGGGCTCCATTTTCATCATTCTTAAGAAATATGCGATCATTTAATGCGTATTTGAATAATATAAATTTAGAAAATATCATAAAGGTGTTCAGCTAAAGGTGACATCCTAGAGAGGAACCTCAAGACAAAAAATATTTACTATATTAGTAGACTATGTAGTCTATGGTGATCTGCAATAACTTTTTTCTAGTAATATCAAATCCAAATATTTCCTAGATGGAAAAACAATATTCAAATCATTACATATAATGTGAGTAGAATCAAGTTGATAAAAAGTTACAACCACTATAGAAAGCGCATGTGAGGTTAAGCCCACACATCATAACACCTAAATTGTCACTTTAAACTTAAGCTTGGAAAGATACCATGCTGAAGGCTAACTTGAGGCCCCTAGACGCTTTAATGTGTGACCTAAGAAACTAGCCTAAGCATATAAACACAGCCTAACTCCACAAGTATATCAAACAATTTGGCTATATATACAGGACTTCACTTCAAATACAGTACTTCCCCATTTATTTAATGGGGTAGTGAACTATATACACAATTGGACTCATATAATCACCACGACATATACATAATCAGTCATTGAGTTCCCAGTTATTGCGTACATACTTCACCGTTGGCATATTCATCAGCAGACAATAGAGATAATCCGAGAACTATACATTGGCACATCATATAGATACTAGATAATAAACCTCTAGCTGAAGCATGGTCGTAGCACAATTATTACCAGATATGAGATACCTCTACATCCTAATATGTTCCAGCCCACCTTCCAAAACAAGTTCAAATCATATATACACTCATACGCAACAGAACAAGAGGAAAGGATAAAAAATCACAATGTCATGTCACGTAACCTAATTGACCTCAGAAAAAAAACAGAATGCTAACTTTTTACACAATGCAATGAGCAAGTTATTTTAACATTTCCATTAACTAAATCTGTAGAGGGCATACTACTACCAGTTAGATAGTCAGAGTTGGAGACATAATCAAATAATAAAAAATGAAGTCATACAAACGTAGCTTATAATATCAATACACCAAAAAAGATGTACTCTAATTAGGATAATTGACTTCTAAACGCATACGAGTAGATGGTATTCTGAATACTAGATGCTTTAATAAGTATAGCTATACATGTCCGCTCATTATTATTGTTTGCACAAGTTTTTGTAGAAACTAGGGATACTACAAGCTCCATAGAAATCAAATTACTAATAACTTCCAAGATAACTGCTTGCATTGTAACAAGTCAGCAGAGTGCTACAATAGCTATGATCAGGAAGTCGAGACAGATAAACTCAGGCAAAGTCAAACAAAAACAATCCTCCTAAGCACCACCTAAACAGGAATATTAAACCTATAACACAATTTCTTGGAGACGTGATTCCAGAGTAGTCTGTATTTCAATTCCTATCACCATTACCAATCAAAAACTCCAATTATATGAATGCCAAATTCAATCTTTCCAAACCAATATATCATCAACATGCGCCTTTAAAGAGTATGCAGCCTTAACCCTGTGATAACAGAGAGGCTGTTTCCGAGTTGACCCTAAAGTGGAGTGCAAACATGATCTATCACTTCACAATATGTAAAAAACTTATGCAGTATAATTGAGCCATTTCAGTTAATATCCCATTATGTCCAAAAGACAAACAACATAAAATACATTTCATTCAAAATCAATTAAGCTATTAAAATCAGAAACCATTATATCTCAATATCATTACCAAATCCAATTCACTCACTTCTTGAGACGCCGCGCACGCTGCTTCGCCCCAGTTCCCCAACCTTCAAGCTTCGCAAGAGGGCACCCGCATTTCGCACGAAATAGCAAAACAGCTTTCCCATTAGGTGGCGCCATCTTCCTCAACTCCGCCCTAAGACACTCATAATCCGGATTATTCTCACTCCCACCTTTCCAAGGCAACTCCTCAATCTCCTCAAGACTCCAATCCCCACCACTTTTCCCATTCTTTTCCCCTCCATTATTACTCGCATTTCCCCTCAAAGATCCCTCCTTTACACCGTTCTTGCTACTAATTTTTCTATTTTCACACTCATTTGGCCTCAAAGATCCCTCCTTTACACAATTTTTGCTACTCTTTTTAGTCTTTTCAGACTCATTTGGCCTCAAAGATCCCTCTTTTATCAACTGCAAATCAAACTCCATACACTTTTTCAAGCCCTTGCACTTGGGTTTCCCACATTTTCGGGATCTGGGTATACAACAAATCTCGAAAAAGGTCAAAATGGTAACAAAAGAAACACTAAAAATGATGTAATAAAGGTGATTAGGGTTGAATGAGTGTATTATAGAGGAGAAAGAGACGGAGGGGGGGAGGAGGAGGGAAAGGGAGTGGATGATGTAGGAGCAGTAGGAGGTGAGGAGGAAGGCGCCGGAGAAGAGGACGAGAAGGAGGATGAGGAGGTCAAGGGTGGTGGCGGAGGGGGAGGAGTGCTTGCAGTGTGGGGTGGTGGATGAGTAGTTTGAAGGGGTGGTGGTGGTGGGTTTGGAGGAGGAGGGGGGCATGGTGGTGGTTATGGTGGATGAGAGGAAGTGATGGCGCATGATAGTGAAAAATGGAGGGGGGGGGGGGGGGGGGTAGGTAGGTGGTGATGGGGTATCGGAGGTGGAGAAAATTATTTTTGGTAATTTTTGACAATTTGTTTATTTTGATTGGATTAGTCAACTAGGACATTTTAGGGAGGGTCAATTGAAACCAAAATCTAAGCAGCTAACTTGGTTTAGTGGTTAATGATTCATGCCTCTTCAATGGAGGTTATAAGTTCGAGATTTAGCGAGGGTTCATATATTACAAATATATCTATCACATTGTAGTGTAGATTTCTCTCTCGATAGTATAGGGTTTTCTTACTTATATGATGTTGATTGATTTCAAAAATTGAACCAAAACCTCAATATTTGGTAGAAAAATATTATTTCTCGACTTATCAGATTTCTTGATTATAAAATGAAAAAAATAAGATTGTTAGTCATTTGTATTCTGAATTATTGTCATCTTGTGTATGTGTCCTGAACTAAATAGCATCTCATTATAAATATTGTACAGAAGTATAGAGAGATTTGGGCTTAAATCTTCCCATAAATAATATGTTTTGTGATACTTCTCAATTCAATAGCTTATCGTTCAACATTATCCTTTTTAGCTCTAGTGAAATCATACGACACACTTTGTATATTTCACTGCTAAGTTTGATTTTTTCCTCAGACAATACCCAAACAAACAACCTGATCTTTTCTGATTCGATCTCTGAATTTTTCTTGAAACGTTACAAAGGAAACTCAAAAGTAGAGGAAATGTGTTCAAATATGACGGTTGTGATGTACATGTGGGTCATTTTCCCGACTAGGGGGTCCACTTCAATAAAGTCTGCTGCGGGCTCCTTGTCCGGCCTGTGTTTGGTAGGAGACCCCGGTCTCCTTTCTACTCTGGATTTGAGCGAGGGTCCAGGGTAAACCCTCTCTCGTTCTTGGGTTCCTCTCAAGTCGGGGTCCTGCTCCGACTGCCCTTGAGGAAATCCCGGTGGTCCTGTCTGGGGTCTTCTATGAACCCCCGTGAAGGGAGGAGGACTCATAGATCCCCGAGTTCTGCTCCCAAGTCCGATGTTCTCTGATTGGTTGTCTATGCCCAGCTCCGGTACCTAGACCACGACCGGCTAAGTCGCGGCCACTCAAGTTAGTATGGGATCAAAAGAGTGACTAGTAGTTATGGAGCAAAATAAGCATTACCTGTCACTAGTGCTAGTGAGTGAGTATTTATAGGCCTGAACCTCTTTGTTGTGATGTGCCAAGATGATGCCACGTGTACGGTTGGGATGCTTCCTCCTTCTTCCTTTCTTCAGCCCTGTAAGGCCCAAACGACTCCTTGGTGGGCTTGATAACCCTGGTCCAAGGGCCCAAAAGGCCACAGATGTTCATGGGATTTAGGCCTCATCAATTGCCCTTTTAACGTTTTACCTCCCAACTAACCTCATTGACCGGAAGGTGAAACGTTAACCTGACGTTTTACAGTGCCTAGACCCTATAAGTGGGGTTAGAAGGTCAACGGTCACAAATCCTTCTATATAGATAACAAATTACTACTTCCATTTTCACTTTTCACTTTTGACTCCTTCCAATCTTCGATCTTTTCTTCAAAGTTTCTCTCCAAGCTTTCGGTTTCCTTTTCCAAATTTTTTTCTCCATGGCCGGATCACAAGGTTCTGGTTCCCCCGATGTTCAATCTCCTACTCACGATGCCCGGGAAAATGTCCCCATTGAGGTGGGGTCAGGGAGTTCCGACGGTGGGAGTCCGGTACCAGTTCGAAGGCGGGTAATGACTTGGAGTATGAGGAAGCCCGCAGCTCCCCTCTCGGGGGTTTCTTCTAGCAAGTCCCTTCCCTTTATCGCTTCGTGTCTTCTGGAAGCTGCCGGGGAACTCTCCCCGAGTTCGTCCTTCCCATGCGTGTACGTCTGAGAGTTCTCGAGCCCCGGCTGCTTATCTTCCCAGGACCAGACCTCCCCACATCACTCCGATCTGTATCCCAACTTTGAGGAGGCATTATGACTTTCCTGATTCGGTTTCTGTCCGGGCTCCGCTTCAAGACGAAGGTCCAAACAGGGCTCTAGAACATTCTGGGGAGCTCAGTGGGTACACCGGTATCTTCTAAGAGTCTCTGAACTACGGACTCCGTCTCCCCGTCTCAGAGTTCGTCAACTAGGTGTTGGTTGCCATTGATCGTGCTCCTGGCAGATTCATCCTTTCTCTTGGCTGATCCTGACAGCCTTTCAGATAGCTTGTCAAGTTGCGGGGTTACTCCGTCTCTCCCACTTTTTTCCCGTATGTATAGGGTTCAACATGATGAGGTCAAGTCTTCTTTTAAGTCTAGGGACTCAAACATCTTGTACAAGAATTCTGTCGAAAAGGTGGAACCCTATCGGTGGCATAGGCATTAGATGATAGTCCAAGGAGGTTTTGGAGAGGAGGTTCCCTGCGTTTGGTCCCTTTCCCTACTTCCCAGCAACAAGACAACTCTCCTGAGGGAGCGGCTGACCTCTTGAAGTTAGAGGCTAACATTTCGACATTCTATCCTGCTGAGGTGTTGTGTGACCACGAGGTGTTGTCTAGGGCCGGCCTATCTATTCGGAGGACTAGGTTCCCAGATCTTCCCTTGAGTATGTTCCTCTAGCCCTCTAATCATTTGTGTCATTTTATCTTGACCATTTTCTTGACCTCGGGTTCTCTTACAAGGCTGTTGCTGAACAAGAAAATTGGTACCGTGCCCAAGGTTGACTCCCTCGGCTTCCAGTAGTTGATATCTGGGAGCTCTTTCGTAAAGAAGATTTCTAAGAAGAAGAAGGCGAAGGCTAATGTAAACGTGCCTTCGGCTGAGAGGTCAGGGACGAAGAGGAGGGATCTTTTCTCGGACTGTCCCGGGTCCGATGTGCTAGTGAGGGAAGGTTCCACTCCCCGAGGAACACCTACCCCGAAGGACACTCCCACGCCGGGGGTGACGCATATGTCTCCTTCCTCAGGTAAAGTAGATCCTTCTCCCTTTGCTACTACTTCTCCTCCTCGACCGGCTTCAGTCACCTGGGAGGACTCTGCTATTCCCTCTTCTCCTGGACACTTCTCTTCCCCCTATATCCTTTCTTCTTCCACCCCTCCTTCTGGGTCAAAAACTTCCCCTCCCTCCTTCTCAGAAGATCCTCGTTTTGTGGCTCGTCCCTATACTCTGTCGTCTGGTGTAAGGGTGAATAAGGACCGTTTCGAGCCCGAAGGAGGAGACTGCCGCCCTTCTTCTCAAGAATTACCTCCTCCGACCCGATGTTGTAGCGGCCATGGAGATGGGACCAGGGGATTCCTACAAAGCCCTAGCACACCACCAGCTGAAGGTATGTTCTACTAGTTTGGTCTCCTCCCCTCTTTTCCTCTTCTTTTGTTTTTTTCTTTATACATATAAGTGTCTATAACCTTCTTACTTTCCTCTTAGGCTGCCGCCTACTCTTACGGCATTCACCTGTCTCGGGCCAAGGAGAGGGAGAACTCTTCCGGGGAGCTGACGATCCTCCGAGACCAACTGGCTCGGGAGGCTGCTGCCCGCAAGGTGACTTATGCCAGACTCCTTGCCTCCAAAACTACTATCCGAAGGTTGGAAGAGGACCGGTCGGAGATCCAACTCTAGCACAAGGCTGATCTGGATAAGAAGGAGTCCACGCATGCCGCTGAGATAGCCGGACTCAAAGTAGGGTTGGTGGACAGGGGCGGGCCCTGTGTAGTTCACACAGGTTCAACTGAACCACCTCAAATTTCATAAGAAAAAAAATATTTTTTTAGTTTTTTTTATTGTTTTGTACAGCTGGCTGGTAAAGAACAATAATTTAAAAGAAACATACTAAATATGAACTAAAGTAAACCCAAGAGTCCCCTTTTTACTTACAGTACTGCTCTCTCACACCTTTTACTTATTGTATTGCTCCCTCACGCCTTTCACTCTCAACCTCAAGCGGTCAAGCTTCAGCCCTCAAGCTCACACCTTTATGCTTTTATTTCTAGTCCACAATTCCAACAATACCATCTCTTAAGTCTCAGGTTGCTTCTTGTCTCCCACTCTCTTTATTTATCTATGTATTATTTAATTGATAAAAATTGATATAAAAATTGGTATGTTGGCTTAGGAGTTGAGACTTTGTGTTTGAAATTTCAATGAGTTAATACTTTGATAAATTGATATATTTGTTGGCTCATATTAAAAATTAGTATTGTGAGCACTAAAGCACTAATAAACAATTGACTCCGTGACTTTGTTGGGATTGCAGTTGTGAGCTTAAAAGCACTAATAAATAATTAGTATATTAGGATTGTATTTGTTGTTTAATAGATATATTCATATATGTTGGTGTTTTGGTAAATTTAGTTGATATTAATTTAAGTTATTTATTGAAATTCTAGTAAGATGAAGAAATTCTGTACAACTCTTCCAAAGAGAAAACGAGATGACAGAACTAGCGCTCCACTTGATGAAGTCGCACAACAAACTTCTAATGTTCATATACTTCCAAGTGGAACTACTCCACATCGAGATGACTTTGATTCATTAGAAATGGATCCCGCGCTTAGGAAGCCAATATGTGACTTTCACCCGGATCTTCAAGAAAGTATAAGGAGAGCATTTCTCATTAAAGGTCCGCACCGCCCAGATGTGTTGCAATATCCGGTTAGCGATATGGGAGGTAAGCGAAAATTTAAAGTTGAATGGAACACTCCATATTTGGAGTGGATGGAATATAGTGAAAGTGAAGATGCCGTGTTTTGTTTGCAATGCCATTTGTTTAAAGATGTGACTAAATTAGGTAGTGGTACTTTTGCCGGTAAAGGTAATGAATTTATGGTATAAAAGATTTACATGGGATGACTTGTCCTAATGTTCAAAAGGATCTTTGTTGTGCTTCGGCTTTTTTAGTAACTTCAAAGATTGTA
This sequence comes from Echium plantagineum, assembly GCA_003412495.2. Classification (NCBI taxonomy): domain Eukaryota; kingdom Viridiplantae; phylum Streptophyta; class Magnoliopsida; order Boraginales; family Boraginaceae; genus Echium; species Echium plantagineum. The sequence goes on along the minus strand of CM016563.1, from coordinate 30,391,627 downwards.
ATAGAACTTGAGAATGATTTTTTTGCTGCGTTAATTGATGAGTCAAGGGATTGCTCAGCTAAAGAGCAAATGGCCGTTTGTTTGCGTTTTGTTGATTCAAAAGGTTGTGTTATGGAAAGATTTCTTGGAAGGCTCTCTTAGATATCTTGACTCCTTACGGATTGAGTTTGTCTAAGATTAGAGGTCAAGGCTATGATGGAGCATCTAATATGTCTGGTAGACTTGGTGGGTTGAGAACATTAATACAAAATGAGGTTCCATCTGCTTTTTATGTTCATTGTTTTGTGAGGTTTGAGAGTAAGATTCCGCTGAAGTCACCGAGGTATCCAGGTGTCAGGTATATGTGGGGGAGGATGGACGCCAGTCACGAGACCTATCTTGGTGAGGGGATCTGCCCCTTCTTCTAACATGTGAGCGTCTATTATGATGTTCAATCCACTTAGACGACGCCATTAATGTGGGTCATTTTCCCGACTAGGGGGGGTCCACTTCAATAAAGTCTGCTGCGAGCTCCTTGCCCGGCTTATGTTTGGTAGGAGACTCCGGTCTCCTTTCTACTCTGGATTTGAGTGAGCCTCCGGGATAGACCCCTCTCTGGTTTTTGGGTTCTTCTCAAGTCGGGGTCCTGCTCGGACTGCCCTTGAGGAAATCCCGGTGGTCCTATCCGGGATTTTCTAGGAACCCCCGTGAAGGGAGGAGGACTCCTAGATCCCCGAGGTCTGCTCCCAAGTCTGATGTTCTCTGATTGGTTGTCCATGCCCAGCTCCGGTACCTAGACCACGACCGGCTAGATCGCGGCCACTCCGATGATCAAGTTAATATGAGATCAAAAGAGTGACTAGTAGTTATGGAGCAAAATAAGCATTACCTGTCACTAGTGCTAGTGAGTAAGTATATATAGGCCTGAACCTCTTTGTCTTGATGTGCCAAGATGATGCCACGTGTATAGTTGAGATTCTTCCTCCTTCATCCTTTCTTCAGCCCCTGTAAGGCCCAAGCAACTCATTCGTGGGCTCGATAACCCAAGTCCAAGGGCCCAATATGCCTCAGCTGTCCACGGGATTTGGCCTCATCAGGTTGCTCTAATAACCTTCGGTTCCTGGATAGGTTCGAAAATATAGTTAGTAAACTCAAATATACTTATCTACAAGAGTCAAACTCGAGACCTCGTGAAAAGAAGTTCAGATCTCATACCAATTGATCAAGAGTCTTAGGGTTCGTGAAGTCTGATAATCAATAAATTAAAATATGTTTGATATTTAAAGTTGGTTGGTAATTGATGGAATTGAGATATAGGAATTTATATTGTCTACTGCAAATAGACAATAGTACTATGATAGTACTACTACCTCCAAGTCCCAAGCCTTGCCCTCTATACGGTTTCTTAGAAGGACTCGTTCTGTCTCTGGTTTATAACTCATCATCATGTTATATGCTATGCCATGTCTGCACTCCCCCACCCACCCACTCACCCATAACATTTATGTGTTTTATTTGTTGTGAAGTTGCAAATAATCTGTTACACTTAGTGTTGAATTATTTCATAAATAACTATATGACATATCCGGCTCACAATTAAAAAACGTGTTAATGGCGTCGCTAAAGACCGTTGACAAACCTACCCCAAACAAAAAATGACGTCAGTCAAGCCTTGGGAAATGCCTGACGTATATTGTTTGTCACTAATTCGAAGATTCACACCATTTTGAAGTCTTGTTTTAGCCGATGGGTACCACGCCACATCGACGCCCAAATTCAATTCATTTCTTTCTAACCGATGCCAAAAGTCATTATTATTTATTTAATTCCCACGCTGGAATTAAAAGATTAAATTTAAATGGATTATTACCACACTGAAGCCAACATAAGACATCATTAAATTGAAAATAATTATTGTGTCTTAATTTGTTTGAAAGTACTCATATCTGACGCCAAAATTAATTCTAATTATTTTAAAAACCGACACCAAACTGACTCTACATTTAATTAACTATTTATCTAATAATTAATGTCTATACGAATTGTTATATTATTTATTAATTAAATTGTATTTCATTTCAAAGATCGAAGCTAAACTAATGCTAAAACGTTTGTATTATTTTTGAAGACCGACGCATAACCGACACTAAGCCTAGAGATCATGAAAAGAAATAACAACGTGGTTGTTACAACACATATAACATCCACGCTGCAATATATTCAATACCAGGCTGCCAACAACTATAACCATAATAACATCCAAAACACATACAAAACAAACATCAAAACATAAATAACAAAACATAATCATTATCCAAAAACATAATTTTAAAAACTTAAAGATCCAAAAAACATATACAAAAGCATCAAATATAAACATGAACAATAAAAATAAACATCAAATATCCAAAAAACATAATTACTTCAATAGATTGACTCGCATAACTTTTCCTACAAAAGAACATAATAATAAAACATTAAAATGACAATAATTAAATTTTGAGAAACAAGAAAGTTCATATTATTATGAATAATGACGAAAGAAGAACGTTTAGTGGTTACTCCGTCCACCCACCGTCACCGTCACAGTTCTTGTTTTCAATTCATTTGTCAACAAGACAAACTCACCTCCAGTTGTGATTTCATGAAACAATAGACCAGAACATCTACAACACAATTGCAACAATTGATACAATAGGCTTACATCCAGTTATGATGTGATGAAACAATGGACCAGAACATGAACTTTAATGTTAAAAGTAAACAAGATCTCCAAAATGAGTTGTTCGAGTAGTTCAGGGTGCAAACTAACAGAATTTAAACTTCAAGGATCAAACAGGTCATTTCGCTGAAGTTCAATACACTAGAATTTATGCATTATTTTAACAACTTCAGCACAAGTTTCGATCTCTAGAAGTGTCAATCTCACGTTGCATGAACAAACAAGACTGCTGCAGATACTTAACACTCTAGTTCTTTACCAGTTGAGCTATGTCCCACAACATCATATTAAGGAGAAAATTTGGAGAATAGCAACCTTTTGGTGCCATTTTTTAATTAGAGCACCTCATATTTTTTCTTTTTTTCTTTGCATTTAACATAGCCTCCTCGTACAAAAATATCGCGTAACAAATTTAAAAATCCTCTCTTCCTTTATTGTCTTTTTTCTTTTTCTTCTTCCTCTTCTTTTCTAAACCACCCCATCATCACCTGTACTACTTCACCACCCCGAAACCACCACTTCTTCTCTTCTTTTATTTTCTTATTCACCATACAAATGCATTCTAATGTTTGATGAGAGATGTCTTTACCATTTTTGGGTTTACTAGTTTTTTTTTTTTGAGGATGTAATGTCATAATATTAATGGCTTCAACTATATGTAAAGTTTAAATTTTTATTGAATTCTATATGTCTTTATTAAAAAATTATGAATTTTCTATCAATTAGTATTTTGATAGTGGATTTTTTTATGTGAAAATGTGCTGAAATTCAAGTTTTTTTAGATAAGTTTACAGTTTGTGTTATGGGTTTTGTTTTATATACCAAAAACACCATTGAACGCAATTATACACCACTAATGGTTTATAGTGGCGCAAAATGGCGTTTAGTGGTGCATATGGTGTTTTGATGTTTGAAACAATAAATGGAGGGGAGGGTTATTTTGATTTTTCGCAAGTGATGATGGTAGAGGAATCATGATGGTGGTTTTTTAAGAAGAAAGATTGATGTTCTTTAAAGAGATAAAGTGTGGTTAATATAAAAAGAGAAAAAGAAGAGAAGAAAAAGGCTTTTTTTTGTATCTAGCCACCTGAACTTCGATTATCTTTGTAAATAGGCACCTGTACTTTTATTTTTTTTGCAAATAGCACATGTGCACCTGAACTTTTGACTTTTTGGCTTTTTAAGTATTTTTGAACACTTTTAGTTTCAAAATATTGCTTAACCTAATTGTGAGTTAGTCATATTAAATTTTTTTATAAAAAGTTCACTTTTGAGGAAAAACATTTATGCGCCATAAATTAGAAAAAAATTGAGTTGTCATTTTTATGGGGGTTTCTTCTTTATTTATAGAGTGTCATTTAAATCGGATCTTGAATTACTTGTTATCTTTTTTATATGAAATTGATGAACAATGAATCAAAATAAATAAAAATAATTAACTATTAACATATTTAGGAGCAATAGCAATTACATAGCAAAAAAATTATTAACTATTAAGCAATTAACATAAACCTGCTATTTTTACGACAATTTTAACAGAAGCATTTTATCAAACATCTATTCAGCAACAATACTCAAAAGAATCAGTCACCTTCTCAGTAATCAGTTATCCCTTCCAAAGCACCACCAATAACTCCAACTTAGCTTTCTATTCCTAAATTGTTAAATATTACTCCCTCCGTCCCTAAATAATTGGTACATTTTGACTTTCATGATCAACAAAATATGATTTAAAAAGTAAATATTTTTTATTATACATACGAAAAAGTTATATAAAGTTGATATTTCAAAAATATATATCGAGACGAATCTAAGCAAGATTTCACATGATTACATTTTTTCTTATCGTTTAATGAAAATTCTTGATCAAATATTTTAAAGTTTAACCTCAAAAATTAAAATATACCAATCTTTTAGGAACTAATGGAATATAATTTTAGTTAGTGGCCTCCTCAAGAATGAGTAATGAATATATTCGTTCCATAAGGAAACTGAGTAGTAAATATATTCATTCCATGAGCAAACTGAATAAACAGAAGCAAGCTTTGATGTCATCGAATTCTTGGCCTTGATATTTTTTAGGGTTAAAGGCGGGAATCATCACTTATATTATACACAGGGTTTTTTTTCACTCACTCATGATTTAATTGGCTTCTTTCACTTACCTATAAAATAAAAGGAGGCTCTTTCAATATTACCGTGTTATCTACTGTTAATGTTACCGCTAACACAATAATTTAGTAGGGGCAAGTTGATATCTTTAGGCTTAATAAATAACCAAAAAAAAGGAAAAATCGAAAATACCCAAATCAACTTAATGGTTATCCGAAATCCCCAAATTAAACTCGAAACCTAATCGATCAAAACGGAAAATCACACATCATGGTGAACAATTGGGTCCTTTTATTTCATGAGTGAGTGAAAGAGGCCAATTAAGTCATGGATGACTGCAAGAGGACCCTGGGTAAAACATAGGTGATAGTTCCAGTCTTTTACCCACGTTGAGATGAAATTATCCCTGTGGTATCATCAGTATGATTTAACTGACTATTTTGGTGACTTAGACCACGAAGAAGATTGAAGAAGATGAAGTTGGTTGATATACAAGAATGTCAAAAGGTATTTAGAAATTGTTCGAATGTTTTTAAATTGGATGGAATAGATATTTAATAGGGTTGGGTCTACGATTTGAGGTTAGGTTGATGAGTTTGTTAGTGTTTATGTGGGTTTGGTTAATGTCTAAGGTGGATTGACTAATTTGCCCATATGAAATTATCAAAAATGCTGAAAAAACCAAAAAGTCGAAAGTTTATGTGTTCAAGTGACTATTTGCAAAAAACAAAAGCACATGTAGTTATTTGTAAAGATAATTGTAGTTTACGTGACTAGATACAAAAAAGCCGAAAAAAACGTAATAACTTAAGGAGTAGTTTGTTGACCTAAAGTCGATACTTCTTTATTTTGATAATAACAAATTACAGTTAAGCGCTAATCGTTTTATTAAGTGACTTTACAGTGCGCGAGGCACATACTTCAAGTCAAGACACAAGGCCGGCTTATTTACTTCATTATATGCGTATAGGACCTTGTGTAAGGAATTACCTATTAAACTCTCTCGATGTTTTAGAAATAGTTGATTGAGTGTCGATGGTTTGATGCTTAAAATGTTTTAGTTGTTTTATGGCTTCTCGAGTATTGTTTATGAACAATTTGTTTATTGAATTATCTCTTAAATCTTATGATAATGACTTTGTGTTATTGGAATAAGAGTTAAGGATGAATCAATGATAAAATTGGGCTAAAACAACACTGACCATCGTGACATCCATCGTGACCATGGTCTCACGATGGGGTCTCACGATGGAGCCTCAAAAACTTCCAGTAGCCTCATCGTGACATCATCGTGACATCCATGTATCACGATGAGTGTCACGATGGAACTGTGTTTTCAAACTCTGGTCGTCATCGTGACATCCATCGTGACATAGGCTATCACGATGGATCTCACGATGATCTTGAAAATCCGAACGTTGGTTCGCCATCGTGAGGCTCATCGTGTCACGATGGGACTCACGATGGGGGTTTCTATATAAGGACTCCAAGTCCGAAATTAGAAACCCTTCTTACCCAATTAAAGATTTTCTTGATTAAACAAATCCAAAAGTGCATCAAGCCTTCTCAATCTTCAATTGCTATCATATCTTGATTGTGAAGAGGTAATTCTATAGATCCATCTTGTATTACTCTTAATCCATCCAATTAGGGATAATTGTTATAAGAGTCAACTTTTTACAAAATTCATTCTTTGTAAATTGAAATCCTAAGGAGTGTTCTTGGGTTCCTAGTTGTTGATTAGGAGTTGAAATCCTAGAGTTGAGGCTTTGGGTTTCTAGCTAGGGCTAGCTAGAAGTTTGAGTTGATTGCTTGTATTGAATTCCGAGGGTTTTTTTTTATTAGTATCACTTACCGAAATCCTAAGGTTGGAAAGCCGAGGGTCGAGCACGTAGGGAAACCGAAGCTCGCTAAAATCATTGTGTTATTTCCTTCCTTGTATTTACTTTCCGCAATTCTAGTTGTTCAATTGCTTGGGTGATAGTTGCTTGAACTTGTTAATCGAAAAAGTTGTAATTACTAGTTCAATCCTTATTCACCCCCCTCCTCTAAGGATCGTATATAGGCTAACAGGGGTGGGGTTGATGGTGGGGTAGTAGTTTACAGAAGAGAAGGAAGAAAAAGAAAGTATAGTGATTCTAAGAGCACTTACATCAGTCTCCTTACAATTTTTCTTAAAATACACTTCTAATCTTCATTTTTCTATTCTGGGGTTTTACTTTTCACGGGTCTACTTTAACAACTTTCGTGTTATTCACTCTAATTGGATAAAGTATAGAGAAAAAATTTGGTAACTGCAATACACACTGTGAATATTTACACCATTTGAGAGAGAGTGTAAATTAAATTATTTTATAGATTCAACCAATTTCAGGAGAACTTAAAGTATCTTTTTCACATTTTATTTTTATTTTTTTAGCCCCTAAAATAATTTTTAAGATGACTGATATGAGTGCTCAAAATTTGTTAATGGGACCAACACTTTCATGTGGGAGTTGGAAACTTAGGATGCTATGTAATGCAAAAAAAAAAAGATATTATAATTTAAAAATGATACCAAAAAGGTGTTATTTTGCTAAATTCTTTATGGTTTAAAAATGATACCTCAAAGTGTTATTATTTTGTCAATGATTTCTATATTAAAATCTATTGTTCTTGTATGTAGCCATGTAAACCAGTCGAAGCATGACGAACTTTATCAAGATTCGATTTGGCTCGAAAGTAGAGATTCAATGGTTCGAGTTCGATCGATCCAAAAATTTGAAGTTCGATTCGGATCGAGAAATTCAACGATGCGTTCGAACATCTCGAAGTTTGAATAAAAAATTGCATATTTTTGATAAAATAAGAAGCAAAATGAAAAATGTATGTAATTCAAGCCAACCTTACAGTTCGAATCTAGTCAAATCTAATAATAAGGTTCAAGCTCAATTCGAACTACATCGAATCAAACCTCGAATAATCAAATTTTCCGGGTCGAACTTCTCGAGTCGGATCGGACCCTGAAGTACCTTTTACAGCCATGTGGATGAGTAAACTAAAGAGAAAATGGCTTTATTGATCACTAACATTTGCTAAAAACCTCGGTCGATCACCATAGTATGACTTTATATATATACTTTCGATCACTCATGTTCACTATAATATTTATTTTTGGTCACTCAGTCTTTCTTTTTGTAGACCGCGACTTTTTTAAGTTTTTAGAGGGGTATCTTTGTTAACCTCATCTTCTTCACCTAACCCATCCTTTTCACAACCCATCCCCTCAATCCACAACCCACCACCTAGGTACTCCCAACCTACATCCCCAATTTTATATCTATTTTTCAATACAACAACATATAAATTACCTTGGTGGTGGGTTGTGGAATGGAGGGAATGGATAGTGGAAAAGATGGATTCGGTGAAGAAGATGAAGTTAATGACAATAGTATGAATGGATAAAAATACCCCTCTGACAATTCAGAAAAATCGCGATCAATTAAAAAAAACGGAGAGCGACAAAGATATACATTGTTATAGTGAACATGAGTAACAAAAAATATACAAAATCATACTAGGTTGATCGACTGAATTTTTTTTAACAAATGTTAGTGATCAATGAAATCATTTAGTCTTTAAATTGTTTAAAGCCTATATATACTACTTCTCCACTGTGCTAAACAATCAACATGGACATGTTTTATCGTGGACGGACAACAGCTTCTAACTTATATTAGCTGGAACACAGTATTTCTCTACATCATTGTTACTGTACTCATTTTGAATATCTTGACTAGCTAGCTAGCATCCTTGTTGGATATAACTCGACCATTTTCTATGGAGACGATGCACCTTTTATTTCCACCGATATAATGTTTCAGATGATTTGATATCACACTATTTAGAGCTCAATAATCAGTGGATTATTAAAGTTTGATATCATGGTTACACATTTTGTATCTATAAATGATATGTTTATTTAAGGCGTTCTGTTTGGCTAGCCCATCGTCCAACAGAGGAGGTGAATCTGGGATGTGCCTCTAGCGGTTCGGTACTCCACTTCAAGAGTGTCCAAAGAGGCTGGGTAACCAACCACGAGCAGATCTTCCCTTGAACAAATGCAGAGTTACTCATACACATACCGTGGATCGAACCTACACACTTATGGAGGAGCATACTCTTACAGTGAAGCTCCTTACCATTTGAGCTATGCCCCGTGGGCCATATTTTGTATCTATAGGGATATAAGGAAAGGATTTCAATGTTCACTGTTCTTTGATTAACAGGTTAATTATTAATTTGGTTTTAAAGAGTAGGACGAAATTGCACTTTAATCTTATAATTATATTGTTACAAATTAGTCTATACACAATATTGTTGTAATATATTCTTTGAAAGTGAAGGCAGTTGCACATTCATCTCGATTTTTAAGGACCGTACCGTACCGACAAAGTTTGTCTTTTTCCGAGGGTCATAAGACAACACTCTCTGTCACTTTCGAAGACTAATATACAACAATATATATTGTTACAGTGTAACTTTATCCCACTATCTAGGATTAATAAAATGACAATTAACTCTATAACAAAAAGTCAATATAATAGTGAGTAAATTGTCATTATAGATCTTATCCTTGATTCATCACACTTGAAGACTAGATATTATGCACCTAATTGATAGTATTTGTTAGCTGATATTGGAACAATTATGTCCCATAAATGAAATAATTATATATTGAAAGTTGAAAGGAGAGTTTGTGGCACATGCATTTCACTCAATATATGTCAAATTAAATATGGCCATTTAAATTATATCTCTAAAAAAGTCTTCAATTATTGGCATTATATAATTCGTTACAGTATGAAGCTCCATGGCTTGTCTCTTAATTATTTTCCAAATACTAAAGAAAGTCATAAAATATAAAAGAAGTGGTGTTTTCAATAAGTTAAGCTGAGTGATGAGGTCCATGAAGTAGCTTCTTTGCACGAATGAAATGAACTTAGCCTATTCAAGATGTGAGTTAAGATAAGTAATGCACGTGAGCTAGATGTTATCTAAGGGAGCAAAAGGTCCCTACAATTTTTGTCCTAAAGCTTTCAAGTAGATAGATCCATAAATTAATAAAGGAGATCTATAAGACTAAGATTATTGTGAAAATTGGTTGCTAATAAAGGCAAAAATAAAATATATTTGTCACCATATCACTATTACATTAATATTTCTCATCTTACGCAACGTAAAAATCCGTTATGTTAGGGTATAAAATTGTCGTATTAGAGACTTAATGCGACAACTAGCTACCATTGTATCAGCTTACGTTGCATTAGCTCTATAACTAATGCAACGCCTTGTGATAATAATGTAACAGTATACTGATTAACTAATGCAACGCCCTTAACATCATGCAACGGTATATTGCTTATCTAATGCAACACCCTCGTGATTATAATGCAATGGTATATGGATTAACTGTATATTAAAAGAGGAGCTTAATAAGTTTTATTATTGTTCGATCGCTGAGAAATGTGTTTGAGATAAATATTATATCGAGTCTATCAGAAGCCATAGATGGATTTAGGGCCCGCAATTTTTAGTAGAAATATGTTCGAAAAATTTATTATATTCGATTTGATATATTAATTGAATATAAATTGTTCAAATTAAAGATACCACATAGGCACATATATATGACCATGCATGTATAAATTAAAATCTCAATGGAATTAAACTCATATAGCACAATGTCCAAGTCAGTGAAGAATATGAATGCTAGTTTGACAAAAAAAAACAGGACAATAATACATGGTGGAATATGATAATTTTATTTAAAGAAAAAAGATAGCCACAAAAGGCAAGACTTCCTTGGCTTGAAGGACAACCAAAACAGGACAGACCATGCTCTCTCATAGCAAGTGACATTAGATGGCCTCGTTATGAAGGTGAAGTACGAATTTATGACCATTTTCCTCTTATCGAACGTATTAATTGAATGCTCGATATATAACAAACACATAAAATGAGTGTTCGATATGTAAAACGAATGCATGCAATCATGGCGGACCTATGATTTTAAGATGAGGTATTCATTTTAACGTTCAAAATAGATAGAATCAATTGGGGTCTTTAGAGAAAAAAAGAACTAAACACAAGCAAAAAAATGAGCCAGCTAGAGCCTAGAGGGAGGTGGGGTGGATAGTAGCCTCTAGATTTTTCGATACCGTTATATTTACTATATATGATTTTTAAATGTTGTGATATATGATATAAAAGTGTAAGTAAACCAAATAAAATGGTAACTTAGTTGGTTGATGCAGAGGGCTTGGTTCGAATCCCATAAAACATGTTTATGTTTTTATTTTTAACCTAGTTTGAAATTTTGTTAATATTTAACATTTAAAAAAAAAAAAAATTGGCCTCTCCTATTATGTTTTTTCTTAGTTGCCCCCCTTTATTTTCATCTTGGTTTTGCCAACTAGAGGGGCATTTGAACGCGAGACCTCCAATAAATTAACTAAAGACTTAACCATTAGACTATTTGTTCTGATGCAGGGTATTCGGCATGGTTACCCATAATATATAATAGATCCGCCACTGCATGCAATGAATGCTTGATATATATACCGAGCCCACGGAATGTATATTTTTTTTAAATGTATATCATAAGTATATTTTTCAAAAAAATAGGAGAGACGACTGCCCCTATTAGTTCCACCACATTATACAATGGAGTAAGTTTGACAATGAGACAAGGTGCTGACTAGGCTCATTGATCTTTTTGCAAGCATTGGGGCCAATGTTTAAACTTGTATCAATCATGGGCCATCATATGTCAGCAACCATTCAATTTTATTTCTTCAATGCTTCTCTATATAAGGTTATGTTCCTATTGTTTCTAGTATCACAATAATTTATTTTCCTCATAAAATTCAGGTGTTTTTGTACTATTAGCTTGCTATAATTAAAGAACATTATTATAGAAAGTTATTATGGAGAGGGACTCAGTAATAATGAGATTCAAGAAAATTGGTTCTTGGCAAAAATGTTCGAGGTATTTCCAGGAGCGGAGAACAAGGATTTATATCATTTGGAAATGTTCCATGATTCTTCTCAGGTCGGAAGAGTGACGATAGTTTATGTCGTCGACGAGGCGATGATGTAGAAGAATATGTATCATTTATCAATTCAGAAAGTAGGGTAGTTTACTTGGATGACGTGATTTATGCAAATAATGTAATCAACGAGGCGATGATGTAGAAACTACATACTGGGGAGATTTTCTAGAAAGCTTTTTTTGGTAGGTTAGATACTGAGAATCATGGTTGTATACTTGTATATACAGTACTTATTAAAAAAGAAAAGCAAATGCAATGAATTTGTTTGGAATACTTTGGGGTTATAATTGATGTTTTTTCGGTTTTGCGTTTAGTTTAGAATCGGACATGAGATTTTCACCTTATCCGGCTTCTCACGATCAAGTGAAAGACTTGTTGATCACCCGACTGCAACGTATATGTACCTTAGGTTTGATTGAAGGCATGGAAGTGTGGTTTGGAGTTTGCAGAACAGAGCAATATCTGGACCCTTAGGTTTGGACCTTTTCGCCTTGTGTACTGCACAGTGCACTCAACTGCTATAGTAATAGCAGGGCCCGGGTAATCCGGCACACGCTCGATAAACGATTAAAGTGACTCAACTGTGTTATATGCTTGATTAATGACCGAGTCAGATTCGGGGAAGACAGTATTGCTCAAGACGCAAAACAACTGAGTAGTTACTCAACTCGTTAAAGTTAATAAATATGATGTTCGTTAAAACCTGACACGTTTATAACTTTTTATACATTTTCATGTATAAAGTGACTCGTTTATATCATTTTGAACATTTTCAATAACATAAACAACCAGCTGATAATAACACAAATCCGATCAGGTTACTTGGTACCCACTCTAACCCCACCTGATAATTCCAAGAGCAGTTATCTCGCCGAGGTATTTATTAATGACTTGGTAACCAGTTCGAAACTCGTTCCGTTTGTAATTCTAACTTATTAATTTGTTACCATGATCCATAATTCGTTGTGATTTGATCATTTAATTCAGTTATTTTTCGTTTGTACAAATTTATATAATACACATTTTAACTAATAAATATATATAAACCGACAGTTATTATTGATATATTTGTTAATAGCTTGGCTATCGGGTTCATATAACCAGGATAGTAATTTGTTCAATTAATGAAATAAATTTAAAATTTGCTTTTTTTGAATTAATTAGATCTCCAAATCCAACCGATTCGATTCAACTTCGACTCGTTAACGACTCCAATAACAAGATTAGACTCTAGCCCATGCCATTGTTCAATATATTTGGACTAGACTTCAAGAAACAAAATAGACAGTCTATCATAGACCTGTCTAGGAGATCAGGCCCGATAGGACGCCTTGCTGATCCGAACTGTCCGACTATGGAAAAGAAACTAATGAGTTGGACTATTGCTCAAATATTGGCCCCTTGTGGAGAACTCGGTTAGGATCCAGCTTGTTTGTAATGGTAGGTTCGGCTTATAGTTTGATCCTTCAGCCAGGAATAGACATGTCAATCGGGCCCCGCCGGAACCCCTCGAATATGAGACGGGCCAACCCAGAAACCGACCCAGCCAATTGAATAATTACCAGGCCTCTATTTGATTATGTACAACCACTTACACAGTATACATGGGTAAAATTAGGATTAATATAAAGGGTGGCCAAATTTAGATGGGGATTCGAACCCCTTACCCATCCTACACCCGCGTCTACACGGGGCCAAAGACCAATTGACCTACTAAACTACGGTTGCGTCTGGTATAGTGGAATGGAATGGTGTAGGAATGGAATAGACAAAGTAATGGAATAGACAAAGGAAAGGAATGAATTAATGAATTTTATCACTTTGTTTGGTATGTGAGGAGTAATGTGATTGAATTATCACATTACCCCCGATTTCTCTAATTTGATTACCTAGTAGGAGGTAATCATCCATTACCCCCAATTTGGGCGGAATGGTTATTACCTCAAATGAGGTAATTCAATTAATTAGGGAATGCAATCAAAATTCATTGTTAACTACCAAACTAAGTAATACAAACTAATTTAATTCCATTCCTTCTTATCTCATTCCATTCCCGTGTACCAAACACAACCTTTGTCTTTTCAACTGCCGATATTGTTTATATCACAACATTCAACTGACGGTACCCCCTCTGTTCATTTTGTAAACATTATTTTCCTAGTTACGTTGTACTTTGTAATGAAATTATGAGATTCTTATATTATTGATGAATCAATCTGCTTATTATACTAGTGCGAGTTATGAGTTTACATTTTTTAGGTGAGTTATGCATAAATGAACCTATCATCTATAAAAACGGATTTTTCTTGCAAGCGGTTGATCATACACGTGGACCTTGAACACAAGACATATGTGACAACGACTCCTTTCGTGATAATAATCGAAAGTGAGAATGTCAACCAACATCAACTCAAATGAGACCACGAATTCGAACCATCCCTTTGCAAGGAATAATTGATTATCATGTTGATATATTTTTATACGGTCATCACATAGGAGCTTAGTCGTATCATGATGAAAATGTACTTGACATTTTCGAACGAACATCATTGCATGCAAGGGAAGCTCGCTCGATTCCCAAATTTGTCCGACTCGTTAATTTTGGCTGGGGAAATCTCTTCTTTGGTATCACATCAGGAAAAGTCATTCCACTTAATCACTAACATAAGTAATATAACATTATTAACATACAAAATAAGAAAAGTTTACTCCTACCAAAACGTACCATAATTTTATATTTCAATGTTGCCTTTGCTTTACTAATAATAGTAATCATGTCCTTGAATGTGTTTCCCCTCTGTTAGTGGCAATATCCGCCTCGTTTTTCACGTTTAATCTTTTTCCACCACCTAAAAACAACATTATTGATATCTAAACCAATCATACATTGTTAAAAAACATTTTATAGTAGCTGGATAAATATAGCATATGATTGGCCATATGTGAACCTCATTTCATCAAGGCTCCAGTGGATGCATAATTGACTTGACCATATATCTCAATCTCTAATTATGAGGTACAAATTTGTACTCAATCATGATTCACTTTTCCAAACAAAGTTCACCTAAAAGAAAGCATTATTGACATAATTATTTTAAAAAGCATGCAATCATTACATCGATACCGTTCAAACTCATAAAACGGGTTTGGGTCATACCCACAAGAGAAAAGAACATAGTACGTACTTCATGAATGCATGAGACACTGTCATGAAATTGATCGGTACTCGATCGAGTAGCTCTTTGATCATTCATTCAACCTCTTGTTAGGAACTAGAATGGGGAATGGTTAATAGTCCCAAAAGAAAGCATCTCATGATCACTTTCAATAATACATATTAACCCCTCAATTCCTCCTTGAATCTTTGTATCTTCTAAAACAATTAAGTTCGTCAGCGCCGGACAATCAGCGTCTACGCCACCGTGGCAATGCCCACGTCGGGGTCATCCAACCGAAATCAACTTCGTACAAACCACCATTGCACAAACTAGTGGCAACTACATAATCAGCTTCATCATTATTTTCAGAATAGGCAGATTTTAAAATTTCCATATGTTTCATCACATTGACCAACCCTTTTTCCCCTCTTAACTCCTCAACAAATCGTTGTTGATATCTGATATTGCATCCTGTGAACATCCCACAACGGAGCTTAGTTCAACATCTTCATTCGTCAGTTGAGATTTTTGAAAAACTCCCACATTAAAAAATTTGGGATCGTATATTGCAACTGCAAACCAGAGTATATTTTCAAAAGAGTTAAACGATGGTGGTGAAGCTTCCCCCTCAATTCACCGAAATCGTCAAAACAGATGGCTTATGAACACCCGATCTTAATTTTGATGCAGCCATTAGACGCTTCCATATGAATCCAATCACAACAACTACTCTGCTTGGATTTTTCTTCGATAATGTTGCCTTTTTTTTCAATTATGAAATTGCAGAGGACTCGAATAAAAAATGTCTAGATATACATTTGCATTTTTCCATCAATGTAGGCCACATCACTAGTGATGCATGTTTAGGCAAAGATTGATTCAGAGGAAACATCTCTTGTGAAGTGTACAAACCAATAACAAGACCACCACAACTAAATTCATTCACTTGAACCATGGTGATGCATGTTTTTGAAAGTAGGATTTTATTGCTAGGACTATAAACTAGTAATTTGTGAATTAAATTTGTTTGAGGATTTTTTAGAAGATCAAGAATTGGAATGTTTACTTTTGTTTCAACATAATAAACTCCATTATCATTACAATCAATTTCTTGATGATTTTCTTTGAGTTGTCTTGCTAGAGGGTAAAAAAGTGACAAAGTTTGTGACAATCCTTGTTTCAATTGGTGTAATTTTTGTGGGATTTCATATTATTTTTCCATTTTGTTTGGGTAGAAAAGAAGAAAGGGAATATATGCATGAGAATTTAATTGATCAAGAACAGAAAGTTTGGTGAGTTTTGAGATGAGGGAGTAGGTGAAATTGGTTTGATGTAGTCCTTGGACATCACTTTCACTTCCATGTCCCCTCCTACAAAGTCATGTAATAAGTTAAATTGAAATATGAGTATATGCTACAGTGAACCAACCAATCTTCTCCATAAGAAGTCAAAGTGGTTAATTACATTTGGCTTTATAGCAGGTTATTCATATTCTATTATCTTCTACTTATTTTGTTAAGTGCTTCTAATAATATTTCAATGAATGTGAGTATATTTTAAATTTTTGTACATAATTAAAACAACTACAACATTCACGTGGATCCAAAAGTTGTGGTCACTGTCAGTCAATTATATCCAAATACTGAGTTTCTGTAGCATCAAATGATGATTCTGCTCTCCTATTTGGAAGTGTAGTAAGTAAGAGAATTAAATGGGGGACAAAATAGTCATTTATTACTATAGTAAACCACTATTTGGGTGTGTGTATAGTGGATCCCTTAATAGGGCACCTGAACTATTATTTAATTTTCAAATAGGCACCTAAAGACCTTGTTGTAACAATTAGGCACCTGGACCCCAAATAGGCACTTGAACTTTCGTTTTTCACAATTTTTTTAATTTCTCATATTTTAAAATTTTAAAAATTCCTTAACCCAGGTTCAAGTTAGTATATGACTTTTTGGTGGCAAATTTTTTTCAGAATAGTTTAGGTGCCATTATTAAATAAGATTTTAGATGACAAAAATTAAAAATAGCCCCACTAAAAACTAAAAATAAAAAATCACAAAACCCCCCTCCCCCCCCCTCCCCCCCCCCCCCCCGCAACAACCCCCTACCAACCCCCACCTCCCTACCCCCTCCCCCACCACCTACGAGCAGCAACCCCTCCTACACCCCACCTGCAACAACGAGGAGCAGCAGCCCCTCCCTCACCCCCCACCCCATAGCCTCCAATGACACTGACCAACACCCACCCCCTTCTTCCCCAATTCACCCCCGAGTCCGCCGCCACTCTACTCCTCCATTCCCAATTCGACAAACCCATAACACTCAAATTCATCAACTGGGCCCGACCCCACCCCTTCTTCAACACCAACAAAAAATCCAAGTGCATTTCCCTTCATATCTCACCAAATTCAAGCTCTACAAGACTGCTCAGTCACTTGCCGAGGACATTATCATTAATACACATGATCCGGAGGGTGTTTGCTTCTTTTTTTTCTGAGCTCAAGGAGTCTTATCAAGCTTGCAATTCAACTTCTGGAGTGTTCGATTTGATGGTTAAATCTTATTCTCAATTGAAAATGATTGATAAGGCTTTGAATATTATCGCCTTAGCTAAAGATCACGGCTTTATGCCTAGTATTTTGTCCTACAATTCTGTTCTTCATGTTGTAGTTAAGGTTTCGAATAATGTGTTCAATATTGCATATACTCAGAATTGGTTGGACGATATGAGAAAGAATCAGATTTCGGTGGAGGACGATTGTACTTCTTTATAGTGGAGCACTGCCGCATACGATGAGGATTTTGGGGGTAGGGTGGACGGTGAGGATTTTGGGGGTGGGTGGACTTGATTCCAAGCTTGAAGGCGATGAGTAAGGTGAAAGGAGTGGGGGTGGGTGGGGTAGGGGTGGGTCTAAGGTTGAAGATGATGTTTTAATGGGGTTGGGTTAAATATTTGAGGTTGGGTTAGTTTATAATTAGGTTGAGTTAGTTTTAAATGTAGTTTGACTATTTCGCTCTCTATTTAAAATTTTAAAATATGAGAAATTAAAAATATTGTGAAAAACGAAAGTTCAGGTGCCTATTTGGGAATTAAAAAATAGTTCAGGTGCCTATTTGGGGTCCCACCGTCCAGGTGCCTACTTGTTACAAAAAGGTCATCAGGTGCCTATTTGGAAATTAAAAAATAGTTCAGGTGCCCAGACGAAATTAAGCCTTTTTTTAACCACCGTTTACATTTTTATAAAGTTTAGAGAAAATTTTAATTAATCTTATAAATATAAATTTTTCTTTATTTTTCTTACTAAACTTGGTAAAATAAAGCACAAAAAGAAATTTTTATTTTATAAAAATAATATTTTAATTAAAGTACTGAAGAAGTACTAAAATTAGTAACATTAATATGATTGCTGAAACTGCCCCATGAACACTTATTAATGATGTCAGGGCGTAACGTGGCTAGAGAATTACTAGTATTATGCTAACTTGGTCGAACTTAAGTGACTTATAGTATTCCCTCTTTTTTAGATTTTAAGATTCATTTGACTTTGTAGGATAATTAAGACTGACCTAAAATATATACTTTTTTAATTTTATATGTATAAAAGTTATAAGAAATTAATATTTAGAAAAATATATATTTAAATAAATTTAATAAGATCTCACTCACTATATTATTTCTTGTTTGTTCATGAGATATTAAGAATTCACGATTAAAATTTAATCCGAAAAATTGAAATGATTCTCATGGAATAATTATATCCAATGCCAATCACATGTAAGAGAGCATTATTGTTGTCTATCTAGTTCGCCCTTTCAATTGAATTACTACATATTTCCTTAAAATCAAATTCTCCCTTTTTCCTAATTTATTTGTCCATTTTTTTTCAAATAGAAATTTCAAATTTAGTTTTTCTTAATTTTAATGTGTAGAATGAAAATGAATTAATATTAGATGAATTTCAATTTTTTTGAAACTTTGTAATAAATTAAAGTGGACAAATAAAATGCGATGGAGGGAATAATAATTTTTGTATTTATGTTTTCATATTAAGTAATATTATAAATTTGTAAAAATAATTGAAATTCAACTTTGGAGAAACATACGTTGAACGTGTATCATGTTAATCGTATGACTACTCATGGTCAGGGGCGGATCTAGCGACTTTAGTGTAGTGGTTCAAAATATACATTAAGATTTTTATTTATTTTTTGTACTATATTAACATAATATTGATGACAAATTCTTTAGTACATGCAAGACTTTTTCAAAATATATTAAATATTTATTTAATTTTATCCTTAAAATACTAAGTAAATTATTAATTCTATCATAATTAACTATAAAAAATATATATGAAATGTCTAAAGTTTATTTTTAAAACCAATGAATAGTTAAAATAGACTTCATAGGTATTATAAGCTGATATAAAAAAGGTTGTTGCTAGGAGGTGTTGAACCCAAGACCTCATTTATACACATACACATATATAGTTACCAACTAAACTACACATACTTTTGCTAATTCAAATGAACCACCTTGAACAATATCAGATCCGCCTCTGCTCATGGTTGATCATCTTAATTAACTAATGACCTTTTTTCTTAAACTTAAAATTTGTAATTTAAAGTTTAAAATACAAGTAATTGTAGTATTGAACAAGTAAAATGAATAATATACTTAAATATATATATATTAAAGATATTTAATTGTTTGATAATACATTATGAAAAAATATAAATTGATCGTACTAATGATATATAACTTTGTCCCAATCTTCATTCTTATATATATCATCGTATATATATATATATATATTAAAATAATTAGACTATTAAAATTCCGGAGAATTGAAAATCTTTGTGACCTTCACAAAATAACACAATTTTGTCAACATAATATCATACATTTATTTGTAAAAAGTTATGATTCTCCTAAGATTTGTTCTCTTAAGATTTTTCTAAAATATTATCATATTGTTTATACAAAATCTAGAAATTACATTGTGAAATTAAAGCATTAAGAAAAAATATTAAAAGAAAAATTCTTAAGATAACCGTAATCAATAATCCGCAATATATATACATAGAAGAAAAGGAGTGACGTTTGGTGATTCTTATAGAATCGCGAATCGGAGTTTTTTCTTGTAATCTAATTTAAAATGGGTTAGTAAAACCTAACTTCATATCTGGACCGCTGGATCAATATTAAATAGGTAGTTGGATTTTATGTTATTTTTATGGGTGCTTGTATGGACAATATTGCCTTTTGATTAGTAAAACCTAACTCTATAATAGTTAGCTAGGCTCTAAGTACAACTTCACACGACATTGATAAACCACTACAGTCTACAGATAAGGAAATGTTTCTCGTGAATCCATGGCTATATATCTCTCTGTCTTATACTCCCTCCGTCCCTAAAAGATTGTCACATTTTGACTTTTGGTGGTCAATAAAACACGATTTAAAACATAAATATCTATTATTCTACATGCGAAAAAATTATAAAAAGTTAATATTTCAAAAATATATATTGAGACGAATCTAACAAGGTCCCACAAGACTATATTATTTTTTATCGTTTAATGTGAATTAATGATCAAATTTTATAATGTTTGACTAACAAAAGTCAAAATGTGACAATCTTTTAGGGACGGAGGGAGTATTATACTCCTAGTACTGTACTATTTGAGCAAGTGATTTTTGTACGTTTCTTAATTTATATACTTATCTTTTAGGTAATTTTTAACAATTTCTTCAACAAATATTGGTATATATAGACTTACATCATAAAATAATTTAATTTTACCCTTTTTTAGTTGTACAATTATACTATAATAGTAGTACATTAAATAGGTTATATATATCATTTGTGTACTGAAATTAAATGCATATAAAATTAAAATTAATGAATCTTAACTAATAAATTTTATAAATAATATTTTATCATTAATGAATGGCAATCGTGTTTCATCTCAAACTCTAGGAATAATTACAAAGACTAAATAATGCATTAGGTGTGAAATGGTTCCTCCTAGTGCTCTAGAAAATATGGTTTAATTGTTGGGTTAATGGTCGAGGATATCACTTACCTTTCTTCGATATCACCAGTTCATCACTTATATTTTAAAAGGTCTTAATTGATCATTCACCTTTTAAAATTTGTCTCAGTTGGTCTATTTGTCATTTTTCCGGCTGATCAATACATGTGATGACCATTTTTAAGGGGTTTTTTGCCTTTTCATGTCGAAATTAAGGGTTGGTTTTGAGTTTCTTTCTAATTTTCATTTATTTTTTACTTAATTTCGACATGAAGAAAAAAACAAAAAAGTCCTTACTAATGGTCATCGCATGCGTTGACCAGCCGAAAAAATGACCAATAGACCAACTGATAAATACTGTATTTTAAAATTAAAGGTAAGTGATCAATGAGATCCTTTAAAAAATAAGTAATCAACGAATGTTATTGAAAAAATATAAGTGATATACTCAGTCATTAATTTTTAATTGTATTTGGCTTAATTATGCGAGTAGTTGTTATCTGCTATTGTCTATTTTAAGTTACCGGGTGCATAACACAATAGGATTTCACCTGCCCTCCTTTTACTTGCACTAAGCTATATACATTATGGTTTTATTAATCTATTGGGTCCACATGGTTGCTTGGTGAAAACTATTTTGATTGTGTTTATACATTTATAAGTTCACGTTCGATAATTGTATCACATGCGTTTGATAAATTCTTAAACTAAAAGAGCAAGCGCACATTCGATATGTTGAACAGTAGAAGTAGTGGCGGATCTGTTTAGGTTCACCGTTGTTTAAAGTAAAAGTTAATGTAAAAGTTAGCATTTAAAATTATATTTGAATATATTTAAGTGTTTTGAATAGACACTTTGAAGATTATGATAATTTCGAATAAACACTTTCATACATCTAATCCAGTAAAAATAGAGCAATGAAAATATGTATGTTGCTCAGGATGCTTGGAAGTTGGACTATGAGCAAATGGCTGAAATAGTCTCCGAAAGTGGGTTCAGGTTGTCATTTGATCCTCGAAAGTACAAAAGTTGCAATTCAGTCCACGATATCGGCCAACGGTTGCAAATTGGTCCAAAATTTAACTAAGCCGTTAAAAATTAACGCCTCAATGGTGATTGTAGCTCACTCTTAAGCAAATTTTATTATTATTGTTCTAACTTATTAACAACGTGTCTAACTCATGAGGCGCGTAGGCCATTATCATTGAACACCGTCGTTAAATTTTGGACCAGTTTGCAACCGTTGGCCTATATTGTGGACTGATTTGCAACTTTTATACTTTCGGGGACCAAAAGGCAACCTGAACCCACTTTCGAGGACCATTTCAGCAATTTGCTCGTTGGATTATGATTATTTTACTTTTACAATAATCTTTGATTAAAACATCCTTTCTTTTTAAATTTCACCCAAAAAATTCTCTTGCAACAATGATACAGAGTAATAACAACTATATATGTATGTATATGTATTATATACCATGTTTGAGCCTTGTTAATTGTTATACATGATGGACAAATTTTACCCGTTCTTATACGTTTATATTCCAATTAACATAACAATTATTTTATTCAAGTTTGAGTATAAAGTTAACTCGCAACATCAAAAATATGATTGTACGTGTTAGAATTAATGCCCGACTAGCCCATAAACTCGTAGTCATTATTACTATTAGTGATAATTGATTATATAGCATTAGTGACAATTATTAGCGTTGACTATATTAACTTGTAGTGGCAGACTTCTGTATAAATATGTATCAATGTTCAATAATACAAAAATGACCTATATTTATA
Organism: Echium plantagineum; assembly: GCA_003412495.2. Taxonomy (NCBI): domain Eukaryota; kingdom Viridiplantae; phylum Streptophyta; class Magnoliopsida; order Boraginales; family Boraginaceae; genus Echium; species Echium plantagineum. The sequence goes on along the minus strand of CM016563.1, from coordinate 30,368,720 downwards.
GATAAATATGAACCTAAACCTAATCTTATATAGGCTTATGAGCTAGTCACCCATAACCCTAACAATACGAAATGTACTAATCCCTGCATCTTCAAAAGATCGTTTTATTATTTTTGAAATTTTCATCTTTAATTATTGCTGTATTTTCAAATAGTCCAAATATTATTATTTTTTCAAATAATATTCTCTATAATATTAAAATTCAATCTACAACCTAACCCCCGAACCACCCACCTCCCAACCTACCATCACTATCATAATTCATAGGCCATCCACCATTAACGTCTTCACCTTGGAAGTTTGAACAAAAAACCCGCTTCAGTCAAGCCTAGTTGAACTCCACTTTCTTTCTCGAGTGAGATCAAGCCTCCTATTGTTCAATAGAAACTAGTGAGTTAAGCCAAGAAAAGCCAAACTCAACTTTGTTCTAGTATAGAATCGGTCAATAGCTCCATCTGTTTACATTTTTTGCAAATTCAAATTGTTAGTAGATGAATAATGTGGTGTAAGTAGTCGAGGAGGTTTTGATGCATAATGTGGCTCACCCGAAGGAGAGGCGAAAATGTTAGATTTCAGCAAACGCCTAGCGTTTTTCATGCAGAAATGGTTCGAGTCAAATTACAATGGATTTTGATAGTCAGAATGTTTGAAGGGTCGAAATTGCAGTTTTACAAGTCGTGGGGCGTTTTTGCAATTCTTAATAATTTCAGCTCTTTTTGTTTTAAGTTTCTTTTTTAGCAAGTTAGGCTTTTACTATTTAAATTAAACACCTTCAAACGCTTTCGTTATTCACTTATTAATATCTTATAAAAATCGATATTTTCTAAATATCGTCTTTCGTATTCTCTGGATCAACGAATTGTTATAAAGAATTCGTCCTATCACGTGTACTCCATGGATTAATTGTAGAGAAATGTGGTGTGTAATGATATAGTTTTTTTATTCAAGTCTTGTTGGTTGTGGTATTGCTTTAAGAAGAGGTATGTATAATTTATCAATTTATCAATGGTCAACTTAAAAGTTAAAATAAAGGATAATAATAGTTGAAGGACCTAGAGGGCAAATAAGCCTTAGTTTTTCAAAATAGTTTGGTGGTAGATTCTGATGTGTTACAGAATGATGAGAACGAATGTACAATCCTGACTAGCTAAGGACAAACGCTCCTGGGCTGTTGAAACATGTGAACGCCTGAGTCGCTGTCTGTTCACCTAGATATCACAAAATAGCTTCCATTCATTTCACGTGATTATACATAGTTATTCATGTGACTCAAGGTAATATATACGATTTGGTTCGAAAAAATTTGACTCGTGATTTGGTGCAGGTAAGAATAATGATTGAAAGTACAACAATGTACATTAGTGAATATAGAAATTATAAACGAAATAAAACTAGAATAAACTAGTCGGTTTAAGCTGCACAGTGGTATGGAAGCCACTGATTTGAAAGTTTTATCGACACGACCTCGGTGGTAATCGTAAATGTCGGAAGCTCCCCAAGGTTAACACAGCAGCTGCGAGACACGTCCACTCGTGGCTCACAACTTTGGAACTTGCAATAATTCTTTACCCATGAATAGAAGAAGAAGGCTTGATGATTTCTAGGTTTTCTGGTGTGGCAAATGTGTGGCTATGTGTTTCTATTTATAGCTGAACACAATAACTAACATAACTATTGTAGCTAGAGAAACCGACGCACATTTAGTGGAGCAATAAACCAAAAGTTATGGTTGTATTTGACTAAGTCAAAGTAATCGTTGTCTGCTGAATAACAGAATTAACAGGAGGAAGTTACTAAAGGTTAAGAGAATAAATTGGTTTAAATAGGTTCGACTAACCTCCATTTGACTTGGTTAAAGGACCGTTAGTCTATGTTAATAACAAGTGATTCCAACCGTGCATATTGACAAATATACTTTCACTATTTCACTTTAACTGACGTTTTAGGAATTCGTGTCAAACTTCAACTACAAATTACTTTATATTCTGTAATCCAAAAAAATATAAAATTGATATAATTGAATTTGATTTTCAAAATACTTTTATAATATTTTTTTATAATTTTCTATAATGTAAATATAAACTAATTGATGATTGAAGTAGTGTTTCGAAGAGCGTGAAGTCAATTAAAATGGAATGGAGGGAGTATCAAATAAAACGGGAAAATCCACAGTTCGATTCACCGAATCAAAAGGTCCGATTTAGTTCGGCTCGCATATTAATACATTGCTTTGCTCTATTTATACTCTAAAGTTCATATTTGAAATCACTAAACCTAACCTAAATCATTAAAATCATTTCTACTTCACATCTTTTATCTCCTACTCATCACTCATCACTCATCACTCATTTCCCTCTCATGAGTCTCATCAGCCCAATTTCATCTAACTGTTTGAGAACCAAACCGAAATTGTTGGCAAATAATTCGATCTGGTTCGCACATTTCAGACCCATTCAAACTTAAGGTTCGGTGCGGTGCGCACATTGCGAACTGAGCCGAACGTAAGGTTCGACCCCTTGCTGACGAAATTCAAACGTAATTACGTTCGGTACAGTTCGGTCTGTTTACAGCTCTTACTACTCATAACTTTTACTGCGGAGTAATTTTATTTGGGTTTTTCTAAAATGTGCCCTTAAGACACATGTTAAGTTACCTTCAGTGGCGGATCCAGGAATATCGAAGTGACGGTTCGAAATTAACATAATTTTTAAAGTGTTTGTTCAGAATACTTAAGTTATACAAATATAAATTTAAATGCTAATTTTTACATTAACTTTTTCTTTAAATACATAAAAAAAATTCTTTCAAAACAAATACATGTTCGAGTGAACGAGCTTGAACCCACATACGTCTGCCACATGTTACACTGTATATATGCATGCATATAAAAAAGGAATTGTGAATAACCGAGATTGACCCTGACGAGTAGCCCATTTGTCTATAACGAATAGACGAGTAGTGAGTGTTGCTAAATCAACAAATTGTTCATAACTCAAAATATTACGTATTGTCATTTCACATTTAAGTGCATGGAATCTCGGCATCCTGTGAGATTATAAGCACAAACATTTAATTTTATTACTATGTTTCTAAAAATCTTTTTAAGACATGATAAATCTACATAGAAATACATGTTGTACTCGATATGACTAACTTCGGCCTATTACCTTATCTCCATAGATTAATTCTAAGTATAAGTGTTTGCAACGAATTATAATGGTTAATAGTTTAAGAAATGTTCTTAAAATATAGATATTGCTTTTGATAGCCAGGAATTGAATGAAATAAATAGGAATAGAGTGAAATATGATTGAGTTACTTGGTTTAATAGTTAGGAATAGATTTTTCATAGCAAATCTTAATTAATCATATATTACCCCATTTGCGGTAATACTCATTACCTTCAAATTGGATGAAGATCGTATACATTAATAAGAGGTTATCGAGCATAAAAATGGAAGGATTATACTGTTGGATAACATTGCATAAATTGCATTATGGGAAGTTTGTGTGTCATTGTTGTTACCATGCATATTTGAACGTAGAAATTTATGGTCCTCCTCAAATTTGTTCTCTTTAAATTTGTCTAATGTATTACATGCTTAGATTTTGTGTAAATTACATGAAGTACAAGCATGTAATGCATTAGAGAATTCTTAAAAGAACAAATCTTAAGAGAACCGTAATCAGTCCGGATTTGACCACCACGGGTCTTCATATACATAGGCTAGCTGATGCTGCTTGTGGGATTTATGGACTTTGTAATTCAGAAAAGAGAGAGCTCAAAAAATTTGAATATTAATGTGCTTACGTTTTCATTTCGCAAAACACAATGTCTTTTAGCTGTGCTATAAAATTTGCTAGCTACTCTTGTCCGGAGAGTAGATATGTGTATTACAACGAACTGGGTTAACAATTTTGGTGTGTTTATATCGGGTCTTTTATTATTGAGCACTGCTCTCTGTGTGCATCCAAGTACTACTCCCTCCGTCCCTAAAAGATTGTCACATTTTGACTTTTAATGATCAACAAAACACGATTTAAAACATAAATATCTATTATTTTACATGCGAAAAAATTATAACAAATTAATATCTCAAAAATATATACTGAGACGAATCTAACAAGGTCCCACAAGACTATATTATTTCTTATCGTTTAATGGAAATTCATGATCAAATTTTGTAATGTTTGACTAAAAAAAGTCAAAATGTGGCAATCTTGTAAGGATGGAGGGAGTATTATTCTTGAATGTGTTTGCCCTCTCTTGCTTGCAATTTCGATTACGTGTTTCACGTTTTATCTTTTTTAATGAAAATTGTACCAACTGCGTACCAACCCCAGTACCCCACCACCTTAAAAGAACACTCTTGATGTCTGAAGCAATCATACATTATTCAAAACAGACTTTCTAGTAGCTGCTAATAATAATCATATCATATGTTTTGCTGTATATATGAACCACATTTTATCCTGGCTCCAGTTGATGCATAATGGACTTGTACCTTTTCTATAACAAGTTGTAATCCCCTTTTAGTCACTGTTCACCCCCACCCCCACCCCCCAAAATGAGATATCTCAATCTTGGATTATTGCAAAAGTTTATCCAATTATGATTTACTTTTCCATACAAAGTTCACCTAAAAGAAAGCATCGTTGACATAATTATTATATTAAACATGCAATCATACTTTCATATCGTCATGAACCGGGTTTAGATCATACCCATGAGAGAAAAGAACATGATACTTCATTGTTCTAGGATATACCATCCTAAAATCAATTGGTCTTCGGTAGAGCATCTCTTTGTTTTATAAAGCAAAAAGACATTCATTATTTTTCAATGTAAAACACTTACATATGACTTTTTTGGACTATTAAGAGATAATTCTCAATGGATATGTATCTAAATAACAAGAAACCATAGAATAAAGCAATAAAATATTCAAAGTTCATTCTTCGACCCCTTAGTAACAGTCCCAAAGGAAAGCATCTCATGATCACTTTCAAGGATACACATTAACCCCTCATCTAAGCTCAACTGTACCTCAATTCCTCCTCCAATTTTTGTATCTTCCAAAACTATTAAGTTCGTCAGCGCCGGACAATCAGCATCTACGCCACCGTGACATGCCCACGTCGGGGTCCCCCAACCGAAATCAACCTCATACAAACCAGCATTGCACAAACTAGTGGCAACTACATAATCAGCTTCATCATTATTTTCAGAGTAGGCAGATTTTAAAATTTCCATATGTTTCATCACATTGACCAACCCTTTTTCCCCTCTTAACCCCTCAACAAAATCACCGTCTATATCTGATATTGCATCTTGTAAGCATCCCACAACGGAGCTTAGTTCAACATCTTCGTTGGTCACTTGAGATTTTTGAAAAACTCCCACATTGAAAGATTTGGGATCGTATCTTGCAACTGCAAACCAGAGCATATTTCCGAAGGAGTTAAACGATGGTGGTGAAGTTTTCCCCCTTAAATTCACCGAAATTGTCAAAACAGATGGCTTATGAACACCCGATCTTGATCTCGATGCAGCCATTAAACGCTTCCATATGAATCCAATCACAACAACCACTCTGCTTGGATTTTTCTTCGATAACGTTGCCTTTTTCTTCAATTCTGAAATTGCAGAGGACTCGAACACGAAATGCCTAGCGACACATTTGCATTTTCCCATCAATGTAGGCCACATTACTAGTGATGCATATTTAGGCAAAGTCCGATTCAGAGGAAACATCTCGTGTGTATCAAATTTAGGGAATTCTTTGTACGAAATTCCTTTCGCCGCCGCGGCCCATGATTTCCAGAATAATGTGGCGGAGAAGCCATCAACTAGCTTATGTGAAGTGTACAAACCAATAACAAGACCACCACAACTAAATTCATTAACTTGAACCATTGTGATGCATGTTTTTGAGAGTAGGATTTTATTGCTAGGACTATAAACTAGTAATTTGTGAAGTAAATTTGTTTGAGGGTTTTTTAGAAGATCAAGAATTGGAATGTTTACTTTTGTTTCAACATAATAAACTCCATTATCATTACAATCAATTTCTTGATGATTTTCTTTGAGTTCTCCTGCTAGGGGGTAAAAATGTGACAAAGATTGTGACAATCCTTGTTTCAATTGGTGTAATTTTTGTGGGATTTCATCTTTTGTGTCCATTTTGTTTTGGTACAAAAAAATAAAGGGAATATATGCATGAGAATTCAATTGGTCAAGAACAGAAAGTTGGTGAGTTTTGAGATGAGGGGGAGTTGGTGAGATTGGTTTGATGTACTCCTTGGACATCACTTTCACTTCCATATTTCCAACTACAAATAATTAATAAATTGAGAATAAGTATACACTACTATGAACAAATAATTTCCATAAAATGTTAAAGTTGTCAATTTTCATAAAAAGTAAAATAGATGTTTGTCTACAATCTAATATGTGTGAATTCATTTATCATATTTATAATATACAAATTTTGCAATTTGTGTACAGTCTCGTATGTACTAATTCGTTTTTCATATTTATGATATACGTGTTTTGCTTATTTTTTACATGAAATTATTATAATCAAAACATTATATATGTGAGAGATAATTGATGAAATGATCTCAGATAATATGCTCAAGTTGAACTTACGTCCTTCTAAATGTTCGGTCTGCGAAATAATGCTTAATATTGGTCGAAAATGTGACTCTAATGTCTTTTTTAAGGGGGACGTTAAATTTTGACGGAAATAGGGACTAAAGTGCACCTTCTCGACCAATATTGGGGACTAAAATCCACATTTTCAAGAAATATTTAAGTTTTGAAAATTTTATTTTTACCCTATTTTTGTCAAAATTTAACGTCTCCTTCAAAAGAGGGACTACCTTCACCTTTTAAACCAATATCAGGGACCATTTGCCCAGACCATATATTTATTAGTACTAAAATGCAACTTACACGTATTATCTGAGACCAATTTTACAATTTTATCTATTCGTGAACTACAAAATATGCCATGCATGTTAATATGACTGAATAAACATAAATATTTTATGTCTGTAGTTCTGTTTAATTGATCTTACTTAATCTCAAATCTAATGTGAAACTACATAAAATCTTCGGGAGGCCATTTTAATAAAATGGAAATAACTATGTAGATTATATATGTTGTAGATGGTTAGTTATTGTACAAAACATTAATAATGAAAATCTTAATCAATGCTAAATATCATAGAGTCTCCTCCGTAGCACTTATGATTTTTTATAAATTATGTGAATATAAAAGAATTAAGAAGAACAGATAATTATTAAACATCAATCATAATTTATTTATTGATGTTTATAAAAAAATTTAAATGTCAAATAATATCAACCTAACTTTAATGAAAATCAAACACTATTACCTAAATTTAGTGAAAGTCAAATATTATTCACTAAACATCCATCAATAAATTTTATAGTACATGCTAACAAGAAATTTCAACAAGTCAATTCTTAAGAAATGTCGAATTAACCCATTTGTCATTATTTGAACAAAGGAAGCACGGGCTTCTTCGATTGTATTTTGTTTGCTCTAGTGCAAAAGAAAAGAGTATAATAAAAAAAATGACAAATGAGAAGAACGAATATGAAAAAAAAATTAATTCAGTATCAGGACAAGCAAGAGGCTGAAAGCGTTGTATACTTTTGTTTTTTAGGTTTATTATATATATGAGTTTATTTTTGGAGAGAAATAATATTACTGAATGGATATAATATTAGTGGATATTTTAGTCTAAACTAATTAACCTAGTATTAGCCATCAGTTTGAGGAAAAAGATTTGAGAGAGAATGAGAAATCTTTTAACCTACATTAAGCTTAAAAACTAATTTATTTTTTGCTTCAAACCAGATAAATGATAAATTTTCACCTAAATTCATCATAATTCAAACACAAACAGACCACTAAGTTTTTCCTATCCACATTATATAAAGGGTATCCATTATATAACCCTATAATATATAGTATTTTTTTTTTAATGTACGAAATGACCAATTTACCTTCAAGTAGTAAAGTTCTTCGATTACTATACTTTTAAGTATAAGAAATAATAGTCATTTCATTCTTAAAAGGGTACATTTTGACTTTCATGGTCAACAAAACACAATTTAAAACGTAATTTCTTATTTTACATGCGAAAAAATTATAAGATTTGATATTTCAAAAATATATATTGAGACGAATCTAACAAGATCCTATATGACTATATTTTATCTTATTGTTTAATGAAAAATCTTGATCAAACTTTCTAAAGTTTGACCACAAAAATCGAAATATATCAATCTTTTAGGAACGGAGGGACTACTATATTTACTCCAAACCAACCAAATTATTACTCAATTTTTACTTAGGACATTGAAGATCTTGTTTCAAAAAAAGTATACAAATTCTAGAATTCAGAATTACAAAAAATTCAGACTATTAAAATTTCGAACTTTTGAAAATCTTTTTTTGCATAGATGGATAAAAGTAACAATAGCTTTACCTGACTATATCGACTTGAACAATATATCTTTGACGAAACTAACCACAGTATGACTTGAACTATTGTATGGACTGAGTTTCTCAAGAGTAGCATAGAAGAGAAAGAGATCATGTGTGGTGCTCCTTATAGCAGCATGCCAGCATTAAAGGAAACACATGTGCGTATGTTCCTACACGGGCATAGCCTAATATAGTGCTATTGGTGATTGGGGGGCAGATATCGATATGGTAAGTTCGAATTCGTGAAGTTATTATTTCGGTGAAATATAAGCTAATTGTCTAAATGATACCACATAATGGGATGAAGTTGCACTTTAATCAAAAGTAATTGTTGGATTGTTGTAACTTGGTCTCATATATTGGCAAAAGTGTTACAATTTGGTCCCCTGACTAACGGTTTTGTTAGCTTTTTATATTTCATTTTAATATTATTTTTAGGGAAAAATTATAATTTTACAAAGCTACCATCCACTTTAATGAAACCATTTTTGTTTTGTCTTAATTCTTTTATTCTAACTTCGATTTTAATGATTTAAAATGAGTTAGAAAATTTTTTTCAACCCCTTTAATAATGTAAGATGAAATATGAAAGGGGATATAAATATTTCAATAAACTTTTTATGAGTATATAGGTGTTATCAGGTAAAACACCTATATACTCACTAAAGTAGTTTGGACCCTGTTGGATTATAGAAAGTAGTTTATGTTTATTCTTGAAACATTGGAACTAATAGGTGTTATCAGGTAAAACAATCAACTGGGAAATATAGTGTGCAAGTAGATGACAGTTAGTATTCTTGTAATCTATAAGGAGAAATTATCAATGATACTATTGCATCTTTTCACTAAGATATGTATCACTTCAAAAATTGTATGAACTGGCATAAATGTCACTATAAAAGATATTGGCCGGGGACATCACCTACTTTTTACCTATGTCACCAGTTGATCACTCACTTTTTAGAGTATCCTGATTGATCACTCACTTTTTAAAAAATGTCTATTTTGGTCAGTCGACCACTTTTCCGGGTGGTCAACTGCCGGTCAACTCACGTGGCACTCATGTGCGCCTTTACTAAGGTTATTTTAGTCTTTTCAAGTCGAATTTGGCCCAAAATTTTCAATTAATTAGGTATTTGGCCCCAATTTTATGGTTAATTACAAATTGACCCCAAAATTTTCAATTAATTGACCAAATTTTTCAATTAATTTTGGGGTCAAACTATAATTAACCACAAAATTGGGGCCAAATACGTAATTAATTAAAAAGTTTGGGCCAAATTCGACTTGGAAAGACTAAAATAACCTTACTAAAGGTGCACATGGGTGCCACATGAGTTGACCGGCAGTTGACCACCGGGAAAAGTGGTCGAATAACCAAAAGAGACACTTTTTAAAAAGCGAGTGATCAACCAGGACACTTTGAAAAGTGAGTGATCAACTGGTGACATAGGTAAAAAGTAGGTGATGTCCCCGGCCAATATCTTTTATAGTGACATTTATGCCAGTTCATACAATTTTTGAAGTGATACATATCTAAGTGAAAAGATGCAATAGTATCATTGATAATTTCTCCTTATAGATTACAAGAATACTAACTGTCATCTACTTGCACACTATATTTCCCAGTTGATTGTTTTACCTGATAACACCTATTAGTTCCAATGTTTCAAGAATAAACATAAACTACTTTCTATAATCCAACAGGGTCCCAAAGATAAATGTGTTTTTTAAAATGAATTTATAAAACAAACAACACAAAAAGTCAAAACTCATAATAATTTTAATGAAGTGAAACATATTAATTAAAAATATGAAGTGAAACATATTATGATATATTCTAATATCTATCATGTTTGGTTTTGTAATATGTTTTTGATTTTCTATATTTCAATCATTATAATTATACACTAATATCAAATTTTATCCATCACTTTGCATAACAAAAGTTACATACAATTATACATCAAAAAATTTGAAGAAATTACACATATAAAAATAGTTTTACATCAAAACTATCGTGCAAAATTATTAATTGGTGGAGTTCAAAATCAAATGACTTTTGTATTCAAACAGTTACAATTGAGTTCTAGTAGCATATGCATTACCTATTTTGTTTCTATTATCAACCGCTGGTCCTTTTTTGGAATTAATAATTGAGTATTCGATCATGAATTATTGAGTTTCTAGTAGCATATGCATTAAGTATTTTGTTTCTAATTTTCTATTATCAACAGTTGGTCGTCCTTTTTTGGAATCAATATTCATATATTTCTTCTACACCCCCTTCTCTTTGTTTACGCCCCTCGTACTTAACATTAGATTTGTTAAAGGATCCCATAATTCGGAATCCGTTTGTTACTTGACTCCAAAAATTCGGGTTTGTTATTCGTTCGTATTCTTATTAACGAGTGATAGCCGAGTAGTTATTTTTACTCGATAGCTTATCGGGTGAACCCTAGTCATCTCGATTACCCGCTCGTTTATTTTTTATATTATATATTTATATAATATAGGTAATATCTTAACCATGATTAATTTCATTTACCAAAATAAAACTAGTATTGAAAAGAATTTCCAGATTTGAATTTCAACAATTAAATATTGTTGGAGAGAACCCTAAAATAGAATTGTTTTGAACATAAATTTTAGGGTACCCCGGCACCCGGCCCGTTCCCCTCCCTACTCAACAAATCCGACTCGTTACCTGCTCGTGTCCTTATCGAGCGATACGAGGGTAACAAGTTTGTTACCCAGCTCGATAAAGTTCAAACCCGACAGAATAACGTTAACCCGGTACCCGCTTGTACCCCAACTCGTTTAATTTGCCGCCCTACCTAACATGAGTTGTTATATGTTTCGTATGTTCCCTTATATTTGAATTTTTATCACTAACCTTTTCTTTTCAAAATAGTTCTCTTTCTAGGATAGAAAATTAAATTTTACATTTTCAATATATTTTTTTAATAATTTTTATTATTAAGTTATCAATTATTTATATAATTTCAAAAATTTATTGACATTCTCTACTTTTAATATACATTTTATTTTTTATTTTTCTTAATCTATGTGTAAATAGCTAAAAAGACGAATATAAAAAACACAAATATGCTCACACACCTTACCTAACAGGCTATAAACTCATACAGCCCCTTACCTAACAGGCTAACACTAAATATCTATATTTCTCATCTTCCATTCAATATGAATGCAAAAAAACATGATACACATGCAACTGCATATACATTTTCGTTTGTCATGTTTTCACATTTTTATTTATATATTATTGTGCGTGCATGATTTAATTATTATTCAGATTTACCAAATCTGATAATCCAAGTTGTAATAATGTTGTATATATCGAAATAGACGGGGCATATATTTCCATGGATGATAATCATTTTGAAGCTACTAATTTTTTTATCTCCTTTTTCTTACAGAATGTATAAAATGAGTTTGGTGTATATAAGCTTGTTCCATGCGTTCGATAATTCATATCAAAAGAATGTTTCATATACGTTTGACATATAAATATATATAACGGGAAAAATTTATTACTTTGAAAAGATATAAATATCAATTTGAAATTCAAAATTATGATATACTCAATATATACTTACCAGTCGTTTCAAACATGATCTGATTTTGACTTTTGGTGCCTTTTAATTTTGAGGATAAACTCAACTGATTTTTACTATATTTAGTGTATACTAATACTAGGAAATCAAAAATATGGTTTGATTTGCAGCTCGTTTAGCTCAGCTCAGGTGATCTGAGGCTCGAATCTCAGCTCGTATAATGAGCCAACCTGCGAGTTGGGTTTCTAGTGAGCTCGGAGAGCCAGCTTGAGCCCGCTCAGTAGCTCGGTAGTATATATTATTGTATTTTTTTTTAAAATCTGTTATATTTTTTTATAGTATTTTATTTATTTTACGGATCTTTCATATTCCCAACTAATCCTTCATTTGGGAGGTTCATTGATTGAGGTAATATGCAATTTTTTTTACTCAAACGATATGAATATCGTTAAAATGACCAAACGGCAGGAGATACAATAAAAACCTCCATAATGGGCGTAAAAGCCAAATAGAAGGGCGGGAGAGCGATAGCTTCCCAAACGCTAATGATCTCAAGGGGCGGTTGAAAACGACCCAACAAAATCGTTCTTCCTTGTGAATTAGATTTTGACCTCCAGTGTCCAACCTATGCCGAGAAAATACATTCACAACTTGAAGTAAACAACGAGGATTGTCCGAATTCATAAAGTAATTGTCAAAAGAAGAATATTGAAGGGAAAGAAAAAACAAAGCGAGAAAATAATGTTAGATTAACAAGATCTACCATTATATTTATAAAAAAAACAGCAGTAAAACAAAGTGAGGGGAAGAAAAACCACAAAAAATGGTCGCTTTTCGTCCCCAAGGAGATGAAGGTGGAGACATGTGGAAGGAGGCGCTAGGTTTAGAGTTTAGAACAGGTAATATACAATTGTCTCTTCATTTCCCACATTCATATAATAATTAATATTGATAATGGTTGTGATTCTCAATTTTGACTATAAAAATTTGCTAAGCCAGTTAGCTCGGAACTCGGCTCGCAAATGCCTTGGCTCGGCGAAGCTTTCACCAACCCAAGCCTAAGGCTCGTTTAGTGATGAGTCAAGCAAAGAATTCTTAAATTTAGGCTCGACTTGTATCGGCTCATGTAAATCTCTAGTTGTAAATAACGAGTCACACTTTTTGCTTATGATAATTTGCTTGTCGAGTGGTTGGATTATTAAGGTGATGCGATTTTAGATGAATTCCATGATGAAGGTGCACGACGACCAAACACTTTCTTAGCCAGTTTGAATAAAAATAGGGTTAATTGGCGGGAACATCACTTATCTTTCCTCAATATTACCAGTTGATCACTTACCGTTTAAAAGGTCCTAGTTGATCACTCACATCTTCAAATTTGTCTCAATTGGTGTATCAGTCATATTTCCAGTTGGTCAAAACCATTACTAAGGGCTTTTTCGGCTTTTCTTATGAAAACTAATGGTTGGTTTTGGGTTTAATTTATTCTAACTTTCAATTTCTTTTTTGCTTATTTTCGACATGAAAAAACAAAAAAAACCCTTACTAATGGTCATCAGGTGCGTTGACCGGGCGTTGACCAGTCGAAAAAATTATCGATAGACCAGTTGAGACAAATTTTAAAAGGTGAGTGATCAACTGAGACCCTTTAAAAGGTAAGTGATCAACTTGTGATTTTGTTGAAGGGTGATAAAGATTACACATCTATTTATTAATTATATATTTTGTTAAGATTATTACTATTACTATTTAAATTATTATACGATAGCTCTTAGACGAGCCCAGGCGCATTAGGGTCGTTTGAATAGCCACTTATGCTAGAGTTTTAATAATTCTATTTTAAATAGTGGTATAGTCAATGTATTGAGGTGGCTGATTATTAAATAAATTTCTGAGATATTTTTCTCATCCCAAAAATATTATCAATTGTTCTTGTTGAACAAGTATATATTTGAAGCCTTAACCTTCGATATTCAAGCGTTCAAGGAATAATATTGCCGTTATTCGTGGAATTAATGGCCTTAATATTCATATCCGTAGCGAAAGCTACATATTTTTATTATTATTTTATTTGTAGTTTCTCGCTACATCAGTTGGTATCAGCAGTCACAAGATCCTCCACGATGTCGTTGAATTTATCATAGTTGTTAGATTGTGATGTGGAAATTGATGATAATAACACCTTGTTTTAAGATCAAGATCCAATTTAGGATAATTATGATGATGATTATTATCTTCTCACTAATAAAATTGAGAAAATTATTTTGGAGGACGTTATGTAGCCTTGAGATGATCAAGATCCAGTTTACGATTTATATGACGATGAATATAATTTATTGGATGGTGCATCTCACTTCCAAAAAGTGGATGAGGTTGGCACGAAATCCAGTAACACAAAAAAGAGATTGGTTGGTGTTGTAATTGAAGATTTGAAGTATGGTGAAGAAGAATTTATTATTGTTGCCATGATTCGGATGGAAGGCAGTTTGGTGGACAAGAAAAATTTATGGAGTATTATTTTTTATCATGAAGAGCTAAAATCTAAAAGATACAAAGTAATGGGCCCCAATAATGCCTTCAGATATCTTTTATGTGTTGAAAAAAAGAAGCAAGTAATGGGCCCCAGTTGGTGTTGATAAAGGTTCTTCTAATCAGAGTGCTATGCGAAAAATGCTACTCTCTTGACACTTGTGAAGTATCTTGAGGACGACATTGCAAATAGTCATTTTTCATACGGTCGTGGTGGCGTGTAAACTCGAGGACGAACTCTGTTTAATTCGGAGAGAATGATGAAAATTACGAGTCTATCTATTTATTAATTATATATTTTATTAAGATTATTATTATTACTATTTAAATTATTATACGGTCACTATTAGACGAGCCCAGGTGCATTAGGGTTGTTTGAATAGCCATTTATATTAAAGTTTTAATAATTCTATTATAAATAGTGATCTGTCAATGTATTGACGTGGTTGATTATTAAATAAAATTTCAGAAATATTTTGTCGTCCTAAAAATATTATCAATCGTTCTTGTTGAACAAGTATATATTTTTGAAGCCTTAGCCTTCCATATTCACGCGTGAATAACGAACGCTTTGAAGGAATAATATTGCGGTATTCGTAGAATTAACGGCCTTATTATTCATATTCGTAGCGAAAGCTATGTTGGAAATAATTTAATATTGATTATCTTTTATTATGCTCATTGAGACAATTGTGTATCAATTCATTTACTTGATTGGTTAAATGTGATTACTAGAACTTAGTGTCCGCCTTAGTAATTGTATATTACTAGTTCGGGTTCTCATGATGATTCAAGGAGTTATGAGCGATTACTAGATCTTACTCATTGACCGTTGTAATAATAGTAATTGGTCAATTATTATTATGATACAACTTGCTATTATCTGAGCCTAAAGAGGTCACACACATACATGAAACTATATTCACATTTCATGTATGAAATGAAACAAGGTTTGTGAATTGAGAAATGTAGTTCTCAATAGTATATATTTGTAAATATATACATGAACATATGAATGAGGAACAATTGAGCTTGTTAAGTCAATTGAACCCAATAAGCAATCGAGATCAGTTAATAACTTGATAAGATTATTTAATAGTGACCCGTTTGTATTTTAATTGACTTGATAAGTTAAATTAAAATATAACAATTCACTATCGACTCATTAGACTAATTAGATGCTTAAACGATCTAATTGAGTTAACGAGTCCAACTGATCACTTAATGAGTTGTTTATCGGTTTTAAAAAAGAGCCCTCTATATAAGGAGAAGATTAGGTTTTCATATTAATAAGACAAGAAAAGAAAACCCTAGCCTCCCCCCTGGTCGTGCATCCCCTCTACCTTGAAAGAGAATTTTTCTCTTCCAATTGTTCAAAACACTAGTAGGTTCAAACTTTGGTTTGTACTCAATCCTGGTGTGTGCAATCTAGAAGAATGCCTTGTTGGTACTGGAAAGGAAGCACAGTGTGGGTTATACTCAAAAGGGGCGGACGTTCTTGTTGATATTCCGCTATATTGTAAGTCTCTGTATTCATATGGAAATTAGTTTAATTGATATTAGATTAATCTACATCATTTTATCAAATCCGGGATATATGAATGTGTGTTTATCACTAAGTGATTCGTATGAGATTCCTTCAAGTTACATATTGTTATTATTATTAGTATTTTATTTATTGTTTCTCGCTACATCAAAAGGTAGGTGATGTCCCCAGCCATTAACCTTAAAAAAAGTCAACCTTCTAATGATGCCAGTAATATCGTACAGGCTCATTATGAGTCTCATGATGGTGAACATGATGGCGATGATCCATTATAAGTGGTGAACCGGCAACTTAGATCCAACCTTTTCTGTCAGAATTGAAACTTCAAATTTGTATAAGGGTCGTGATAGACATATTCAAGAAACTAGCTTAACTATGTGGTAATCAAAGATGAGACAAAAAGACCCTCATTAGATATCAACGGTAGAATTAAAAAGTCAAGATTTGGGATGATCTAATGGTTAGAAATATGTTTAAGCGTCTAGTTTAAGTATTTGTTTAAGCTCCTAAGTCCAAACTCCTCTATACAATATCTAGGCTAGTGGAAAATGCTCTTGCTAGTGACCAGAAGGTCTTGGGTTCGAAACTCACCTCATCACTAATTTACAAAAAAATAATATCTATAGCTGTTCAATAATTATATCGTTCATTAATTTTCTTTCATCAAAATATATAATTATTTTCAATGTAAAATGGTACACATTAATAAATTATATAATTATAAGATGGTACAAATTAAAATATTCAACAAATAAATGTACCAAAATTATTCCATGTGGCGATTTAGGTTGTGTACCAAAATTCATTAAACAAATTGGTATAAGTTATCTACATTGCAAAAAACTAAGCTTAGTTAGTTGACATTAATAATTTTCTTGACAAAATGATTAAATGGCCATTTTTTAGAAAACACTTCAATTCTAACCAAGTCTTGGGGTAGATATTTGTTTTGGGACTTATTATTTATTTTTAGAAAACTCAAAACAAGTGTTATAATAAAATATACTCCCTCCGTTTTTTATTTAATTTATTGCCTTCAGCCTCCCGGACTGAATATTGTGTTTTTTTAACATAGTGTTTACTATTTTCCATGTATTTTTTCCATTATGCTTCTTAATGATCCTTAATAAAGTAGTATGTTTTATTGACTTCCCAACTTTCAAGACATTAGCTAATAGTGTTGTGCATGAGCCGAACTAAAATGAGCAGCTCGCTCGGCTCGTAACGAGCAGCCGCGAGTTAGGTTCCCGGCTCGTCAGTTCCGCGAGCTAGCTCAGTAAGCCAGCTCCATAAGTCAATAGTACTCGTTAGCTCCGCGACCAATCTGACATATCCTCGCCAATTTTGTAGGGCTCTTAGGAATCGCAATAGTTTTGTCATATGTGCAGGTCATATTCCTGCTTGTATTGTTACCTTTCTAGTTCATTTACAACAAACTGCAGTTCTTTTATAGGTTAACATCTCGCGAGTTAAGATCGCTTGATATTGTTTCTCGGTGTTAAGAGTCTCTAGGTTTCCACTATACAATTAATTGTAAATAGAAAAAGTAGCTCAAGATCTTATATATTGACCCGGGAGGACACCGACTTCCGATGTGGGATGTGCATCTTGACACTCCCCCTACGTGTAATCCAATCGTCGGTGGAATATTCATCGCAGGTATTAGGGGTACGATCGGACCGGTTTTTGCGGATTTTTGACTATAAAAAAAACCGATCCGATTTTTCAGTAATAAACACCTTAATTAGTAAGGTAACTAACAAAACTAACATGATAAATTAAACAAAATTAGTAAAGTAATAAACACCTTAATTAGTAAGGTAACTAACAACTAAACATAACTAAAAAATAAAATATGATATTACCTGTTATAGACTGAGGTCGAACGGGTAGGGAGACGAAATAGAAAGATGGAGGCGGAAGAGACTCCGAAAGGGTTTGTAGCTTTGTTTGTGGTCAATCTGATTTATGAGGCTGACTGAGTGTTATATGAGAACCACATAGGGTTTATAGTTGGGCTGGGTTTATAGTTGGGCTGGGTTAGGGCAACACTATATAACAGATCAGGCTGCGCTATAATTTAATGCAGCGGATCGGATCGGTTAAATCCGCCGGTTCGTGTATAACAAGACCGATCCGATCCGATCGGTTTTTTAAAAAATTAAAACCGCATCCGATCGGTTTTAAAACCGAAAAAAACCGCCGGTCTTGGATTGATTCGGTCCCGGTTCGGTTTAAATCCATATCCAATCGTACCCCTAGCAGGTATTATTTGCCGGAACAACATCGGCGGAGTTACACGTGCCTCATTAACTCGGGATTGGCTCTGTAACCATGTTAACAGTCTATGGGGTTCCACTCTAAAACCAATTGGCAATAGAGGGAGTAATCCAAGATCTTATATATTGACCCGAGATGACACCGACTTCCGATGTGGGATGTCCATCTTAACAATCCGTCAACCATATATGCATCTTTTACAGAGACCCTAGTGGTTCATCAACTATCAAGGCTTTTAAATTAGAGATTTATACAACACATCATATATTATCAGCGAACTTCTTTCTCAAAGGTGAAAGCAAGCCTTTGGCTCTCCCTTCGACTTCAGGTTGAGAACGAATATATTGTCCTGACCGGACTGCATACAACACTTTTTTCAATCCACCGGTGGGCGGTGTATGAATAATATGTTTTAACACCCTGCTTATAATTTATGGAGCATCAAAATATGGAAATATGAAACTTATATTGATATTTTATCAAGTCAAGGTAACTGTGGAAATAAAATGCGGTAGAAATAGTTAAGACAGTTTTTCCCCGTCAAAGTTCCAGTTTACCCTTCATTGCTTCTTTCAACAGATTTCTTTGGCCTTTTCCATATTCAACCAAAGTCTGAGTGAGATAAGTAGGCGGATATAAGCAACTTCATCACATGATTGTGATAGCAAATTCTTCAGAGTGTCAATGAAAGGCCAATTAAAGAGGTGGTTGTCCAAGTATGGAAACCAAAAACAGAACTGAGATCTGAGATCAATTCAAAAAGTAAAGAGGTGTACCCCTTGTCATTCCTTGGAGTGCCACAAACAATGGAAGAAGCTGCATTTGCTAAAACAGCTGTTTTCCTTTCTGTCAGGGCAGCTTCGATAATGTCCATTAGCTGCTTGAAAAGTCCACCTTCAACCATTTCCTTGATTCAAACGTCGTTTATAGCAATTTCGCAGTTGAATTTCCTTGAGTCTTGAAACTAAGAGCAATGGAATGGCCCTGTTAGGACGGTAGAATTGTCAATTTGGTGATAAAAAACAATAATTTTCACAGATAAGATGGGAAAATTAATGGTATACTTACTTGACATACAAGTCAGCTAGACTAGATGGAGTAGCCCAAGATGTTATATATTCACCCGGGAGGACTTCGATTTTCGATGTGGGTGCATCTTAACACTCCCCCTCACGTGTAACCCAATTATCGGCAAAATTTGCCTCGCCAGTATTAATTGCCGGAAGAACATCGGCGGGTTACACGTGCCTCATTAACTCGGGCTTTGCTCTGATACCATGTTAAGAGTCTATGGGGTTCCACTCCAAAACCAATTGGCAATAGAGGGAGTAGCCCAAGATCATATATATTGACCCGGGAGGACACCGACTTTCGATGTGGAATGTGCATCTTAACACTCGGTCACCGATATATGCATCTTTTACAGATTTTGTTTGGATCCTCGTGATGCATGCATTAATGGTGCTTGTTGTCGACGGCCAGGCCGCTAAATGATCAAAGAGCCACGAATTCTCACTAGTCGGATTACCATCAAAGCAAGTGTACAGCATCATGTCTCATACATCATTTGTCTCTTTGTAACGGATTAGATTATTTCTTGTTAATCGTCATCATGACGGATAAGATTTACACAAGTGGGCATTGGCGTATAAATAGCAAACTAAGCCCAACATGAGACAAACAGAAGAAGAAAAAACCTTTCCCTCCTTCTCGCCACTCCTTTCCAAAAATTTGCACCCACCTTGTTCAAGAAACCTCCATAATAAAAATCTATGATCTCTCTTCAAGCTTCAGTTTCTTCTTCATTCGAGAGGGAAACAAGTAGTTTGAATCGTCGTAGATGATAGCCGAGAAGATGATAACCGAGAAGATTCTGTGTTGAATGGAAATAGAATGCGGTAGAAATAGTCAAGACAGTTTTTCCCCCTCAAAGTTCCATTTTAGCCTTCACTGCTTCTTTCAACAGATTTCTTTCGCATTTTCCATGTTCAACCAAAATTCTGAGTGAGATAAGTAGGTGGAATAAGCAGCTTCATCACATGATTGTGATAGCAAATTCTTCAGAGTGTCAATGAAATGCCAATTAAAGAGGTGGTTGTCCAAGTATAGAAACCTAAAATAGAACTGAAGTCTGAGATCAATTCAAAAAGTAAAGAGGTGTACCCCTTGTCATTCCTTGGAGTGCCACAAACAATGGAAGAAACAACATCTACTAAAATAGTTCTTTTCCTTTTTGTTAGGGCAGCTTCGATACTGTCCATTAGCTGCTTGAGAAGTCCAACTTCAACCATTTCCTTGGTTCCAACGTCGTTTATAGCAATTTCACAGTTGAATTTGCAGACTTTGGGAACATACATATCCTCTTTGAGAAGACTTTTGAGCCTTGAAACTAAGGACAATCGAATGGCCCTGTTGGAACGGTAGAATTGTCAAGTTGGTGATAAAAAACAATAATTTTCACAGATAAGATGGGAAAATTAATAGTATACTTACTTGACATACAAGTCAGCTAGACTAGATGGAGTAGCCCAAGATGTTATATATTCACCCGGGAGGACATCAACTTCTGATGTGGGTGTATCTTAACACTCCCCCTCCCGTGTAACCCAATTATCGGCAAAATTAGCCTCACCAGTATTAATTGCCGGAAGAACATCGGCGGGGTTACACGTGCCTCATTAACTCGGGCTTTGCTCTGATACCATGTTAAGAGTCTATGTGTAATATTACGACCCTAAAGTAAGAAATAGATAAATGGACCGGGGCTTGATAGGGCTTAATCGATTTGGATTGGCGGACTTAAGTTGAATTGGGCATCCATTGGTTTAAATAAAAAGCTTGGGGTCAAAAATCAAAGGGAAATGTAGAGAAACTCTCCCCCAAACCTGCAACCAAGAACACCCTAATATTAAAATTGAGATTTATCCCTCGTTTCTCAACCGATTTTGCTCATTCAAGGTGCAAATCGAACCTTGAAACATCCTCCTATTATTTCCCTCTTCAATTCAAGGTAAAAATCGCGATTTTTGGTGCATTATAACTTGCGAATTTGGTAGTTGGAAAGTCACGGTTTTTTCTTCCTCTCTTTGGCTCAAATCCATCACCAATCATTCCAATGGTTTCTTAGCATCATCATTTTCACGAATTCCTCTTCGATTCAAGGTGTAATTCGAACCATAAGCTTGTCATTTTAATTTCGTGGGTTTATGAAGTTTTATAGAAATGGGTACTTTTAATGGTTAATTGAGATGTTGAGGCATGTAATTAGCATCTTATATATATGGTGTGATGTTTAGAACATGATATTGGATATAGAAGTCAAGTTTTAGAAAACCCATTTCGCGACTTTAATTTTGAGGTTTGTATGATTTGGGGTTTTAGATGTTGAAATGTTGATGGTTTGGAATAAGTTTGGGTTATGGCAAGATGATTATGTGGATGGAGCCTTCATTAATTCGAATTGTTGGGAATTGATGTTTTTTGGGACTTTAGGAGTGGATTATGGTTGTTAACGATTAGAACTAGGATAATTTTTTTTTTATAATTCAAATAATACAACAGTTTATACATATTAAACAATCCTAAAGAACTGAAAGACAACCCCAACACACGGAGCATGACAGAAACATACATACACTACTACATATCTGATCTTACGCAACGCCTAAATCCGTTGCATTAGGGCCAAAAAGTTGTTGCATTAGACCTAATGCAACGGCTAGCTACCATTGCATCTGCTTGCGTTGCATTAGGCCTAATGCAACGCCTTGAGAGCCCTATTGCAACGGTTTATGATATTTTTGCAAAACTGTTGCATTAGCCTTATAACCGTTGCATTAGCTCTATAACTAATGCAACGCCTTATGATGATAATGCAACGGTATGTTGATTAACTAATACAACGCCCTTAACATCATAATGCAACGGTATATTGCTTAGCTAATGCAACACCCTCTTGATTATAATGTAACGGTATATGGATCACCTAATGCAACGGCATATATACATTTAAATAAATCGTATAATAAATTTAATAATTTTTTCATTGATATAAAATAAATAACGACACAGTATATTGTATCCATAAATGTACATATGCATTAGAAAGATATAATATTCTCACAAAGATATAAAATATTCTTCAAATAAAATGGTTAACATTGTTCGATCTAGCAAAACCTAACATATAATCAATTATGTTGCGACAGCCACAAACTCATTGTACATGCACCAACTGATAAATGATTATATTTCTTCTTCACTTTCACTCTGCTCGTCTTGCACCTACAAGCAAAAAAATTGTAATTAATTACCAGTTTATAAATTTTTCTCAAAAAATGACAGTAAAAATAAAGCTTCCTATCTGACGATTAATAATGCTTCCTATCTGATGATTAATAAAGCTTCCTATCTGACAATTAATAATGCTTCCTATCTGACGATTAATAAAGTTTCCTATCTGACGATTAAAAGTTATAAGAGTTAGTAATTTAAAAATGACCATCAGAAGATAGAACAATGCTTCCTATCTGACGATTAATAATCAAATGTGACGATTGAGATGTCATTTCTATCTGACGATTGATAATCAAATGTGACGATTATATATCTATTATAAGAGTTTTATCCAAAAATGTTTCCTATCTGACGATTGAGATGGCATTTCATATCTATAAAACTCAAACTTCTTACTATATCAGAGGAACTATGACATACATATACATTGAATTCATTCTCTTCATTTGAAGATTAATAATCAAATGTGTCAGATCTTATGAAATGAGGAAAGGTAAGGAGGAAGGCAGGATTAATAATCAAATGTGTCAGATCACTATGATAAAATGTAAGGCAAAAACAACAAATATAAAAAGGCATTGTCATTTTTACCTGGTTAACTGTCGCTCCAAACTTTGATAATTGTCCATTTTGCTCATTCTCATTATATGGCACACTAGATACATCCCCATGAATCGGTGGAAGCACGATTTTCATTCCAGGATTAGCTTCTTGAAGTTGAGATAGAATTGCAGTGGTCAAACTCGGTACAAGTTGTTGCACTAAGTCTGCCTTCATAGTAGCCAAACTTGGTACAAGTTCTTGCACTAAATCTGCTTTCAACTCCTCTGGAAGTATGAGACCTGACTTATTACTTTCTTTCTTTTTCAAATCATTCTTTGTGACACAACTTCCAACAAGTCTTACACGACTTTTTCGCTTAGGTTCTGGAATCACTAGAGTGTAAGGATCCTTACAGTTATCACCTTCTCCGTCTTGTGCAGACTCTAAAACATTCATTTTGTCCTATTTCAAGATAATGAAGTCATTATCTTGCTAAATTAGTGTAACTACAAAAAAAAGATAATTTAAAATATTAACTCACAATATACTCTTGAGTTTTCTCATTATTTGTAAGGTAGGTTCGTCCAAGAGCTCTTTTCCTTGATTCTTTGTAGATCATAGCTTGGGAAGGTTCTTTTTTGTTCGGATCCTCTTGTTGCTATTAAAATCACAATAGAAGAGATTTTTTTTAAAAAAACAAACAACTAATAATGTAGCTCGAAAATAATAACAATAAATAAAATAGTTATAGATGAGGATACTAATTACCAACTCATAACGTAAAGTTGCATATGATTTACGCCCCAACGTATGCATATCATTTAACAGTGAACGATTTTCTTTGTTGACTTTACTTTCCTCCTATATGATATAAACAATTAAGTTACAATAACATTAAATAATTATAAAAACATGTAAGTTAATTATATAAAAATATAATAAAAAAGGAAAATTAAATACCTCAATCTTTTCACATTCCCAATACTTCAAAAGATCTCTAAATTGCGGCTCTGATATTGTCTCAGGTTTAAATTTCCATCTCAACTCATCATTGTCATATGCATAGTAGTGCTTCTTCTTAAATCTACATTTATAGCAACGCCAACTCCTATTGATAGCATCCATAACCCATTTTTTTCCAGCAACAGGTGCTATATACTTTTCCTATACAAATAATAAGCATATTAATAGCATATGCGTAAAAAGTATTAGTACAATATAATTAAAATTGCAACATACCAAGACATAATCCCATATTTTGTCAAGTGTGGGCAGACTTGGGAAGCTGCAATAATTAAGTGGTGCAAGCTGGGAATCTTTCGCCACTGTTCCTAAGAAAAACTTAAATTCAACTACAATTTCAGATGTAGGCCCAATTGGTTGGCCAAGTGAGTTTAAGATAATAACTTGGCGCTCATCACTTGTCCGTGCGTGAACCTTTAAAAGCGTTGTTGGACCTCTATGCTTCTTTCTGTTACAACCTGTTGCAGTTCAAATATATATTAATCACAGAGGTCTTCATGAAATTTTACAACAAGAAGTGTTGTGTGAAATAAAAAATATCAATGCATCAGTTATGAGAAAGATCGAGGATGATATTTAACTGTATGATTTAGTCGCACACACATCTAAATTGATATATCTATACAGGATGGAAAGAAGCCCTCATTGTTCAGATGAGTTGTTTCAAGTAGGTGACATCCTTTCCTTAATAAATAAATACGCTCACCAATTAGAGTGCAGCAATAAACATGTTCTAAGCCCAACAAATTTGTACCATTGAACTGTGAGCATACAACACATAATTAAGATAATGTCAGAGAAGCTGCAATTTGGCATAATCAACACATAATCAAGATAATATTATATTCTACACTAGTACAAAAATGTTCTTAGACAGCGCTCAAAAAAGCTCTTAGACAGCATATATGAGCGCTATTACGGAGGATGCTGTCTAAGTGAAAATCACTTAGACAGCGCGACACGGGAGCGCTGTCTAAGTGGGACTTAGACAGCGCTTCATTGAGCGCTGTCTAAGTGAAAAAAAATTTAAAAAAAAATAAATTTTTTTCTTTTCATTTTGGATCTATTAATACAAATATAGGCAAAAATGTACTAAAACTTACAAATAACCACAAAAATTATCTTCAATTAAATAAACTACATACATTTTAAATCAACAAAATTTAAATGTGATAAAAATTACATAAAATCATTAAAAGAAAATAACATCTTTCATTTACATCCACATCTCTCTCCTTCTTTATTCTGAAAAAGAGAACACCTGCATCCAGACATTGATCAACGCTCGTGTGTAACAGGAACAAAATAGAACTGAGGTGGTCGAAAAAATCTGCTACGA
Organism: Echium plantagineum; assembly: GCA_003412495.2. NCBI lineage: Eukaryota > Viridiplantae > Streptophyta > Magnoliopsida > Boraginales > Boraginaceae > Echium > Echium plantagineum. The sequence goes on along the minus strand of CM016563.1, from coordinate 30,343,061 downwards.
TGTGGCAGTTTCAGATGTCGCAGCCCCTTTCACGAACAACATTATACTCACCCTATTCAGATGCGAAATAATTCTCAATCTAGGAATCTTCTATTACAATGACTTCATAATGTCAAATTTAATAAAGTACGCATTAAAAGATGGTATAATACTAATTAAAATAACAATATTTGTAACAGAAGAAGCTAAAAAGAAAAACATAATATGTTGAACACATACAAAAAGGAAACAAATAGGAGATAAACCATTATTAGACATGTTCTAATGAAACTAATGGATCAAGCCATTTATATGATATAGATATGCAGGTCCCTCAGAACTTAACTATGCTCTTTTTTCTTAATGAAATATTAATAGGAGTATAAGAACACCATACCATTGTGAGAAGCCTCTTTCACTGGCTAAGAGAAATGTTTTGCCTGATGCGCCAAAGTAAATGTTATCGGACTTCAAACCAAATAGTTGGCGCAATTGTCCAACGAATGTCTCAAAAATAGTCCTAATTTCCTGTTCCAAAATATAGTTAGGTGAACTATGAGTATACAAGTGATGATATACAGAATATAAAGAGAAAGAACCATTTCTACATGAAAAATCAGGTAGAATGAAAAAGGCATTAGGCATTAGCTGACTCGTGAGCTTGTAAAATAAACTAAAGAAACAAGAGCATATGTCAGCAGAAATGAATCATCAAATAAGTGTACCATACCATAAGTTGTAGACCATTTATGAGAAGTAGTTTAAACTTATATAGAGGGCACTTCAACAACAAAATTACCATGGGAAAGCTGTAGCATTGGTCTACACTTCTGTGTCATATGCTTAGCCAAATACCCTCCCAGTTGGACCCTGCCACACCCTACTTCCATTTCATGTCCTCCTCCAAATTTCATGTCCTCCTCCAACATAAACATGCATCCAATAATGTCCACAAGGTCACAATTCTCGGCCAAATTAATAAATATTTGGAACAAGATTTTTTCTCATTCTAACATGATTAACCAAATGCTATAAGTGTATATTGTAATGGGTACAGGTCTGAAATTACATTGAATAAAAGAAACTAAATCAATTTATGCAATTGCATTTCTTTCAATTTTGCAAACACATAATCTTCACAAACAGACGAAATTTTCCTTAAGTTTGCTAACCTCATGAGAAACTTTATTTCGAAAAGCATGATTTTTGCCTGAACCTTGTCAGCAGGAGGATGAATTCCAAACGACAACACCTCCCCACATCTGAAAGATAGGATAGAAAGTTACAATAACTTGAAAGTGAGAATTCAGAAAGATCAAACTAGATATGTAATATACCGGAGATACGAAACCATTTGTCACTGAGATTTCCCCATCTGGAAGTTGCAGTAAAGCGGGGCATTCTCTAGCTGATGGTACATACCTGAAATATCCAACGTGAAGGGTGCAGGGTATAAGTAATCTATACTAATGGAGAGAAGGAAAATGATAGATAGTGGGAACACAGAGTTCACTTACTCTTATGTTAGTAACTATGGTTATAATTGGTTTTCTGAAAAAAGGAAGTTCAATTAGTTTTACTCCCTGGTGAATTTAAGTAGCAACGAATATTTTATCCATGGTGCACATATAATTCTTCTCAAGCAAAATCTAAAGTTAAAATGAACTACACAATGTGATTTAACTTCCAATATCCCACCATCATTCAAAGTTTTATTTTATTCTATGAGAAGAAAGTTTAATGAGCCTATTACGGCAGATGACGGGAGATATCTGCCACATATTGTTACATTACAACAATAAAGGCTTAGAAAATAATTTGAGTTTCAAATCATGTTTTATGTTTTTCTCTTCTAACGAGTTCATAATCAAACTTTATATAAATTGTCATATAATTCGTTTAACAAACATAATAAAACTTAAAATCCATTTCCACTACCCATAATCTTGAGAGAAGAAAATCAATTGTTTTTTTCAGAGAAGAACTAAACAATGTAGGTATCGAGTTATAGAAATATACACCACAAATTGCAAAATTGCCCTCAATCTAATTCTTCCCCAAAACTAACAAATCTTCAACCTCAAAACACAAGTAGGAAAACTCAAACATAAAAGCAAAAATAATTAATTGAAAACACAGATCTACACACCTCAAATCGAAAATAGATCTGAAAACATTAAAATGAAAACAATATACAAAAATTAATATACTGAAAATAATAAAATGAAACTAACATAAATTGATATTAATACAAAAGAGATTTGAAAGACATAATAAAAGAGAAATTAGAAGAAAAACCACAGAATTTGTTATTGTCCCAATTTATTTGTCCATTTCGTCAAAGCCCTATATTTACCTCGAATTTATCCCAATTTACTTGTCCACTTTCTCAAAACCTACAGTATAATGAAGCACATGAAGCGAACAAAGAAGAAGAAGAAGAAGGTTAATAAATCGAAAATTGAAATCCATACCTCTAAGATTTAGCTTCTAAAGGCTAACAAATTGAAAATTGAAATCCATACCTAAATTGAATATGGTGGTCGAAGATGGTGGTCGAAGCTACTCGTGGTCGAAGTTGATGATTTGATGACGGTGGCCGAAGATGGTGGTGGTCGCTGAGGATTTGATGATGGTGGCCAAATTTGTGGAATTTGGGGATTTATGTGTGGTCTGGTGGAGTTGGCTATAATTAGGGTAAATATTAGACTTTCACTTAGACAGCGCGCATTGGAGTGCTGTTTAAGTTTCACTTAGACAGCGTGACACGGGAGCGCTGTCTAAGTGAATCTTAGACTGCGTTTTTTCTATTCATGCTGTCTAAGTGGTGCTGTCTAAGAATGATTTTGTACTAGTGCTACCAAGTTGTAAAACAATTCAAATATAATATTAACTCGGTTCATTCAAATGTATTTATACCTTTATTTTTGTCTTCATTTTCATGTTCCACCAATGCATCCATTTCCATCTCAAAGTCACGCTCGGATACATATCCAATGTCATTGTCATTCTCCTCTAGTGCCAACTCGTCATCAATATCATTGTTATTTTCCTCTAGTGCCAAGTCATCATCAACATCATTGATATTTTCATCTAGTGCCAAGTCATCATCATCTTTTGTTGGTGTGGTAACAGAAGCATTCGAAATGAAGTTATTTTCGGAAACCACTTCCTTGTTTTGTGAATTTTTTTTCCTATATTCGAGATATGCAGACATGGAACCTGGAGAACAAAATACCCTTTTTTGTTTGTTCTTTTGAGACAGGATAAGTGGTTGATCTATTTCGCGATTAAGAAGGCTGGGAGATTGATGCTTCTTTTGATTACACTTTTCTTGAACCTTTTGAACATAACTAGTTCTGTTGTTGTTTGGGGAGCCTCCGCGATGAAAGATGTAAGCGTCCTGTAGATCCATAAACCCCAAGCATGACTCCTAACAACGTATATTAATTCATAGTCAAAATCATTTTGTTTCTTTGAAAAGATATAAAGCAGAAATAGAACATGATGGATTTGAAAAAGAGGACAAACGGATATATAATATTGACATGAGAAGAAGAGAAGCTCAAGCTTCTTTTGGTCAATGTCATTGGTAGGGATTTCTTTTATGTCGATGACGAATCGACTAATTAAGATATTAAGTAACCAAGTGGAAGTAAGATTTTGACATGAGCAGAAGAGAAGCTCCAGGCTCTCTTGGTCAATGTCAGAAGTGGATATTTGTATGATGTCGATAGCGAATCGACGAAATAGGGAATCCTTAAAAGGAAATCTAATAAGGAAAAAATCCATCGAAATTCTATTTCCTTATTTATACGATTCAAAGATACAATAATGATCATGATATGAATTAATATTTGAAGTGGAATGAGAAAAACTGTAAGGGTGATCATACTTACTACGAGTCCCTGAAGTACCTTTGCCTTTGGAATTGAGAGGATTGAAATCTAGTTGGAGTTGCGTAATTCGATAGCTTGTCCTTTGGTTCTCGTCATGTTCATCATTGTCGTTTTCTCCTTTGAACGTAGCACCCCAAAATGTATATGTACCCAAGAGCAACTGAAGTGGGAGAAAAGCCATTCCTTGGTTCGTGAACACTGAGGGCTTCCCGGAATTTATTGTTATAACGAGAGGAGCCCCGCCATTGAATCCTATCCACCCCATCCACAATAACCCTGCTTCTGCAATTTTTAACATGATATTGTTTGAAGGAGACCTCGCTCTACCACTTTCGTTCTTTGTCCAATCCAATAAGCAGGTTTGAACACAAAGATTCCGCGAGGAAAGTGTGTAACATAGCCACCGGAATAGTCAATAATGTCCCAATGAAAAAAGGAAGCCTCCACCCCAAAGACTATAAGAGACAAAGAGCAACCGAAGTGGGACAAAAGGCATCCATACTCTGATATTTATCCTCTTAAGAACAAACCCAACTACCTCAAATTCGAAAGGGTGTATCAACAAAAACACTCTCCATGTTCCTTGTGTCCATGTAACATCTCGCACCTGATAAGCTTTCTTCGAGTTCCGTTCTAATCCAAGATTAAAAGGAAAACCCCTAACAATTGCCCTCTGTATAGATCTAATTTCCGTTCTATTCCTGGGTCAAATGGAAAATTCCATTCAAATGCCCTTTCGATAAATTTCATCTGACGAGTGGTTATTCCACACTTGATAGATTTACTCCTAATTGCGTTCTCGTAAGCCTTATGGTTCAAATATAGAGTAGCCTGGTATGAGTGCTGAAATCGACCATTTTTTCCAGACGATGATACATATAACAGGCTCTTAGAGATATAGGTAGATAAACTCTCACTATATCCGTGTCCGCTTTTGCTATAGAGCATTGAGAGAGATCATTTGAGGAATTGGCAAGGTAACTATAATCAAACTCTAATGTGTTTGCCAATTTTTCATTATTTTTCTCCTCAAAAACATGTTCAAGCAAGTGAGAACATGGAACTATTTCTTTATTGAAACAAAAGGACCTACTGTCTAGAACAACCATAACTCGTTCTTCCATTTTCTGTTTTTTTTTCTTTAGGGCAAGCAAAAGCTTCTAATTGTGAGTGACAATTGGATTCTAAATAATCCCTTTTACGTTTTTTCAGGGATTTTGTGAAACCATCAACAACTTCGACATTTTCAGAGTGGCATGCAGAATTATGCACAATATCAATAGAAATAAGTGAATCTATTTCCATCATATCAATTGGAACATCCTTATTCCAAAACTCTGAAATACTATTATATGAAGCAACATGTTGAGTATCATCATGGAGATTAGGCTTATCTAACATTTTTTCAGCTCCAATTTGTTGTTGTTGTTCAAACGAAGTTAGGCGATTTTGGCTTCCGATTGTGGTCGAAATTGAAAAACTGTTCTTCGGTTCTCCCGCATAAAAGTTTGTATGCCTGTTTCGAGGTCTAGGATTAACAAAAGTGGTGTTTTTGGGAGTGATAGCATATTTGATTTTGAATTTTTGATGATTTTGGCTAATTTTTCGATGAGTTTTTGTGTTGATTTGGTGAAGATGTTGGTTCATGTCTATCTTGTTTGGGAGGCGGTTTCGAAACCCGTTTATCCCCCTGTTCTTTTATTGAGTGACAACTTTTTCCATCAAAAAAAAATCGGCGAAGTAGGATAAATGATGTCATTAGATGTGATTGAGAATCAAAAACAGTTATGGGATTAATTTGAGGCTGGAACATGATGGTCAGGGTACTTGTGGGGTTGAATTGTAATTATGTTAAAGTATTAGAGTTGAATTGTAATTATGTTGAAGTATTGGGGTTGAATTATAATTATGTTAAAGTATTAGAATTGAATTGTAATTAGAGTAAATATCGAACTAAGAACTTATGATGTTGGATTTGATATTTGAGTGATATAACTTGAGGATGTAGATTAGCTCTCGATGATAGTAGGTTGTTATATCATAGAATGATGTGTTAGAAGGGCTAAAATTGATTTGGGATAATGTTGTGGGCTAAAATATAAGGATAAGAAAGTATAGGATGTTTGACTTTATAATTGGGTTCTAAGTTGAATCATGGATTAGTTGGAAGTTAGGTTGAATAATTGAGTTTGGGGCATAAATATGAGTTTATAAAGTTTGGGGGCTTAAATGCAATTTTAGTAGAATATACAGTTAGGGGCGTAATTGAGGAGTTTGAAGGGTTAGTAGTCAAGTTTGGGGCCTAAGTTGAGGTTTATGTTATGTTGGGGTCAAAGTGTAATAAGTATTAAAATTGGGGCAGAATTGTAACTAAGTATAATTAAGAGGTAAAAGTGCAATTCCACTAAAATTAAGGGCGTAAATCCTGGAATGAGATAAGGAGTGGCTTGATTGGATATAAAAGTTGATTTGGGAATTATTTAGAGTTGACTTCGAGTTTGACCAAATAGTAAGTTTGACCAAATAGTGATTTTGACCATAGAGTTGCTTTGACTTGCATTGATGGAGACGATAATTAAGGTATTGATTCAGGTTTCAAGAAGTGAGAAGTTCAGGGGTAAAATGGTAATTTGGTGCCAGGGCAAAATAGTCATTTTCCGCCTAAGGGCGAAATCGTCATTTTTTCCAAGTTTGAACTAAAAACCTTATATGATTTAATCAAGGATAAAACATTATATTAAGTGGGATGTGATGTATTTGAGTAGTGGTTGACCTGAAATATTTGATATATAGGTCATACTGTGTGATACGATTCAAAATCAAGACTTAGGAGTTGTTGTGCTTGAGGTGAGTTCTTACTCACGTGTTTTTATCTGCTCGTATATGTGTTGTGTGGTAGTGATGATAATTATCGTTTGCATATGATAACATGTTGAGCATTGGGCATGAGTAAGGCTTATTAGTGTTGACCTGAGGGTCGTTGATGGTGATATGTTTTGTGTGCGTTGTCCTGATCCGGCAACATAGGATTGATGGGACGCCATGATTGTGATGGGGCCATATATGGTGTACAGGGGTTGTGTGATGGTATGATGTGTGGTTGATGATGTATGTGATGATGATATCGGTTGGACTCCCTACAGGTTGAGCTAGGTAGAGTACTGTACATTGCGAAAGTCCAGATTCGGCACCTACTTTATCATGGCAATATCCTGCCATCACCCGCATCACCTCAGTGACCGGCACCTAATCTAACATGGCAATATCCCGCCATCGCCCGCATCACATCAGTGACAGGCACCTAATCTGACATGGCAATATCTCGCCATCGCCCGCATCACCTCAGTGACCGGCACCTAATCTAACATGGCAATATTCCGCCATCACCCGCATCACCTCAGTGACCGGCACCTAATCTAACATGGCAATATCCCGCCATCACCCGCATCACCTCGGTTACCAGCACCTAATCTAACATGCCAATATCCCGCCATCACCCGCATCACCTCAGTGATCGGCACCTAATCTAACCCCACGTTGCCGGATCATGACAACAGACTGTCCCAACACATGCAACTAACTCACATATAAATCAACAACCCTTAGACCCATATCTTAGCTCATTTCCATATTCATTTAGCACCAACAATCATAACATGTTACAATTACCACACATAGCACATGCACTTACACAAACACATGTATAGGAAAATAGGCAAACATGAGTAAGCACTCACCTCAAGCGGTAGCAAGCAAGCTATCTCCCGAGTCTAAGCAGATATCAATCAAGTCTGAGGATCTAGTATAAACATACAATCTATCATCATAAAATCGCATTTACCAATCATCATAAAATCACCTTTCAATGTCATCATAAAATCACCTTAAATATATCTAATTTCAACCCTCAACAATCAACAATCCAACTTATACCCTGATCCTAAATGTCATATACCTCTATCATTTCTTATCCTTACATTTTTTTTTTTTTTGAAAATTAGCGATGTATTAATAAAACGAAACGAACAGATACAAAAAGAATACAAAACCTTAACCAAACCCTAGCCCGTCCGGAAAAACCCAAACGAACTGGGCCCAAATCACTGCCCTAACCCTAATATAAGATCCTATTTAAACACTTCAAAGGTGCATAAGCCTCATAACTCTTCAAACACTTCCATCAATTCTCATTACTAAACCTAAGACCTCTAGAGAAAATGAACAGTCAGGTTCATATCTCTGAAACCTTTCCGCCGCAGCTTCCAAACCAAAAACCTTCCTCCACCTACTAAGACATAAACAGGAAGCCATTTGAGCTCCTGAGATACTCCACAAACTCAAGAATATTACCACTAGAAAGACCTTCTTGATGACTTGAAAGTCTGAGAACAGTCGATCTAGGATCCCAAAGCAAAACTCTCACACCTCCCATCCTCTGTTCTTCCTACATGAAACACCGAAACCCTTCCAGCTCCCCTTTCCCCGTTGCCGGAGGTCCGATGAGGAGGCCAGCCTTACCACGGAGGCGGATCTGAGCTATTTCCCTCCGGGGAAGCCGCTGGAGGTGACAACATTTCATGCAGTTGGACACGAGGCTTGGATGAGGATCGGAGCAGCTTTTTCGGCATCTAAAAAGTAAGTCGCAAAACTCACAACCTCCAAAGGTGTTCTATACTTGCCTTCGTGAATCATTTTGTTCCTTTGGTACCAAAGGTCCCACATGCATGTTGACCATAGTTGGAATTTATCTGGTGGCATCTTTTTTTTCATTGTTCGGAATAGATCCTTGAATGATAATATGTCTGAATCGATGTGTGGTGCCTTAATTAAACTGTGAATTTCTTTTGAAAAAACACACTGAACGAACAAATGGTATTCGTCCTCTTGCTGCTTGTTGCAAAATGAACACTTTGTATCCAGGGCTACTTGTTTGGACTGTAAATTCACCTTAGTTGGTAACCTGTTAAGATAAGCTCTGTAAATAAAATGTTTGATTTTTCTAGCCACTGGTATATTCCAGATCTGATTGAACACTCGGTCTTGGGCTGGGTGGCTGTTTGATGCCTGTGAGAATGTTTGTTGTTGGTCCATGAGATAATTGTAGGCTGATTTAACTGAGAATATGCCTTTCTTGTCTGCTTTCCACCATGGTTTGTCCGTACTGTTCAGATTGTTTAAGGAAATACTTAAGATGCCTTCTATGTCTACGGGCCAGAAAGTGGACAGAAGCTTGTCCATTTTCCACACCCCGACTTCGGTATCTATAAAATCTGAAACTTTGAGATGTTGTAGATCTGGATCTATTGGTGTTAACAGGTGATTTGAGTTCGTGTGTGGTACCCAATTCTGATTCCATACATCTATGTGTTGTCCATTTGCTAACTCCCATTTTGTGCCCTTGTTTATGAGGTCCCTGACAGAGAGTAAACTACGCCATGCGAAACTCGGAGAACTTCCCAATGATGCCATCCAAAAACTTTGCTGAGGGAAGTAGCGTGCCTTCAAAACCCGAGCCAGTAGAGAATTTGGGGAAGTGACAATTCGCCAGACCTGCTTCATTAGGAGAGCTTCGTTAAAGGATTTTGTATCCCGAAACCCCAAACCCCCTTTAGCTTTACTTTTACATAGTGTAGACCAAGCGATCCAATGTATTTTATTCTTTCCATCTTCACCTGATCCCCACCAATAATTAGAGAGAATTGTATTAATATCTTTGCATAGGGATAGTGGTAGACGAAAGCAGCTCATTGTAAAGGTGGGGATCGCTTGTAGGACAGATGTAATAAAAATTTCCTTTCCTGCAGTAGATAATAATCTAGGTTTCCAATTGTCCACTTTCGTTTTGACCTTATCAAGAATGTAGGTGAAAACCGCCTTCTTGGAGGTCCCGATTGTGGACGGGAGACCTAGATAATTACCATGGTCAGAAACTTCGGGAATGCCTAACAATCCCGAGATATTCTGCCTGGTTTCAACAGTCACACACGGGCTGAACAAGACCGAGGATTTCTCGGTGCTCACCAGTTGACCCGATAGATCCTCGTACGTCTTGAGAATTTGTTTGAATATGGCTGCCTCCTCCATCGATGCTTTGCCCACTAACAAAGTATCGTCCGCAAACATGAGGTGGGAGATAGGCTCCACCCCATCATATTGAATCCCCTGTAATCTTCCCTTATCACAGGCCTCTTTAAGCATAGCAATGAGCCCTTCGGTGCATAGAATAAATAAATACGGGGATAACGGATCTCCTTGCCGTAATCCCCGTCCTGGCCTAATGAAACCTGTCTGTTCACCATTAATCAATAGAGCATAAGTAACTGACTCCACATGTTGCATAATGAGCTTGATCCAATGGTCGTTGAAACCCAAATGCTTAAGCATAAACCTGAGAAAATTCCATTCTATCCTATCGTATGCCTTAACCATGTCCAACTTGATGGACATAAAGCCTCCTTTCCCTGTCTTCTTCTTCTTGATTGTATGATGAATTTCATATGCAAGAAGGATATTGTCAGTAATCAAACGATTAGGCATGAAGGCACTTTGGGATTCTGAAATAATCGAGGGCAAGACCCGTTTCAGCCTATTAGCCAATGCTTTGGCTATCATTTTTACACTCGTATTGCATAAAGCAATCGGTCTAAACTGCACCATCGAAAGCGGCTTAGGGACCTTCGGGATCAGTGTGATGAGTGTAAAATTCATCTTTTTAAGAAAGATCCCCTGGTTAAGGACCTGGAGGCCCATTTTGATGATGTCAGTCCCCACTGTTTCCCAATAATGTTTGAAAAAAACCGGTGACATTCCGTCCGGGCCTGGAGCTTTAGATCCTTTCATAGCAAACAGGCTCTGCTTCACCTCGTCCTCTGAAAAAGGCATGGCCAGCCAGGCCTTATCTGGGTCGGAGAGAGGTTTGAGCGAAATAGGGTCCTGGACTGTCCCTCCTGGGACCTGCTGTGAAGAAAATAAATGGGTATAGAAAGATTCTGCGAGCCTTTTAATGCCTGCAGTGTCCCTCACCCAAGTGCCATCTGAGTCCTGTAGCTCGGAGACCCAGTTGGTCTTCCTCCTCTGAGTAGATAAGGCATGAAAGTACGCAGTATTGCGATCACCTTTTACTCGCCAAAAATTCCGGGACCTTTGGCACCAGTAGATATCGTTTGTTTCCCGAAGCTTATCAATATCTTTTGCAAGCACACAAGCCTGACTTTTAGAAGCATTTGAGATAGTCCCCTGTTGGAGCATGTCAAGCTCCTCCTGCTTATCTTTAATCATCCGTGGAACGTTTCCCAAGACTTCTCTCTTCCATTGAAGGAAGCCCAGCCTGGTGTTCCGAATATTTTCGAACACTTTCATACATGGGTCTATATGGCCACTTGTAGCCCATGATTCTTCCACCACCACCCTAGTACTATCATACATGCACCAACCTTCCTCAAACCGAAATCGTGGTTTCGGTTTTGGTTGGGAAGGTACTCTGTCCCCCATACAAAGTAGGAGAGGTAGGTGATCCGATGAATTCGTGGATAAGTGTTGTAATGAAGTACTAGGGAAGCAAGCGTGCCAATTACCACTGACCATAGCTCTGTCTAGGCGAGCTCTTGTGGAATACGGAGATATAAAATTATTGCACCACGTAAAAGGATACCCCGCAAAACCAATATCAATTAACTCACAATCAGAAATAACTTGACGGAATTGGGCCATTTGCCAATTCGGTCGACTCCTAACAGACGAAACACATTCAGAACTAATACAGACTTCGTTAAAATCGCCAATAAAAACAGTAGGAAGACTCGAAAAACTATTAATAAAGCGAAGTAAATCCCAAGAAAGCTTCCGGTTCCCAGTCTCGTGGTGGCCATAGAAGCCTACGAAACGCCACTGGTCAACGGCAGTCTCCAATACGTGGGCCTCAATATGATGTGAGGAATATGTCTTGACAGCAACCTCCAATTCTCTATTCCAAAGCAACATTAATCCGCCTCGTCGCCCCTTGGAGCCCACACACAAACCATTGGGGTACTTGAGTTTTTGTTTAAGAAACTCAAATTCCGAAACTTTCAACTTTGTTTCTATAAGGAAAATAAGACGGGGTTTGTGAGCTTTAACCAAACTCATCAAAGAACGAACTGCCCGGGAATTGCCTAAGCCCCGGCAGTTCCAAACTAGGCAATTCATTTCTCCCGGCTGGGCTGTTCGACAGCCTCAGCCGATTCTTCAGTAGGGGAGGAGGCATCCAATCCTTCATCGGAAAGGGATGTCTTCTTTCTCGGAGATTCCATTGAGCAGTCTTTCCCGTAGGGGTGTTGTCTCTTCTTGACAGTGATGACCTTGGAGCTCTTAAGTCTGTTCCTGGCCCCACGAACAGGACTGGCCGGAGATTTGTTGAGGCCCGTAACTTTGGCATGTTTGACCGAAGTAAAATCGAAGAATTTCAAGGTCTGGAGTAAGCCATGAGCATTACCTCCTTCCTCAAAATCGGGGACAAACGGCTCAACGGCCTGTTTCCCTTTATCGTTTACTTTATGAGGGTGGGCAGGCCCATTAATCTGTCCGTTATCATTTTCTTGGTCAAAGGATTTATTAGTGTAAATGGTATTCATTACCCCTTTAACTCCATCGACCATTAATGCGTTTGACGTATCTTTAATGACGGATTCAAACCCAGGAGGAATTTTAGGGCCTAAATCAATGTCATTAAAGCGCGGGACAAAACTGCTATCCCCATCCGCCAGGTTGACCCCCTTCGGAGGAGCTGGTGTCTTTACCGAACTGACCGTCCCCGGAGTGGGAAGGGGTCGGAGGGACAATTCCATCTCTTGCTCCCGATCTGCTAGAGTTGATGTATCCCGAGGTATTTGCCAAGCATCCTCTTCACCCTGCAGAATTTCAGCGTCGAGACGGCAAATTACCCATGAGCGCTCCGTGGGGGCCTTAATACCCCCATCCACCCGAACTTGGGATCGAGGATCAACTCCCTCCGGAATCAATGGGCATTGTCGTATGAGATGCCCAATAAATCCACAATGGAAACAAAGTATGGGCAGCCTCTCATAGGATATCATTCCTTGAATCCTACTGCCTTCCACTTCTATCCCCATTCTTCTCCTCAAAGGTTTCTCCACATTAATAACACCCCTGATTCGAAAAAACTTGCGCCCCATCTTATCCCTTCTAAGCTCAACAATTTCAGACTGCATAAAAGTCCCTAGCAATTTAGATGCGATCTCCTTGTTGTAGAATTCATTAGCTAAACCCCGAATGTGGATCCAAAATTTACATTCAACGAAACTCAGAGTCATTGGATTAGCCCCCCGGACCCACTCCTTCAGTAAGAGCAGATTGTCATCGAAGCACCAAGGGCCCGCTTCAAATACACGAATTCGCTTCTCAATGGAGGGGAAAAAAACATGTAGAAGAGGTCCCTCCACCCTCGAGACCCGAAGATCCGCACAATTCCACGCTTTAGACATGGCTGTTTGGAATCCTTGGAGGCTCACAAAACCCTTGTGGAAGCCATAAACTTTGACATAAAAACTAGCTTCACTCTCCACCAAACCTGTAATAAGATCGAAATCTTGCAAGCGAAGGTCTACAAGGTCGTCCTCATCCGCTGCGGCCGCCAATTGTTTCAAAGATTCCGCATTCATATTGATCTCGAAATATGGGAAAAGAGATAAAAATATAGTGCGACACTTGGATCTATGGTTTATAGAGCCGATTATAGGAGAAGGAAGACAAGTGGTGTGGCCAATCTCCTCCGTCTCACGAATATATATAGTCCATGAGGTACTATCGAATTTGGTAAAAAACCTTGAAACAAGTAAGAATATAAGGAGTAAATGACATCCAAAATTGAAGGGATCCCAATCCGTGATTTGATTGACCAAGAATTTCATGAATTGCCGTATTTCTGAAGATCAAATCTAGGGAGGAGATCAAGGGGGATTTGATGAGAAGACCGTAAAATTGAATGTGGAAGGCCAAAATTCAAAAATATGCACTAGGAAAGAACCTAATGAGATAATACTCTAGAGAGAGATTTCCTAGAGAGAATTGTCTTACGTAATATACAATTCCTTATCCTTACATTTTTAACCAATAACTTTCTTATAATCCATACTTAAACCATTCGAACACATCATAACATGAAATAATAATTCCTTATAATAAATAATTATCCTATATCCTCAATTCATCCCATTCAAACACTCCGCAGTCAACATCTTAAGGCCTAGTTCAAAACATGCTCAATTTAGTCTGAAACTTCACCATAATTACAACTAAGCCCCAACACTTCCATATAATCACAATTCAACCCCATTACTACCCCTAGTCAACATAGTCGAACACCATCATGTCCCTAAGGGGCTGTTCCGAATTATATCCAAGCTTACATTCATCGATTGTCCTAATTCTAATCATAAAATCCACATAGTGTATTTATATCATAAAGGCCAATTATTTTAACTTCAATTTAGGTTTCAAGATTCAATTTTACGTGAAATATTATATTCCAAACATCATACAACATATTTTAGATGATAATTATACATATTATCATATAAAACAACAATTAAATATGATGATTCAATATATAAAAGTCGTGCGCTCCATATTAATTCCAATTGCAAAACCATAGATGAAATCATACCTTAAGTGAAGGAATTAGCTTAATGATCAAGATTAATGAAGAGATGTTTGATTTGATCCAACATTTAAGGGAAAAAACCAAAGGAAAAATAAAAAGGTTTTCCCACAAGTCTTGGGCTTATATAGTGTTCATATGGGCTTGGCTCGAAAAGGCTCAAATAAAACAGACTAACAAGCTCTTAACGGTCTTATTAAAACAAACCGGTTAATTATTTTATTTATACATATTTTATATAAATCTTATCTCAATTTTAAATATTTAATTTTTATAATCTAGGCCATAACATTGCACTTTTTGATGGGGAAAGGGGGTAGCAAGAAAATTTTAGAATATTTTTTAAAAATTTTAGAGAAAAGTTTTAAAAAAGGTTAATTTTTTTAAATAAAAAGTTACAAAGAAAGTTTTAAAACAAGTTCAAAAAATAGTAAAAACAAAAGGTTTAAAAAGTCTTAAAAAAATTAAATAAAAGTTAAAAATTTGTTTTAAAAAAGTTTTGAAAAATAGTAAAAAACACTCTTAAAAGTTTTTTTTCAAAAAAGTTAAAACAAAAGATGTAAGAAAAACTTTTTAAAAAATTCTTAAAAAAAGTTTAAAAAAACTAGTAGGGGGTATTTTTAGCAAAGTTTTTCATGGGTAATGCTAAATACGGTACATTTAAATACAGTACTCCATATTAATTTACTAAAATACCCGTTTAAATTGATGAGAACAAAAGTTTCAAATCATTTATCAAATTTCCGTTCTCTCTAAACTTTCAATCTATTAAAAAGCCTCTCTAGAACACCAACCATATTTTAGATCTGGAATGGATAACTCAAAGCTCAAGCAATCATCATCTACTCATCAACCACCACAATTTCGTGCGAATATAAACATCACGCGTATTTTATACTTCGATATTTAAATAGTGGATTTGATTCAAATCAAAAGTTTGTGTCTACTAAAGCTATAAATTTTGTTAATTTTGACTTTCGATTTTCAAACTAACAATCTTTCTTGTATGGAGGGAGTATTTGATGCTATTTCTGCTAATAAAGATATGACCTTTTTGCTCTCTCCTTTATTTTTATTTATTTTGTTATTGGTTTGTGTTCATTTGTTCTTGTAATCATATTTGATTAATTAGTATTTGTTGTCTTGAATTAGTTAAAGATTTAATGAATACAAACGTTTTTGTTTGAATATGAACACATGTTATATTGATTATGCAAAAAAGTTTGAACTTTTTCGGTTTCTGCAATGTGCCAATTACTTAGTTGTAAATTGTGTATGGAATTACCTTTAATTGGGAGATTTTATGATAAAGCTCTTGTCGTGTTCGTGAAACAATCATCATCTACTCATTAATGGAATTGGTGATCAAGGAGAAGAAATTAACAGTTTCATATAATTTTTGTAGAGAGAAAAAAGAGACCCACACTTCTAGAGAGGGAGTGATATATTGCAAATGAATTAAAAATTTTTGATACTGAAATTTTGTAAGGGTAAATTTGGGAATAAGAGTTGGGTACTGTATATAGGTACCGTATATAGCATTTGCGTTTTTCATTAAGGGCAAAATAGACAACTTATGGGGGAAAGGCCGAAAGGGTAGTCCTAGCAAAGAAATTAGGAAGGGAGTAGAAGTTAAAAAAAAATTGAAAAAGGGGTATTCTTCCAATTTTCTCAAATGAAACATATTGAAACATTTGTGATCGAATAGTGACAAGAGAAACATGTGTGAACGTGTGGAAAATTGAAATGAACATGTGGAATCATCATGAGAATGCAATGCAATTACAGTGATGATTTCACATGTTTAGTTCAACTTTAACTAATATGAATTTAAATCTGAACGTGTGAAGTCATCACAAGTTTCCATTTCTCATGATACTTTCATCCGTTGAAAAAGGGTAAAATGAGCAAAATCTCATGTCTTGGAAATAAATGCCTTGGAAATAGGTTTTGCCGTGATTAGTAATGCCGTTAAGCCTATACTCTATACTCGGTCTTTAACCATATTTTAAAGTGGTACAACAAACCTTGTGATGATTAACTATTAATAAACAAAAAAATATAATGAACCGGAGATGTGTATAGTGTTTTCCCGATGAAGGCTTGAAGGCCATCGAAACAGAAAATATTAGATACTTTCAGAGATCTTTGAGGCATTAATCCGTTAAACAATGTATTTTATTCGTCAAGTTGCTATATTTGAATATTTTTTTAGCTGTTTGTTGAAGTGGTACTGCATCAGTACTACTACTTTGCTAAGAAAGGCAGATTAGGTAGATTTTGTTCGAATCACATCGAAGACTTACAAAATCTTGAGCCAAACTCAATGGAAATCAAGAAATGGTTCTTCAGCTCTATTCCCTATCTCCTATGTTAATTTTATATTTTAACAAGACTGTCGAAATTCTATTACCTTAGAACTACCATATTTGTAAGATCGTGTTTTGTCGTAAGTGGTTTCAACTGTTTTGGTGTTTAACCAATAAAGAGTAGAGTTTTAAGAAACTCTGTAATCACTAATTCCAGCCTAGCTTGTTCGGAAAGCGTGGGTTGGAGTCTCGTGTTGGAGTGGTAAACATTGCGTAGGAATTCTGTAGACTGTACCCTCCTTAACTTGTTGATTCTCGTACTAGTGGACGCTATAGATTACGATTGGTGGGAAATGGCGGTTGCAGTGGTCTTTCTGGTTTCCTTGTTCGTCGTGCTCCCACTCGTTTTGTTGGTCTTTCTTTTCCTCATTGTCCGTCCACATCCAGCTCAAGTCGCGATTAACAATCGCCATGTGTTCATCACAGGTGGATCAAGCGGTATAGGCTTGGCATTGGCTCAACAAGCTGCTTCACAAGGTGCACGAGTGTCTATCTTGGCGAGAAGTCTTAACACGCTCAAACAAGCCAAACAATCCATTAAGCTGGTTAGTGGAGTTGAAGTAGCAATATACAGTGCTGATGTTAGAGATTTTGATGCTGTTAAGAATGCCGTTGACCAGGCTGGACCCATTGATGTATTGATTTGTAGTCATGGGGTGTTTGTTGCTCAAGAGCTTGAGAAAAGCTCATTAGATGATTTTAGATACATAATTGATATTAACTTAAAGGGAACTTTTCATGTGATCAAAGCAGCTTTGCCGAATATGAAGACTCGCACAGTCGAGGGATCTCGTTCAATTGCGATAATTTCGTCCCAGGCTGGTCTGGTATGTAGACACAGTTCCGATTCAATTAGTGCTTATATGGCTTTGTGTTGAATTTAAGATTATTAAATAAATGGTTAAATTGTCTTGGAATCAATCAAGCTTGTCTTGTAGATATCTATTTGAGTCAAAAGAACTGCATTTATCAACATCATATCTTTCTTACAATATAGAGAATTGCTGTTTATCTTTCTTTTAGGTTGGTATATATGGCTATTCTGCTTATTCGGCTAGTAAGTTCGGAATCCGGGGCATGGCTGAATCATTGCAGCAAGAGGTGATTGGATATGGCATTCATGTATCTCTCGTTTTCCCTTCAGACACTGATACTCCTGGGATGGCAATAGGTCTGGAATATAGTTTTAACACTCAGTTCTGTCACCGGATTATTGTCTTACCTATGTGTATTTCTGATTAGTTGCTTATGAACTAGAGTAATTGATTTCAAATTCTCTATTTATTATTATGTCCCAAAGAAAACATGCTATTATGCTCCGGCTATTCATATGCATTTTTTCATTGTTGTTTAAAGGCCTATTCTAGTGTTCGCGTAAGTTATAACCATGGCAGAATCACTTATGAGACAGCTTAGAGGCTTAGACTCGTAATTTCCTTTATGGTGCATAAGAGATGTGGTGATGACTTCCTACCTTCACCAATATTTAACTTCCCCCGTCTTCTATTTTCTGTTACAATAAGCTTACCCTTTACCATGCTATCGTACTGTTGCAGAAAGCAAAATGAGGCCAGAGATTACCAGCATTATAGCCGCTTCCTCAGGTGCCATGAAAGCTGATGACGTTGCGAAAATATCTTTACATGGGATTAGATCTGGTAGATTTTTAGTCCCTTGCAACATTGCGGCGTTTGCTATCTGTATAGTTACTGCTGGAATGTCTCCTCAGAGATCAGGGCTAAAGGCTTTCGTTGAGGTCACCTGTGCCGGCATAACAAGAATCGCAGCTTTGTGTTTCCAGTGGAACTGGTATGAAAGAATCGAAAAATGGCTTGCGCAGAAGAAGCAGTGAGCCAGTGACTAGTAAGTTGGATATTTTACAGGCTTTCTTTTTCAAGATCAATAAAATGAATGTTTAATGAGACTATATTCTATATCAGAGACGAATAACCACAAGTATCCTAAAAGTTATTTTTCACCTATCATATGCTCGTTCGTTTACACACTCGAGACTTGAATTTATATGTTTGAATCCACATAAAAATTATAATTTAAATGATTTAGTATGTAGGTTCAGTATTCACTCTTACGTCCTTCTTTACCGGACAAAGAAAACTAAAAATTGGCCTCATTTCATGAGAGATGCTGGATGATAGTTCATAGCTCGTTGTCATTAAATTCTTCTTTGTAATTCTCAGTATCAGATTCAGATAAAAGTTTCACTCTCTTAGAGTTTGGGGTGTATATGCTCTTAGTAATACTTCATTTACGCCATTTAGAACAAAGCAAACACTTAAGCAGCGATGTTTTATGATAGTTGAGTGAGAAAAGGAAGCTACTCGGGGCTTAGCATTAATTTAATTCATCTTAGTATCTATACATTAGATGAACAAGAGCCATTTCAGATTTTTTTTTATTTAGTTTTACGCTAGCATCTATAACAGATCTCTCCCATGATCACTTTGCATTGCACGATGAGTATACTCATTCCCGATTGTTGCAGAACGTTTTTATCCACGATGCATCTTCGACTGTTATATTGTTTCGACTGTTCTTTCCTGTCCCTAGTTACCTGTCACTATATTTCCTCACAGGTTGTAACAAGAAACGCTGAACTTTTGATTCGCCTTCCCTATGGTCTGTTCAAGGATTGATCTACCTAGGATCTCTGTCTACTCTCGACAGACGGTATCAGAGGCAAAGACATATCAGTAGCTTAATTTCTATATGGTTACAAGCACTCCTACTTCTTCCACTACTGTTGTCCGGATGCAGCAAAACTTATAAGATCTTTGTATGTTCGGCGTGTATGTTATTGTAAATTTGTAACGCCATCATCTGTGATAACAAAATTGTTGTAATCAAGCGATCATCATCACCATCTGTTTCGTGTTATGCAAATTGTAAACTTGAGGGCATTTGTTCAAGTAGGGATACTATATTGGTCATTATTAGTTGTAGTTTCAATGTGTTTATCTACTGTGTAAACAATGTTTCAGCTGGTTGTCCTATGAAACCAGATTTAGCTTAAGCGATGTAGAAACCTTATTATATGCCTCGCAACTACATAAAGATATTAGAGTTAATCGAATAGCCTAGTGGAAAAAGCTCTTGTTAGTGACCTGAAGGTGTTGAGTTCGAATTCACCTCATCGCTAATTTTCAGGAACTACATAAAGGTAGTTAAGCGTTATATACATAGTCATTAGTATAAAAAAGGACTTACACGGAACTCAAAAAAGGCCGTAGACAACACAAAAACATAAATACGGAGACTGCCGTCTAAGTGAAAAGGCCGTGTCATGCCGTCTAAGCACTCTTAGACGACGATTCATATTGAGCGCCTTCTGAGGTCTAATTATTTTTTCAATTATTTTTTAATTTGTTTTCCGCTGATCTTAGCCGGCGCCCAACTTCATTGAGTTCCGTCTAAGGTCTAATTTTGTTAAAATTTTATTTATTTATTTAATGTTTGTCTACCCTGTTTTTTCAAGTTTTTAGAATAACTCATTAACGAAAATAACATTCATATGCACCAATCCAAACTACCATCATTCACAATCAATTTAACAATCTAATCATACATTACAAAGTAATATATCATACACAACTATCAAGTGCGAATGTAAACAACTCAAGCAATCACTAGACCAAGGCCACGAGTTTGGTTTAATCATAAAAGGGGTGTAAAAGTTAAAAGTGAGTGTTGACGAGTCTTAATTTGACTATTTACTCCATTAACATGTATGATAGTCCATAAGCTCATATCTTCCTGGGCCGAGCGTATGTCCATCTTGCTATTTGGGCTTCATCCTCATTTTCAAAATCGTAATTTGGGCCCACTCTCTCTCTAAACATCAACTTTCTCTCTCTCTACCATCATAAATCTACTTTTGAAAAATTGAACTCATTCAAACATCCACTCACTCAAACGCCAAAAACAAGAGTCAAAATTCAAGGTATTATTTTTATTTTATTTTTAATTTTTTGTCAATGTTTTATCTTAAGCATTCTATGTTCTGTTAGTCGCTTTTTTTTATTTATATAAGTAATGTATTTTGAATCATTTTTGTGCATTTACTATTGTTTTTTATTTATTTATCATTAGTTTGTATATTTGACTGATCGTTGACCTTTTCCTTAAGAACAAACAAGACTTTGTTGTGGATCTATATTATTTATTGCTTAAATACTGTGTTTTTGTGATTAGATGTTCATGTTCTGTATGTTTATAGATTTTTTTGAGGTTTATGTAAGGATTTGAAAATGCTGGTTGTGAGGTTTTTTGTTTAATCATTAATACTTTAGTTGCAAAATTAGATTAGCTCAAGAAATTATGTTGTGTTTATTAAAAAATATAGAGTTAAATTTTTATGAACTTAGTAATTACGTTTTAATGGTGAATAATGTAAAATAATACGGAGTATATTAATAGTTGGACTGATCAGAATGGTTAAATATGTCATAGATGTAAGGCTTTAGGCTTCATATTAGCGACTCTCCTTACCCCTCTAAGACTGAAGCCCCTTCAAAGGCATCGGGGCATCTTAATGTTAATGTATGTTCACCGTGAGATGCAAACAGACATGAGGTGTAAGTGGCGTTTGGATGTCCATTCAATTCGACTTCTTTTACCTATTATGATTGAAAGAATTGATTTGTGGTGATTCACAGCCAGGGCCTTAATTGTTGAAATGGAAAATTCAAGGATGGTTCACACGTTCTGTTGGACCTATTACTTGTTGAAAATACTCACAATGCCTGTATTTACATTTTGTTAGACATCTTGTCATTAATAAATTATTTCACTATATTGTGTGTCAAGCGCTACTGAATACATTGCTTAATTATGTATGGTATATTATGAGACGATAATGTTTCAGCGTAGATAATATTCTATTGGAGTACACGCCACTGATGTCAACTTAAATATCAACAGTTTTTGCAATGGACGCAGTAGAAACTCCTCCACATCAGCCGTTTTCGGTTAAACTGTGGCCACCAAGCCAGAGTACACGAACAATGCTTGTGGAAAGAATGGCCAACAATTTGTCCAATCCAACTGTTTTCACGCGAAAGTATGGCAGCCTAAGTAAAGATGAGGCAGGCAAAAATGCTAAGTGTATAGAAGAGACGGCCTTTATATCTGCAAATGAACACTATGATAAAGAACCTGATGGTGATGGTAGTTCGGCAGTTCAACTTTATGCCAAGGAATGCAGTAAACTTATTCTTGAAGTTCTTAAGAGGGGAGCAAACGTGGAGGAGAAAAATGGTGTAGTGGAGGAGAAGGATGGTGTTGTTTCAGTGCCTCATGATACTATCTTTGACATATCTAAAGGGAAGAGGGCATTCATTGAAGCTGAAGAAGCTGAGGAACTTCTTCAACCACTAAAGGACTTGGGAAATTCTTATTTCAAAATATGCTTCAGTAATAGAAGCTTCGGCGTAGGTGCAGCTCGTGTTGCAGAGCCAATCTTAGAATCCATCAAAGATCAGCTTAAGGAAGTTGATCTATCTGATTTTGTCGCGGGGAGGCCCGAAGTAGATGCTCTTGATGTCATGAACATATTTTCCGAGGCTCTAGAGGGTTCAGTTTTGAAGTCTCTGAATCTTTCTGACAATGCTTTGGGAGAGAAAGGTGTTAGAGCATTTGGAAAGCTTTTGAAATCACAGTCTAGCTTGGAAGAGCTATTTCTGATGAATAATGGGATCTCAGAGGAAGCTGCCAAAGCTGTTGCTGAGTTAGTTCCTTCAACAGATAACCTAAGGGTTCTTCAGTTTCACAATAATATGACTGGAGACGAAGGGGCTATAGCGATTGCTGAAATTGTAAGTCGTGCTCCATCATTGGAGGACTTCCGATGCTCCTCTACCAGAGTAGGCTCTGGAGGAGGAATTGCTTTGTCTGACGCAATTGGGATGTCTAGCAATTTGAGGAAACTTGATTTGCGTGATAACATGTTTGGTATTGACGTTGGTGTTTCTCTTAGCCGGGCACTGACCAGGCATCAAAATCTTACTGAGCTGTACTTGAGTTATCTGAACTTGGAAGATGAGGGCGCTATTGCAATTGCGAAGGCTCTGCAGGGATCGGCTCCTTCTCTGGAGATCTTGGAGATGGCTGGAAATGATATAACATCGGACGCTGCCTCTGCCCTTGCTGCTTGCATAGAAGCCATGTCATCTTTGACCAAGCTGAATTTGTCTGAGAATGAACTTAAAGATGATGGTGCAGTTCAGATCAGCAAGGTGCTGCAAGATGGCCATGACCAGTTGAAAGAAGTTGATTTCAGTGTCAACTCACTAAGACGGTCTGGGGCAAGGACATTGGCACAGTCAGTGGTGAATAAGGCTCAGTTCAAGTTACTAAGTCTAAATGGAAATTATATTTCAGATGAAGGTATTGATGAGTTGAACGAAATTTTCAAGAAGTCACCTGATTTGCTTGGGCCCTTGGATGAGAATGACCCTGATGGAGAGGATGATGATGATGACGACGACAACAAGGAATCTGGAGATGAAGATCACAATGAGTTGGAATCCAAACTCAAAAAACTTGATGTCAACCAAGACGATTAGAGAGATGCCTTGTTTAGCAGGTAAAACTTTCGGAAACTTCATACTAGATTTGGTTATTCGTCTATTTTTGAAGTCATGTGATAATTTGGGACTGCTCCATTTTGCAGATGTGTTGCTGACCCCAGCTTAGTCAGAGATTTCTTCCATCAATATTTTATACTTTGATGGCTGCTCTTATATCCAGTTTCTTACTCGATGCTCCCTTGATCAATTTATCGAGCAGTAGATTTAGGTTAATCTCTCGAGACATCTTTTAATTGAACAATATTTTACTTGTATCCATTCGAACAGGAACTTGGCCACCCGGCGTCTATGGGTTCCACATGTAATGTAGTATGCTCTATTTTTGTACTACTATGTTTGTGTACCAAACCTGTGCATCTAATTTCCTGTGTGTTACTTGTCCAGTGCCTATTATGGGATACTAGATCCCTCTGCTCGATGATGGAAATTCGGTTATATGAAGAATAACATAATTTTAGTTAACTATTTTTAAGGAAGGATACCATATTGTAGTTCGGAAACAACTAAAGGTTGGATTAGATGCTACTAGGTTATTGAGTCATCATCGTTTGTGTCTATATTGTTGGTGAATGTTTTTGAACTTTCTATTTATGTGATGTTATCCATGGCATTCATATAAATAGGTAGAGACCATGTTAACAATTGGAGGACAAAACCAACACCTTTGGACATATATTTATTCACTCAAATGATTGTGTCCACTTTTTAGACAAAACATGCCAATGTTAGTTGAGAATGGGCAGTTGGGCACACCAAATTGGAAGGGATTATATGTATTTATAGAGGAAGTCAATCATTTGTGGTACACAAGTACAATATCTTAAGTAAGGATGTTCTAAACTTTTCCACCTATATCAGAGATTCCTTGATCAAACGAATTATAAATTGAAGGATGTGTCTTGATAACAACGTTACAAGGAAAATGAGCAACGGGACATGAAATCAGAATCAACCATAACAATATTTCAACAAAGTATCCCCTCACATTCATTTCAACCCACGACGTCAAGATGTCCACATCATTATTTCAAAAATCATACACAACTTTAACAATAAACTTCACTTCCTTACAAAATGAACTATTCTACTAATCAAATCTTTGGCTTTTCCATTGGTATTAGAATCAATTTCATAAATATGAAAACAATGACCTTCTCCTTTAACATCAACCAATTCAATCTCACCATTCCATCCACTTTTCTTCACAAACTCAACATAATAAATACCTCTTCCTCTAAATTCATCCTTCTCACCAGTACAAACAAGTATTTTGGAACATGCCAACCCATCAAATGATGGAGCTCCATCAACAAATGGGTTGAACAATGGGCAATCAACACCACCTGGAGCTGTTGGATAAACCAAATCCCATAATTTCTTTGATATACTCTTCTCATATGTTTCAACTGACTCTGTCTTAATTGGCTTTGACCCCCAAAAATATGGAAATGATAATATTGCCCCAAATATTTTCACACCACCATGCAAATGCTCTGTTCCAGCTTTCAAGGATAGGTTATGAACTATAGTACCTCCAGCACTATCTCCACCTATAAACAATCGGCTGAAATCGCCATGTTTGATCAACCATGGCTCTTTTTCTTCGCCTTCGATAAGGTCTTCAACTGCATGAGAAGCGACCCATTGAAGGGCAGTCCAAGAATCATCGAAAGCTGCAGGCAGAAGATGCTCAGGAGCTAACCTGCAATGACGGAACCATAATTGTTACATAAAACGATAAGAAATTATATAGCATAACCAGATCGACTTTTTAATGGTACGTACTCTACATTAATTATTAAATAAAACATTGTACAATAAATGTTGAGCAACATTTTCAATACTTTTGAATTATATCAATTATCAAATGTAAAAAATATTAAATTGTGATTTGTGAGGCAATAGTACTTTTTTTTTCTTTTTCTTTAAATTAGTGATGAGGTGAGTTTCGAACCCAGGATCTTCTGGTCACTAGCAAAACCTTTTCCACTAGGTTGTTCGATTAACTCAGATTTTGAATTTTTTTAAAGGTCTTTTCTATTGTATATGTTTTTATTGGATATACCAGCCACCAAGAACCGATGCGGACGGTATCCACCCACTAAATTATCGGAATGCTACCCGTCCAGAAAATGCATTCGATATGATTATCAATCCGGATAGAGTAAGACCAGTAAACTATCGATCCATTTTCCGGAAGAGTGCATACCCGAACTGGAGCGGACTGGTAACATCACTAGGTCTGCCCATCTAAGGGTGGTGAAAGAATTGTTACATTAATATAAACAAATCATAAAAATTTAAAGGGCAAAATAAAACACTATTTTCTCAAATAAGTGTTCATCAGCCGATGGCTCAATAGCCTAGTGGCATCCGCCTCAACCTTTCATGCAAAAGGTCATGAGTTCGAAGTTTGTTGGAGACAAATTCGTCTTATATTATACTCTAACCTATTGAGTTCCAAGCTTTGTGGAAACTCATGCAAAGCCATGCATGCATGCATGGAGTCAATCGAGCTCTAATCGAAGTAGAAGTCTAATCAAAGTCGAAGTGTTTATGGAATCGAATTCGAAGGATTACTAGGGAGGTGTCATACTAGGATTGTATATCCTAATCCTACTAGGATAGTTGAATTGTGTCTATAAATAGTGCACAACTTGTTTTGTTAGAGTTTACGAAAGATTAGTAAGAACAAGAGTTAGCTTTGTTTAATTACGAGATTGAGTGATTGTAATCATCGATTGTTCATTAATAAAAGCTTTTCTTAGTGGTGGAGGTGCTCCCAAAGCCACAACCATATTGCTTGTCTTTTATATTATTGTCGAATATTAGTTGTTAATTGATTTGGGAATTAGGGTTCTTAATAGCTAATTCAATTCATAGTTCAATTGTGATCAATCAAGTGTGCAATTGAGCATTGTTTCTTGGGCGAAAAACACAAAAGTGGTATCAGAGCTGGTTGCACGCCACAATGGGTGGATCAGACAAACCGAAGATGGTGATGTTGACAACATCGAATTATCACATATGGAAGACCAAGATGCTTGATCGACTGTATGTGAAGCAACTAGCAAGGCCGATAGAGACAGAGGGTAAACGACCACCTGGAGCTGATATTGAAGAGTGGAGCAATCTTGATAGAAGATGCCTCGGCTTCATCAGGGATTACATAGACACATGTGTAATCCACCATGTCGAAAACTCAACTACTGCCTATGCTTGCTGGAAGAAACTGCAGGGAATGTATGATAGAAAAACACCTACACATAGAGTAGGATTAATAAGACAATTGGCAAAAATAAGATTTGTAGATGGTAATCCTCTAACAGAGCACTTAAACCAATTGGAACATATATTCAATCAGTTAACATCCCAGGGGGTTGATTTTAGTGATGAAATTCAAGGCCTGTGGATTCTAGGAACTCTCCCAGATTCATGGGAGAATCTTAGTGTATCATTGAGCACATCTATTCATGATGAAACACTGTCTAAAGAAATAGTAACTAATGCGATCCTTAATGAAGAAAAGAGGAGATCAATGAAGAAAGACAGTAAAAGTCAGATGTCTAATGATATTCTTGTTTATGACAAGAAGAAAAATAAAAAGAAGTGGAAAACAGTAGCTGCTAAACCAAAAGGTAGAGATAGGAAAGAAGATCAGTGCCATTATTGTGAGAAGATGGGACACTGGAAATCTGAATGCCACAGCTTTAGGAAAGACATGGCTAATGGAACTATAAAGAACAAAAGTTCAGAAAATCAAGTAGCCATGATTGAAAAAGTTGAAGACCTCTTGGTTGTAGCAGGTGATGTTAATTGCACTACAAATAATGGAGAATGGATTGTGGATTCTGGAGCATCCTTTCATGTTACTCCCCACAGGGAATTCTTCAAAACCTATGAAGTAGGAGAATATGGGGAAGCTAGAATGGGTAACAATGGAGTGTCCAAGATTGTTGGAAGGGGAGAAGTGCATCTAATCTCAAATCTGGGAAAGAAGATTATACTAACAGATGTAAGACACATTCCAGAATTTAGGATGAGTCTCCTATCATCTGGGAAGTTAGATGATGCAGGCTTAATTAACTCCTTTGGTAATGGACAGTGGAAGCTCATTAAAGGCAACACTGTCATTGCAAAAGGGAAGAAGATTGGCTCACTATATAGGGCAGAATTCAATACAATTCCAGGTGAGATCAATGCAGTATTACCATCATCAACTAACTGGCACAGAAGGCTTGGACACATGAGCATCAAAGGCTTAACCATGTTAGCAAAAAGGGGTGAAATCCCTGCAGTTATAACTTCTGAGATTGAAAACTGCACACACTGCATCAAAGGCAAACAACACAGATCATCTTTTAGTGGTGTGAGCTCCAGGAAAGCTGGAATACTTGATATGATATATTCTGATGTGTGTGGCCCCATGAAAGTACAAACTATGGGAGGAAACAGATATTTTGTTACCTACATAGATGATCATTCAAGGAAATTATGGGCATACACAATCAAAACAAAGGACCAAGTATTTGAAACTTTCCAGAACTTCCATCAAAGAACTGAAAGACAAACTGGGAAGCTATTAAAGTGTATCAGGACAGACAATGGTGGTGAATACATTGGAGAATTTGATACATACTGCAAAAATAATGGGCTGAGACATGAACAAAGTGTTCCAAAAACTCCTCAACACAATGGAATTGCAGAGAGGATGAACAGAACAATAGTTGAAAAAGTAAGATGCTTACTGTCTCATGCTTATTTACCTAGTCAATTCTGGGGGGAAGCCATGGTTGCAGCTATACAAGCCATAAATTTATCACCAACACTAATTCTAGATGGAAAATGTCCTGAAGAAGTATGGAGTGGGAAACCAGTATCATACAAACACTTAAGGACATTTGGATGTAGAGTATTTATGCATATTCCTAAGGATGAGAGATCAAAACTTGATAGTAAGTCCAGGGAATGTATATATCTTAATAATGGTGATGAAAGATTTGGATATAAACTGTATGATCCCAAAGAAAAGAAAATATATAGAAGCAGAGATGTAAAATTCTTTGAGGATCAAACAATAAAAGATATTCAGAAGGAGGCAGTGGCTAGCAAATTCAATGAGGAACTTATTGATTCTGAAGATGATGAATCAGATGAAGAAGCAATAAGTATACCACCTATTGAAACTGAACTGCCAAATCTGAACAATGATAACTTAGTTGACTCCACTACAACTCCTGAGAATACAGAAACTGCTGGAGATCAAGTTGATCAACAGATTAGAACATCTAACAGGAGAAGAACACCCTCTACCAGGTATCCTCCTCATCAGTATATACTATTATCAGATGGAGGAGAACCTCTTAGTTATCAGGAGGCTATAGAAGTTGCTGATAGTGCCAAGTGGATCCAAGCAATGAAAGAAGAAATGAATTCATTGTACTTGAATAACACTTTCACTTTAGTTAACAGAATTCCTGGCAAGAAAGTGTTAAAGAATAAGTGGATATTTAAGTTAAAATATGAACAAGGGAAAAAGGAACCTAGATATAAAGCAAGATTAGTTGTTAAAGGTTTTGAACAAAAATTTGGAGTAGATTACAATGAAATATTTTCACCAGTAGTGAAAATGACCTCTATCAGAATCATTCTTGCCATGACTGCTTGTATGAATTTAGAGTTACATCAGCTAGATGTTAAAACAGCCTTCCTCCATGGAGACTTAGACGAAATCATACACATGGAACAGCCAGAAGGTTTCATGATTAAAGGGAAGGAAAAGCTTGTATGTAAGCTAAAGAAGAGCCTCTATGGGCTTAAACAAGCTCCAAGGCAATGGTACATGAAGTTTCACTCATTTATGATAGAACAAGGCTACAAAAAGACACTGGTTGATCACTGTGTCTATATCAGAAACTTTAAAGATGGAGATTTCATTATATTATTGCTCTATGTTGATGACATGTTGCTGGCAGGAGCAGACATAGTCAAAATACAAAATCTAAAAGCTAATCTCAGCAAGGTGTTTGAAATGAAGGATTTGGGGGAAGCCAAACACATTCTTGGAATGCAGATTGTAAGAAATAGAACCAAGAAACACCTATGGCTATCACAGGAGGAATACATCCTTAAAGTCATCAAAAGATTCAACATGGAATCTTCTAAACCTGTGAGTTGTCCCCTGAATGCACAAGAAAGACTTAGTTCCAAAGAATGTCCAGACAGTGAGGAAGAAAGAGCATATATGAAAAACATACCTTATGCCTCAGCTGTAGGAAGCCTCATGTATGCCATGATATGTACCAGGGCTGATATAGCTTATGCACTAGGAGTGGTAAGTAGACATCTTTCAAATCCAGGCAAAGCACACTGGACTGGTGTAAAATGGATCATGAGATACTTAAAAGGCACCTCAAATAGATGCATATGTTACAGAGGAGAAGAAGCTACACTTGAAGCCTTCACTGATGCTGATATGGCTGGTGATTATGATACAAAAAGATCCACCTCTGGCTACATACTAACCTATGGAAAGGGAGCTATATCCTGGCAATCCAAACTTCAGAAGTGTGTTGCTCTGTCCACAACTGAGGCAGAGTACATTGCTATTACTGAGTGTTGCAAGGAGTTACTCTGGGTCAAAAGGATATTCAAGGAGTTAAGCATCGATCAGGGGAAGTTCACAGTACAATGTGACTCACAGAGTGCCATTCATTTGAGCAAGAATCTCACCTTTCACTCTAGATCTAAACATATAGATATAAGGTATCACTGGATTAGAGAGGTATTGGAAAGGAAGATTCTATACATACAGAAGGTACACACGGATGACAATGTGTCAGATATGCTGACAAAGGTTCTTGTAAAGAACAAACATGAAGTATGCTGTGCAGGAGCTGGGCTCTGCAGCATGCCTTCGCATTATTGAAATAATGTACGAATATGACTCTCCTTCAAAGCTCGGAAGGGGAAGATTACAGAGTTCCAAGCTTTGTGGAAACTCATGCAAAGCCATGCATGCATGCATGGAGTCAATCGAGCTCTAATCGAAGTAGAAGTCTAATCAAAGTCGAAGTGTTTATGGAATCGAATTCGAAGGATTACTAGGGAGGTGTCATACTAGGATTGTATATCCTAATCCTACTAGGATAGTTGAATTGTGTCTATAAATAGTGCACAACTTGTTTTGTTAGAGTTTACGAAAGATTAGTAAGAACAAGAGTTAGCTTTGTTTAATTACGAGATTGAGTGATTGTAATCATCGATTGTTCATTAATAAAAGCTTTTCTTAGTGGTGGAGGTGCTCCCAAAGCCACAACCATATTGCTTGTCTTTTATATTATTGTCGAATATTAGTTGTTAATTGATTTGGGAATTAGGGTTCTTAATAGCTAATTCAATTCATAGTTCAATTGTGATCAATCAAGTGTGCAATTGAGCATTGTTTCTTGGGCGAAAAACACCCTCTATTAATTAGAAATTTCTGTATTCGTTTGTAATACCATTATATTCATAATTCATCGCTAATTTACCAAAAAAAAAGTGTTGATCGACGCCTCCCCTAACCTGTATTCAACCGAAACAGCAAGGCAATTAGCTTGTGAAGCCAAAGTGTTGAGATAACGATGATGTTCTTTCCCAAAAGCAGATCCAAGACAGAAAGCACCAGCATGGTAATAAACAAAAATTGGTAATAATAACTTAGAAGATTCAGGGGAGTTGATGATATTGGGTAGGTATAATCTTGCTGAAACTTGGGGTGAAATGGTTATGTCTTTTGAGGAGACACCAGTTGTAGGGTCCTCAGATGGGTCAACATGTAGGGTACCCCAAAAACGTTCAACTTTACCATCTTTGTATACTCTAATTACTTGTGGAATATCAAAAGCTATATTATCGTTTGTGGTTGTGGAGGAAGAAGCCATTTCTGTGTTGCTTTGCTTGTTTTGCTTTAATTGTATGTAGTGAATGTGTGATGGAAATTATAGGGGAAGTTTGATTTCATTTGACGTTTCTAAAATTAGTATATTATCCAGTTATCCTCATCTTTTTGGATCTACAAAGATTTAGAGGACTCAGATCAGCTTCCTCATATTTTCTTCTATAATTCACTCGTAACCGCTATTTTCTTATTTTTGGCACTACCATTTTATGTTTTTGCTTTAGCAGCTTCCCTATTATTCACCAAACATTAAAACTAATATTTCAAATATATAAATATTTTTAAAATTTTATAAACTATATCTTCTAAAGCGCGTATGTGACTCAAATAACTTACGAATAAATTGTAAATTTTCTCATAAGATGTCAATAAATTTTTGTAAGGTAATTCTTTTATTTTAAATTTAAAAGTAATTTTTAATCTATTTTGTAGTTCAATAACTTCAATACTATTACTTACTTGAAAACACAACTTGCCTTTACACCTTTGAATAAAAAATAAATTGATTTAATTGAAATCATTAGCAACGAAAATGGCGGCACAATTTTGGAGAGATCGAAAATAGAGGAAAGTGAGCAGATTCTTTGAGGGAAGAAGAGAAAATTGTGGTAACTGCAATATTGGCACTGGTGAATATTTGTACCATTCATTGGTGTGTGAAAAAAAAATTGTGGGCCCAAGTTATTTTAGGGAGCTGATGTAGCACTATTTTTTTGTATTTTTAGTTTTTCAACCCCAAAAATAACTTTTGAGGGAGCTGATGTGAGTGCTCTTAGATCGTGGTCTGTTATACACATGAATCCAATCGCATATCCCGTGCCAACCTGTCAGTACTCTTAATTTGAGGATCTCAAACTATTTATCAATACACTGTTTAAATAGTATTCGTTAAGAAATGAAATAATTATTTTATCCCTCTATATGCAAATATATTGTCTCATAAAAATTTATTCAAAGATAAAATTGTCATTTAAATCGTGAAAATCACAGTTTAGGTGAGTGAGTTTTTTCTTATGTGATAACAAAAATCTGTTATTATGGTGATAACTCAATTGTCGACCGCTGGATCAGGGTGTTTTTGGCAGTTTTTCATCTTTTTTGTAATGTTTGACTAACAAAAGTCAAAATGTGACAATCTTTTATGGACGGAGGGAGTATATAAGTATGAACTACACTAAAAACAAAATGAAATATAATGAAATCAATGCTATATATGTTAATAGATGATTAAAATTTTATGAAAAATATTTACATCATTTAATATTATTTGTAAGAATATCTAAAAGTTAGATCTAAAAGAAAATAAACAATTGTAATTATCTAAATATTAAAAGTGTGAGCTATATGTTATATATGTATATTAGCAAAAGCTTATGAGTTATTATTTTAATTTTTATATAAACTCTTTTTAAACAAATACCTTTAGTTCATATATGTCTAAGAAAAGTTGAAAACTTGAACTTGTGTTATGAAAAAAATTAATTTCGAAATACAAACATTTCGTTTCCATAATTTCAAATATTTGGAAACTTTGCGTATGTTTCGTAAGAAATCTGTAGAAATTTTAATATAATGTTTTTATATCGATATTAATTCATCACTTTTAATGATATATATATATGTATAATTATTTTATAAAATTTGGGGCCCTCCAAAACGGGGTCTAGTGCGGTCGTGCTCCCCGCCATGGGTAAGGGTCAGCCCTGTGCTAAAGCAGTTGTTTTCCTTTCTGAGATGAATTTGCACACTTTGGCAACATACATATTTCTTTGATAAGACTTTTGAGTCTTGAATCTAAGGACAATGGAATGGCCCTGTTGGGACCGTAGAATTGTCAAGTTTGTGATAAAAAAATAATAATTTTCACAGATATAATGAGAAAGTTAATAGGTATACTTATTTGACATTACATCGAAGACTTACAAAATCTTGAGCCAAACTCAATGGAAATCAAGAAATGGTTCTTCAGCTCTCTTCTCTATCTTCAGTGTTAATTTTATATTTTAACAGATAATTTGAAAAAAAAATGTTATGCCATACATAATAAAAAATAATCGAAAATAGATGCATAGGTTGGTTTGACAAGTTTTGATGAAACCAAACTAAACCCATTATATTTTGGGTTTTAAAAATTGAACTTATACCCGATTCACGTTACAAGAAAAAAGACTTGTTATTACTTCTAATTTTTTTACTCCATCGCTCATGTAACAAATGCTCTCTTTTATTACCTTCTGTGTGACGTAACAAATATTTTATTTATTTTTTAATGGACAAAAAAACTCCTCTATCAACAAAAAAACGATCGAATGACAAAAAATGTACATTATATGTACATGAGTGATCGAAAGTATACCAAGTCATACTAGAGTAATTATCGACTGGATTTTTTAGCATAAGTTAGTGATCAATAGTATATATTTTCTCAAATTCATTGAACAATAATAATTGATATACTATTTTGCCCTTACTTAAAACTTCTTAAATTATAAATAAAAGGAAGGATAGCATAATATTTTCACTCCTAAATTACACGCGCCTATGCAGCTCTTACCTTATCTCCCTAATACCAACCAACTCATACTTCTGCCTAGCTATACTACTTCAAATATACGTAAATAAAGCCCCAACCCCACCCTCTAGGCTCTAACATACTAAGCGTTTCAAAGGTGATTCCAAATGTGATTCTCCGGCAACTCTAGGTAGCTATTAATTTTACATATGATTTAAATAACCCTGAGTCTTCTAGGTTTGAATTAGGTCGGAGGGGTTTATTAGGTTATACATCAATAGTTTTAATGATAAAATGATATATCAAAATACTAAAATAACAAAAAAATAATGATAGTATTTCACTTAAGAAGTAGCTTAAGGTTATCAAAATTGTGTAAAGATGATTAACAAACAATTACAAATTCAAACTCCATAAGTAGAAAAACAAAAATTAAAATAAAACTATTAGAGGAGTATTCGTAATATGGCTTTTTAACAGATGTTAACAACTGAGTTAATCGGATAGCCTAGTGGAAAAAGGCTCTCGCTTATGACCAAAAGGTTCTGGATTCGATTCGATTCTCATCGCTAAGTTTCAAAAAAAAAACAGATGTTAACAACTCAATCAAAGTATTATGGTTCTATGACAACTTTTTTGTTAACTAGTTTTCCAATAAGTAAACAATAAGTGTAATTTTTTAAATATTCATTAATACTCCTTCCATTTTCTAAGTTATAATCCTATTAATATTTTCTTGTCTTTTTTACTTTTCACTCTACATTTATTATGAACTTTTATCATTCTTAAAAGAATCCTCACCTTAAGGACCCCATCGCTCCCAATCCTAGGACACGTGAAGAGGTAAAACGACGGATGTGCCTAAATAGGTCAGGGGCTTGAGGTTACCTGTTTACCACTCGAAGACGAATTATGTCCCAAACCCAAGTCGTACGAAGACGGTAGGTTGTCTTCTAAACACCCAAACAATTTATCAACTGAGCTATGTCCCGAGGCACACTTTTATCGTTCTTAGTAGGAAATCGCCACAGTATTAGCCCCTAAGCCCTGCCTTAGAGTGCACGAAGGATATAAATGGAGGGATGTGCCTAACCTGAGTAGGGTATAGATCTTGTATGTTAATCACTTCATCGACACAAGAGTCGGTCTGTATATGGGAGTCGAACTCTCGTTGCATGAAGAGGCTATGCAACTCGTACTTATTAGCACTCTAGTTCGTACTTATTAGGCCTAGTGGAAAAAGGCTCTCGCTTATGACCAAAAGGTCCTGGATTCGATTCGATTCTCATCGCTAAGTTTCAAAAAAAAAACAGATGTTAACAACTCAATCAAAGTATTATGGTTCTATGACAACTTTTTTGTTAACTAGTTTTCCAATAAGTAAACAATAAGTGTAATTTTTTAAATATTCATTAATACTCCTTCCATTTTCTAAGTTATAATCCTATTAATATTTTCTTGTCTTTTTTACTTTTCACTCTACATTTATTATGAACTTTTATCATTCTTAAAAGAATCCTCACCTTAAGGACCCCATCGCTCCCAATCCTAGGACACGTGAAGAGGTAAAACGACGGATATGCCTAAATAGGTCAGGGGCTTGAGGTTACCTGTTTACCACTCGAAGACGAATTATGTCCCAAACCCAAGTCGTACGAAGACGGTAGGTTGTCTTCTAAACACCCAAACAATTTATCAACTGAGCTATGTCCCGAGGCACACTTTTATCGTTCTTAGTAGGAAATCGCCACAGTATTAGCCCCTAAGCCCTGCCTTAGAGTGCACGAAGGATATAAATGGAGGGATGTGCCTAACCTGAGTAGGGTATAGATCTTGTATGTTAATCACTTCATCGACACAAGAGTCGGTCTGTATATGGGAGTCGAACTCTCGTTGCATGAAGAGGCTATGCAACTCGTACTTATTAGCACTCTAGTTCGTTACCAGTTAAGTTATGCCCCGAGATACACCTTTATCGTTCTTGTTATTATTATATTCGTAGACACTAAATGGCATCCTTTTTTAGATGAGGGTATAAAAGTAAAATGATAATGACTCTTAATAATTGTGTCTAAGTGTAGGATCTCAATTCACAAATGAAAAATAAACAGAGTATGTATATTTGATGTTGGGTCTGATTCTTTTGGTGTAATAATCTAAACCTGAATTGGAACCAATTTTTTTCGACGGTTTTGATTATTGTCTGAATGTAGGATCACAAGTGAAAAATAAAGAGAGTATTTATATTATAGGTTGGTTCTTGTTTCTTCAGGTGTAATAATCCAAATTTAAACTCGATCCAATTTTACGACGGTTTTGGTTACTCAACCCAACCCAATCCAACCCATTCAAGAAGCAAAATTTCATTGGAGCAATGGTCATAGAAGATCAAGTTATTAATTTGGAGCAATCCCGTAGTCAACCAAAATAAATGAGAAAAGTCATTTTGACTTTTGAATTCAAACACACTTATTATTGTAATAAGTGTGGTTTAATAGGGGGAGGTTACACTTTGTTTTAATGTGATTAAACACAAAGGAGGATAACATCTTTTTCTATTCAACATAATATTAAGTGGTGAATAATTGAGAGGGAGGTTTTGTTTTGTGTTAATGCTATATAAACACCATTTGGTGACAAAACATAACAACAATCTTCTCATTATCATCTTTTCACATGTAAGACAATTGAAAAGAAAAATACTCTCTTCTCCTACCTCACTTGGCCGATAACACCAAGAGAAATAGTTCTGTTGGTTCATTCTTTGTGAAAACACTCTCAAGCTTGAGTTGCTTAGAAGCAAGGAATCAACATTGCATTGGTGTGAACTAACTAGAGAGGGGAACGATTGTTGCTCTTCCGATGCACGCTCAAACACGCTTCAAAGGTATACACACCAACTCATAGTTAAATGTGATTTTAGAACATTGTATTCGATCGTTTATACGATTTTACATAATTTGATATGTAAAACTCACAATAAAACCCAACAGTCCCGACCGGACTACATACAACAATTTTTGCAATCCACCGGTGGGTGATGTATGCGTAATATGTTTTAACACCCTACTTATAATTTATGGAGCATTAAAATATGGAAATATAGAACGTATATTGATATTTTTATCAAGTCAAGCTAATAGTGGAAATAGAATGCGGTAGAAATAGTCAACATAGTATAGTGTATAATGGAAATAGAATGTGATTAGTGCATATTTGTCATGTATTTTACGGGTATTTTGTGCGTCAATAGATATATTTTTATGAGCTTTTATTGTCTAATTGACAATTATGTGATATTTCATTATTATAATATTTTATAGTAATATTTGATAAAGATGGGAGTTTTGTGGCAGATTGAAGGGAAAAAAGAAATCATTAAAAAGCCCGAAGACGATCAATGAAGACGGGCCTGAGCCTAAACTGACTAGGTTAATTCAACGTAATTCTATATATAGATGACAGCCTTCATTGCAGAAAGAAGATTATAGAGGCTGAGGCCTAAAGGCCAATTCTTCTCAACAACAACAGCGTCCTCATATGCGCTGTTGGTTTCTTCTTGTCTTATTTTATTTATATTTTTAGTTATGTTTTAATTCAAAAACCTTGCTGGGATTTGATGTAGTCATATACTCTTGAATATATTTATTTATTTTTATTTTCAGTTACTTTAATTCTTGTATTATTCATTCTTCATAATTATATCTGAATGTTATGTTTAAGCCACTGTCAGAATGGAAAAACATAATAGATCTCTTGATTAATTGATTAGGGAGTTGTGATGCGGAAGTAAGAAATAACTTGATTTCCTTGCGCTTCAGGTTTCTAACTTAATTAATTCGCCTACACGCCATAGGGTTTTAGTTGATTTAGAGGCACTCGGTGAGTCCGCGGCTCAAATGGTAAATCGAATTAACGAGAAATCGAACCCAAGATATAACTGATAATTTAGGTAGTAGATGTTTAGCATAAATTGTATTGACGAAAATATTTTCCGAACAAACCAAAAGTATATATTTTTACTCCTTCAATTATATGCATTAGTTTCTTAGTTAATCATAAAATTCAATCTTGATTTACTTGCTTTCCTAGTATAGTTAAGATGCACCCACATCGGAAATCGATGTCCTC
The DNA here is from genome assembly GCA_003412495.2 of Echium plantagineum. Lineage (NCBI taxonomy): Eukaryota > Viridiplantae > Streptophyta > Magnoliopsida > Boraginales > Boraginaceae > Echium > Echium plantagineum. Next base: position 30,304,970 of record CM016563.1, on the reverse strand, counting down.
CCGGGTCAATATATAAGATCTTGACCTACTCCCTCTAGTCTCGTTGACCCTCGTTGACCTGTATGTCAAGTAAGTATACCATTAATTTTCCCATCTTATCTATGAAAATTATTGTTTTTATCACATAATTGACAATTCTACGGTCCCAACAGGGCCATTCCTTTATCCTTAGATTCAAGACTCAAAAGTCTTCTCAAAGAGGATATGTATGTTCCCAAAGTCTGTAAATTCATCTCCAAAATTGATTTAAACGACCTTGGAACCAAGGAAATGGTTAAAGGTGGACTTTTGAAGCAGCTAATGGACAGTACCGAAATTGGACTAACAGAAAGGAAAACAACAGTATCGCAGCTGTCCATTAGCTGCTTGAGAAGTCCACCTTCAACCATTTCCTTGGTTCCAACGTCGTTTAAATCAATCTTGGAGATGAATATGTAGACTTTGGGAACATACATATCCTCTTTGAGAAGACTTTTGAGTTTTGAATCTAAGTACAAAGGAATGGCTCTGTTGGGACCGTAGAATTGTCAATTTTGTGATAAAAATAATAATTTTCACAGATAAGATGGGAAAGTTAATGGTATACTTACTTACAAATCTTGAGCCAAACTCAATGGAAATCAATAAATGGTTCTTCAGCTTTCTTCCCTATCTTCTGTGGTAATTTTATATTTTAACAGATAATTTGAAAGAAAATGTTATGCCATACATACTAAAAAATAATCGAAAATAGATGCATATGTTGTTTCGGCAAGTTTTGACGAAACCAAACTAAATCCATATTTTGGGTTTTAAAAATTGAACTTACACCCAATTCACGCTACAAGAAAAAAGGCTTGTTGTTACTACTAATTTTTTTACTCCCACACTTATGTAACAAATGCTCTCTTTTATTACCTTTTGTGTGACATAACAAGGAGTATTTTATTTATGTTTCAATGGACAAAATTACTCCTCTATCAACAAAGAAAATGACCGAATGACAAAAAATGTACATTATAGTGAACATGAATGATCGAAAGTATACTAAGTCATATTAGGGTAATTATCGAATGGGTTTTTAGCAAACGTTAGTGATCAATAATATATACTTTCTCAAATTCATTAAACAATAATAATTGATATACTATTTTGCTCTTACTTAAAACTTCTTAAATTATAAATAAAAAGATAACATAGTACTTTCACTCTTAAATTACACGCGCCTATGCAGCTCTTACATTACCTCTCTAATACATACCAAGTCATACTTCTGCCTAGCTATACTACTTTAAATATACGTAAAGCCCCCAACCCACCCTCTAGGCTCTAATATACGCAATTTTGCATCCTTTTTTAGATGAGGGTATAAAAGTAAAATCATAATGACTCTTAATAATTGTGTCTAAGTGTAGGATCACAATTTACAAATGAAAAATAAAGAGAGCATGTATATTTGATGTTGGGTCTGATTTCTTTTGGTGTAATAATCTAAACCTAAATTGGACCCAATTGTTTTCGACGGTTTTGATTACTCAACCGAAATCGGCCCAATAACCCAACTAATAATAATAAATGATAATACTAATTAATTAATAAGTAATAATAATTAATAACTAATTAATTGAGAACTCATTATCATCATCTTCACACTTTTGAGCAATTATTTTTACGCTTTTTTTCAACGATGTGTAAATTATAAAGGTCTTTGAATAACTTTTTCAATATAATTTCTTTTCCTTTTGTTTGATCTTGGAAAATTTGTGTACAAAATTTCATTTTATCTTCAATGTGATTAATTGTACTTATTCCATATAAAAGCAAAACGATAATGACTCTTAATTATTGTCTGAATGTAGGATCACAAGTGAAAAATAAAGAGAGTATTTATATTATAGGTTGGGTCTTATTTCTTCAAGTGTAATAATCTAAATTCAAACTCGACCCAATTTTACGACAGTTTTGGTTACTCAACCCAACCCAACCAAATCCAACCCATTCAAGAAGCAAAAGTTTATTGGAGCAATGGTCATAGAAGATCAAGCTGTTAATTTGGAGCTTAGAGCCTTAGGCTTCCATTTCGCTTAAATAGATGAGTGCTATTCTTTGCACCGTTTCAAATTATTCTTACACCGTTTATTTTAGTGAATTGCCAATATTACCCTTAATATAAAAGGGCTAATTAAAGACTAGTTGACTCATTTTTCTACTATTTTCTCTTTGGAATCAACTTTCTCTCATCAATCCTCTCTGCACACTCCTCAAAAAATATCTTCTCAAATTTCAAAAAAACTTTTTCACACAAACTTTAAAAAAGATACTCTTTTTACAAAACATTTAATATGGGTATTGATGAACCCTTACACTATGGTGACAAAGGAACAACCTATTGTGAAGATCCGGACCTTAATTTTGACAATCCGGTAACTAATTTTTATTGATTCTTAATAAATTCAACTATATTACCCATGATTATTATGTCGATTACAACCTATTATGAAGTATAATAGCAAGTATAAGTTTTTTTGTCCATAAGTCTTGCAATAATGGAAGGATATGTAATTTTTTGTAGTATAAGGTAGTGATAAAATTGAAAAAAATTCGATTTTGTAGCACCGTCGTGCATATCCCATATATGTCAGGAAAAATAGGGGCGCATATTGATCATATGCTCTCTTTCAAGGGTGGCATGTGACACGTATGTTTGTTTCGGTAGACTCACTTAAAGTTACAATGCCTCATTAAAAGTGGCATATTTTGTATATGCACCTTAATTATACAACCATATATCATATATGCTCAAGATTAACCAGTTGCATGCCTTTCGAATGCCATATATTTATTTAGGCATATGCCATATATGCCCATGTTCCTGTTTAAATATGTAATTTTTGAAGTATAACATCCATATTCTTTTATGTAGGATGAATGGAAAGACTATTAGCGTCATTTCACGACAAACAAAACATTCGAATCTAGAGAAAGAGTTTTGGATTGGATAAGAAAATTTGCAATACCTCTTAATTTGGTAGATGAAGATGGAGGCTGATGAAGATGGAGGTTAGAGTTTTGAGAGAATTTTGGTAGATGGTGATTTTTCACAAAGAGATGAAGATGGAGGCTGATGAAGATGGAGGTTAGGGTTTTGAGAGAATTTTGGTAGATGGTGTATTTTGTATTCATCAAAATGAATTTTCATTTCTTCAAGTGTACATTATATATCAAGGGTATAATTGTCTTAAACGGTGTAAGAATAATTTGAAGGGTGCAAAGAATAGCACCCAAAAGATATCTTAAAACTTTTGAAGTTTTAATAAAAGTGGATGGAAAATTTTTGGCGATCAAGAACTTGACTCTTTTGCTATAAAATATACTAATTCCAATCCAAAATAACTGTTTTGTTTGGCATATATAAAAAATTCAATATAATTATCTTTTTACACAAATTAAAGCAAAAGATAATATTTTTCTCTTTTGTATTTTGATTTACATTAATATACGAATATTGATATACTTAAAAGTCAAAGTATTAATACAATTATATGAGAGTATAAAAATAAATATATGGATATATAAATAATTTTTTATTTTGTATGAAAATTATAAAAAAAAAGTAATTATTTTAAATTGAAGAAATTATCATGATGTTTGATAAAAGTCGTCCATGTCGCAATTATAATTTGCTGTCTGTAAGTTCTTAGGTTCACAGACTTTGTATTTACTCCCTCCGATCTACGCAAATCCGAGCAATAATATATTCATTATGAAATACAGTAATAAAAAATTCCCAGAGTTATTCTACTATCACTATCAACTACTAGCAATTATTAAGATGGTGACCATTTTGAAAATGTGATTTGGTGTTTACCTGACATGTTAGAGGTGATTAATTGATTGCAATTTTTTTTTTTGTAAATAAGCGATTGGGATTGATTGCAATTTTTAAGACTTACATTTATAAATTAAAAAGTTTTATTATTTATTTTTCTCAATTTTCAATTTTTTTTCTTTTTGTATGATTTCAACTGAGAAAATTGGCAAAATTGCACATATAGTACACTCAAAATTTAATTTATTGCAGCTTTATATATAATTTTTGTCTAAATAGCACTTATTCCTATCAAAAGACAAAAATATCCCTCTTCATTTTCTTCTTTCCCAATTTCTACCCCTATTCATTCAACCACCATCGCCATCTCTGACGACCGACCTTGCCCTCACCTTTCCACCATCACTCTGTAACCCCGTGCCCTACCTCTCAAGGTTGGTTGCAAGGGATGACGAGGGAAGGGGGTAAGGTGTGGTCGTCAAGTGTAGAGGGTGACAGTGGTAGGGGAAGGGGTAGAGCAAGACGAGGTCATTAAGGGAAGTGTCGAAGAAGGTTGGGGCGACAATGGTAGTCAAATGAGGTGGGGGTAGCAAGGTGGTTGAAAGGATGGGATGGAAATTTGATGAAGAAGAAACATGAGATGAATATTTTTGACTTTTCACTATGATAAGGTGCTATATAAGAAAAAAGAAAATAAAAGTGTGTTAACAATTAAAAAAGGTGATCAAAATAAAGGTGCTATTTTATCGATGACTCAATAGTCTAGTATCATTCAACATAATCTTTCATGTAAGAAGTCATGAGTTCGAATCTTGTTGGAGATAATTTGTCTCATATTATACTCTAACCCTCCATTAATTATAAATTTCTATATTCATTATTATTTATAATACCGTTATACTCATAATTCATCACTAATTTACACCCAAAAAAAGGTGCTATTTTACGATTTGCATTGGTTTCGATGCTCGCCACAATTATTGCTGGCTCTAATCAAAGTCACAGATGTGAGATTTCATCTGCTTAGTTAGGATGTCAATTTATTACCATTAAATAATTAAAGTAATACTTCCTTTATTTTCTTTTACTTATCGCTCTACCAAAAAAAAATTACTTTTATTTATTTGTCATTTTACATTTTGCAAAATACTTTGGTTAGCTTTCCTATTATAACTTTGCCGTCATTATATGAACATCAATTATATTTTCGTCTTAAAACTTGAGATAGTCTTGCTTATTCCTATAATAAAACATATGAAACCCTTAATTATTGTATCAAAATCTAAAACGACAAGTTAAAAAAAACGGAGATGAGATTTAATGTAAGAAAAAAGAAGAAAAACATGAGGATGAGGACATCTTGCAAACATTGCTCTCTTTAATACATGTTCCTTGTTTCCAGTTTTGCAATTTTAAGCTAAACCAGTCTTTGTTGGTAGCTTTGGGCCACTGACTACATTTCAGCCTTCACCATGTGCCAACTGAGTAAAGTTTCCCTTTTAATACTCCAATAAAAGTCTCACCTAAAAGTGTTTGTATTTGAATGATTGGCATTAGCTAATTTGTATGCTAATTCTTCAAATTGTTGTTTCTATATTCTTGATTCAATAACAGTTATGTATATTTGCCAAATGCATATAGCCATATGCACCTGTTATTGTCATCTAAAAATTCAGTTTCAGTGTATTTGTTGGATACATATAAGCAGAGGATCTTTGATAGTGTAAAGTGTATGTTTCAAATCGATATAATTTAAAGAAATTATTCAAGACATTTATATTTAAATATAAATTTGAAAGTTAATTTTTAGATTAATTTTTCTTTTATATAACTTTTTTTTACAATACTTGTTCGACTGAACAGGCACGAACATACATGAGTCGGCTACTGATACATATATTTCCACCGTAAATAGTCGACGGTGTTGATGCACATTTTTTACGTTTGATCTTTTAATAACAAAAGTTTTAACATAGACTCTCATGAGTCAACTCCGTCCTAATGAGGCACGTGTAATCTCGTCGATGTTTTTTCGGCAAATAATACCGGTGAGGAAATTCTGCCGTCGATCGGGTTATACGTGAGGGAGAGTGTTAAGATGCACAACCCATATCGAAAGTCGATTCTCCCGAATCAAAATATAAAATCTTAGATTACTCCCTCTATCATAAGTTAATTTTAGATTGGAACTCCATAAACTTTTAATAAATATCATATGTCGTAGAAATAGTGTGTTAACATATTTGTTGCATACAAGAGATGATAGATAAGTGAGTGAAAAATGGAAGCAATGCTAAGTTTGATAAGATGAGAAATTAAAGTATGAGATTGATGTATCCTTTAGTGTAAAGACAATCATTTTGTGGAACCATTGGATCTTTGGCAGACAGAATCATTTATATGCAGAGTTCCAAAGTAGCTTGCTTTGTGATACATTGTATTCATGAGTTATCTATCGATATTTAATTTGTTTGGGGTCCAACGAGCTGTATATTGTATGTTCACACTTTTATTCAATACTTTGTGAGGCGTTAACGGTTAGTTTTTTCGTGTTAAAATAAACAAGTTACACCAAGTATTAAGATTGACACGAAAAGGAAAAAACGAGTTTTAAGTACAGGTCAAGTGGTAAAGAATTTGGGTGAGTAATATCACGCCTTGCCTCTTTTGCAGTGTGTAGATTCGAGTCTCCTATGAGGCAGAATTTATTGTGAAAGTGATTAACGGACAATATCAAATTTCCTAACCATTTGATGTACAACCCGCAATTTACCTCATTCTAACTTCCAAGACAGGAAACAATGGGCATATTAAAATTGTAGTTCAACTTTTTTAACACAAAAAAATGGGTGAAATAATAATTCTCATAATTATATACATGATTGTTTATAAGGAAATGAAAGGCGCCAAGCCAAACACCTCATAGGTAAAGTATTTTCTACGTCCGAGGAAGATGTGTTATACTCCTTCCATTCCTATCTACTTGATTATTTAAAAAAAGCACTTTATTAAAAAATGAAGAGAGTTTATTAATATATCCTCAAAAAGTAAAAAATATATTGAAGTATTATTACTTTATTGAAGGATAAAAGTAAGAAAATAATCTTAAAATTACATTGAAAATACAAACAATCAAGTATTTTGAAAAAGTAAAAAATTTTCAAATAATCAAGTAAATAGTAAGGGAGAAAGTATCTCATACAAAATCAATGCAATTTTGTTAATGATTAATTGTTTATTAGCATTTGATTTGATTCCTTTGGATTATGTGCATGTGAGAATTGAGATCCAAAAACTGAGGGTTCCCTGTCCTACGGATCACTGTCACTTCATCTATCATTAAGTTACTGTACCAAATACCAGGGGAACACTATACACACCCCCAAATAGTGTTTTTAATTGAAATTACCGTTATGCCCTTTGTTCAAATTTCTTCGAACACTACATTTACAAATAGGAGGGAATATTGTCATTTCCAAATTAAAAAACACTATTTGGGCAGTGTGAATATCAGTTAAGCAAATACTACTAGAGAAGGCAGAAGAATTAGTTAAAGAGTTTCCTCCCAATCAACTCGACGAATAATAGTTGTAAGGGTTATTTTCAAATTATAAGGGTTATTTAACTTTTCACTATCATCGTTCAATAAGATACAATTTAAAACATAAATATTTTTTAGTTTATAAATATAAAAGTTGATATTTCAAAGTATATATTGAAATGAATCTGACTTACATGATCTCATTATTTCATATCACTCGATTTATGAGAATTTATGGTCAAAATTTTCAAAGTCTATTGGACCCAAAAATTAAAATGTTCCTTACAATTTGGGAAAGACGGAGTAAAATAACTACAAATAACACCTACGCTTGGTTATTAAAAAGGAGATTCTTTTTCAGGGGATGGTGTTATGGTAACGTACTATTAGTCAAAGGATATATTTTTTTATTTTATTCAAAAAAATTGGTCTTGCTTATTATAACTTGCAAGACTCGAAGTCAAGCCTCATATCTAGATAACAAGTAATATTCGATGATTATTGAGCTAATCCTAGTGGTTTTAGTTGATCTATATATATTCAACCCACACATAAAGTGAAAAATGTGATCAATTTACTTGAATATGCTGATACTCCACTAGATTCTCACCTTTTTTCACCATTTGCGAAAGTTATAAACTACATTGAATAATCCATATGATGCACAAAACGAGCACTAAAAATTAAAATGAACATGAACATAAACATAAACAATAAAGACGACGATATAAATTATAGCTGAATCTAAACACGAGAAAAAGAATATACCAAAAATTTCGTCTTTAACTTTTTTTATTTTACCTCTCTAATTTAGCTTTTCTAAAGGGAAACAGAGGAGGTAGAGCATGATTACTCTTCCCTTGTGTAACAATAGGCACATTTACTACAGGCCTTATTCTTATTGTAGCTGATTTAGTTCTCTCCAATCCCTTTTTTACCTTCTTCACATTCTTCTCTTTGTTTCCTTGAGACCCTTCTTTTTTCTCATAATTTGGTATAGCATCAGCTAGATTGCTCGAAGACGAGGAGGAAGAGGAAGAGGAAGAAGATGGTGACAATGTTGAGGATCTTTGCTTTCTCAGCTTCAGTAATTCTTTCCATAGAACAGTGCATTTAGGTGGTCTTGGAGATGGATCTTCGTCGAGAAACCAATTCATTTTGCAATCATCTTTGTTGGTTGTCTCTAGCTTATTACCTCCTTTTGCTATTGTATCTGTTTTGAGGTTGATGTTCTTCAGCTTTTCAGCATTGTGCATTTGCCAGAATGGAAGTAGCTTACCTACACAACGGAACCAGAATAATTATCATATAGCCATCGTGAAAGGATTAATATTAGACAGATGAAGTAAAAATATAAACGTTTAGAAATTTTAATGTAATAGTAAAAAATCATTTGTCGAAATTTTATAGCCCCGACCCCTTGGTTCAACCACTGCTTACCTTCGGAGAATAACTCGTCAGCAGTTGTCATAGTTGTTTGGCTAGGGGAATTATTTGACAGGAACTCAAAATCTGGATTTCTTGTTCTCTCCTTCTCTGATTCATACTGCTTCAGTCTAGGGGAATGTGGGTTGATAGAAATGAAGTCTTCCTCGTCGAGGAAGTCCGTGGAGAAAGAAATTCGAGGGCTTGAAGGTGCATCAGTGGAGGATCTAGGTAATTCTTGAACAATTTTAGGGGAAACCATGTTAGAAAGATCCAATCTTGATTGGGATGAAAGGGGAAGAGGGGAGGAAAGTGTAGTGAAGTAAGTTGTTTAATTTGTGTAATAATACATGCAACTGTTTGTCCTGTTTTATAACAATTTGGCAATCTAAGGTTGCTAGTAAATGTTTGGACAGTGAATATTCAAAACTGAGTGGTCTAGTGAAATCTAAACAAGTCAAGATAATTGGTTTGTAGAAGAATAAAGGAACATCACATGGACAACTTTGGGAACTAAGATACAAATTGTTGATAACAAAATTTATTATTGTTCACTACTCGTATAAGAGCAAATGGCATCAAAGATCACTCACGTTTGTTAAAAGTTTCGTGTCGATCATCTTACTATGACTTTGTATTCTATCGAACACTCATGTTCGCTGTAATGTATATTTTGGGTCACTCAGCCGTTTTTGGTGGTGCAACGCGATTTCTTTGAGATTTTAATGAGGTATTTTTCTCCATCTATACTATTATTGTCTTTAACCTCATGTTCTTCACCCAACCCATCGCTTCCATAACCCATTCCTTCATTCCACAACCCACCGCTAAGGTACTTTCAACCTACGCCCCCGCCCCCCTCATAGAGGTCTTTTAGTCGTCATCATAGCAAAAAGAGATTGTGATAAAATAGTTATTTCTTAAAAATATTATTACAATATTTGATTGATTTTTCATTTTAAGCCCCCATTTAATGATGATTGCACAATAAAAACTTCTAATACCAATACTTTCATCGAATTTTTGTTTATATTCATTGATTTGAGACATATATGTAAACCATTATTCATTTTTAATTGATGCGTAAATTGTTGGGATGACAGCTAAATAGATCGGATGAAATAAGTTTCTCCCAACTATTACATTTCTTTCATGAAAAATTGTATTCGTATTTGATTCTAAGTTTTAAATACAAGGATAAAATATTGTGAAAATAAAATAGGTCGAAAATAAAAAACATCAATTAATTTAATTGAGAAATTAATTGCTTAAAACATGACAAATAGTGTCATATGGCAAATTGGCAATTGGCAAAGCTAAATGTACTAGTACGTACTTGGTATAGAAATTAGTAATAATTGCAATGAATACCAATTTTGGAACACTAAAAATATTGCGTTTGTACTTTGGTTTTATCCATGGATGATTATTCACAACACTTTGAATAGCTTGTAGTTGACATTTGCTCGGTACCACTATTGCCTGTCTGGCGTTACGGACGCTCAATGTATGGTCATACTCATATATAAATCATAATATTAATGTTATATTGAATTTTATGTAATATGGAAATTGACCCCTACATTGGTTTAAACAATACCCCTTCCACATGATGATATCGTCATTATTGGGGTCTCGTCCTACTTTGTCTCGGATCATTACAAGAAAATAAATAATGGAATATTATCCTCACAAGGTTAGGGAACTTGAGTTTACTTGTTCATCACTCCAATACTCCTCCCAAATCTATTTAATACACTATACTTTTTGAGATTTCATGAAACCATAAAATGAGGTTTAAAGTAAAAACTACATTGAACTGCACGTACAATCCAGAGCGGAACTAATGCAGTGTGGGTGCGTAGGACGAATTCTTTATCAATGTTCATTAACTCAAAAAATACCAAAAGATGATAGATATTAAGAAAACCTTTTTTTTATATAAAATATCAATAACTGAATAGCAAAAACGTCATAAAGTGTTTAAACAATAAAATAAAAACATAACTTGTTGGAAAGGAAAGCGCAATACAAAATGGACTAAAATAATAAAAAATTGCAAAACTGCCTCAAAACTTACAAAACTACGATTTTGACCCTTCAGATGACCTCCGAGTATCAAAATTCATCGTATTACATGGAAAAGTCGTGTGTTTGATTAGGAGCACTGTTTTTTCATGAAAACAGTAGGCTTTTGTCAAAATCTAACACTTTCACCTTCCCTTCGAGTGAGTTAGCTTCTGCATCAAAACCTCCTCGACTTATACCGCATCAGGAATGATATTAATTAGACCCCATCCAATTCCTGTTTGGTAAAAAGAAGATGTGTATTTAGTGCTCGCAGCTCTAGAAGCCATAAAAGCATCTATATAAATAAATGAATAATTAATCAGTAAATCTAAAAGCTAGAGAAGCATTTATATGATGACTAATCAATAAATATAGAACACCCTACATACAGCTTAAAACCCTATCCATATATTCTAGTTGAGAGCTCTTGTATTTTAGCAGTCTAGCTAGAGAAATTAATTATAGAATTAATTAATAGTATTGCCAGAGGAAAAAAGCTTCACTAGTTTGACTCTGTAAATATTAGTATTACAGAGATCATAATAACATGGGAGTAGTCTTAGTCATGTGGTCACATGAGTCCAATTACAATTTACAAGCCATGTGACTTTGAGTTTCCCATACATCAATCATTCCAAAAATATATTTCAGGGTTTTTATTTTCACGACGTCAACGTACTATCATCAGTTGATTATTTTTAACATAAAAATAATATAAAATTACAAAATACATGGAACATGTATTTGATTTATCTATTTATGAACGATAAACGTGAACTGTGTACATTTGTGTTATGGAAATGGTTTTTACCACCTAATGATAGGACATAGTTAGGATTTTCTTGTGTTGACAAAAATGACCTTCACAATATTCAAAATTTGATGACATTATGTTTTTTGAGTTGTGCATGTTAATGAGGGCTTTATTGTCATATCCATGTTTGCAGGTGGTATCAGGTATGTATCGATCAAGTAAGCAGGCATGAGAGATTGGGTGATTCTTGACCTATTCCAGACAACTAATGGACATTAAGGTAAATATGTCAGAATTTTATATACTAAACAATATGCCAGGTGACAAGAATTTTAAATTATTATATAATAAAATAATTTTATTTGTTTATTAGCTCCATTTGTTAAAGTTTATTCATGATTGGACTGGGACATAGAAAAAGAGTGGTGGGAAATTTAATTATTGAGAAATGAAGTGGAGTAACCAGAGACAAGATAGAATGCATCCTAGATGATTTAAACTTTTCCTCCCTTGCCTTCTCGAGTTATCAAAGTGTACAAAAAAAAATGACCTAGAAAGTATAGTACTCCTTAGAAGTGGGGTTTGTGGGGGTTGTGGGAGTGGTGTCGTTGGTGATGTGGGAGGAGGCTTTGGCACCGGTGGAGGTGCCGTAGGTGGCGCAAAGGGCGGAAGGATATATATTTGGCGGTGGAGATAGACGTTACTCATTTACATTATAAATTGTTAGGCTAATGGGAAACTAGCTCTAGCCCTAGTCCATAACCCCGCAGAGTATTGCAGACTTGCAGTTACATTAGTGTTTACCTATAAATATAGGTACTCTCTACAATGTAAGAACAATTACTATCAATAAAATATCTTACGGTATATTTCTATACCAATGTTAAGAGTTTATACCTGATAGACTCTTAACATTGGTATAGAAATAAATTAAGATATTTTATTGATAGTAATTGTTCTTACATTATAGAGAGCACTATATTTATAGGTAAACACTAATTAACTCTAATACTCTGCGAGCATATGGATTAGGGCTAGAGCTAGTTGCCCATTAGCCTAACATAAATAGAGTGTTATTATCATTAAGTGGAGTGAATTGCTAAAATAGTTCCTGATACTATCGGGCTGATAGTATCACTAAGTTGTAGTGTAATCCCAATAATGACATTGTTTCAATTTAGTCCTTGATAGCTGCAAAAAGTTGCACATTGGTCCCCAACTTAATTTCTCCATTAATAATTGACGGTCTCACGTGATTAGTAAATACATTTGGGGCAAAAAACTAAATTTAAAAGTTTGAACATATATTTGGTGCCTAAAATTTTTTACCAACCTCTCTGTCTCCAAAAACAACTTTCAAAAACAAAATCTACCATACGAGTTCAAACTTTTAAAATTTTATATTTTGCCTTAAAGGTATTTACTAATCTGGTGAGACCATTGATTAATAATAGAGAGTTAAGTTGGGACCAATGTGCAACATTTTGCCATTATCAGTGACTAAATTGCAATGATGCTATTATCAATGACTAAACCGTAACTAGTGACATTATTGAGGATCTGGCCTGAAATCGATCTGATAACTACCGAATATTAAAGGGTTCGAGCTCGGCTTGTGGAATTTTGAATCTAAGATTCTATTCTTTTCAATTTGGCCGAATACCTAAATGCGATGCTCGGCTTGGATTCGAAGTCCGCAAATTGTGGAACCATTTGAAACTATTCGGCTTGATGTTACTAACAAAAAAGAATTCCCTATACAAAAATACAATCCAAAACCAGCAAACAAATTACAATTACAAAGAGAAATAAGAAAGTAAATACTACTTCAGCTGAATAGCGCGTCATCTATCAATTATCCAACACGTCATGGTTGCAACAACCAAGGAGATGCCATGCCAAGATACATGTTGATGACGTCGTTCAACATGCCATGGTTGCAAACAGCAACGAGTTACCATACAAAGATACGTGTAGGATCAATCGTCTATTAAGTAGTCTAAAAAATCATCATTGCCATTATAGTCCCTCAGGCCACAAGCAACAACCAACATGGCAACAAACATGTAAACTATCCCACAAATCCACAATTTGAAGGTAAAAGACATAAAGCTAACAGACTAACATAACAATTGGATATATTCGGATAGCTAGTGATAAACATTATACTATAATCTAGGCGATAGTTATCGATAGGCATTAGACTCCTAGTGTAAACTCTTGTATCATAAAGTATATATATATATATATATATATATATATAGAAAGACCTCGACGATTGATCGAGAGAGTCCATTTGATTATTGTTCTTGTTACTACTCTGTGCTTAGACTCAATAATAACAACCTTCAAAACTTAGTTCAAACTACAAACATAAAGATCTGTAGAAAACTTTAGCATATTTGCAGAATCAGCAACTGATTAGCTCAAAATAATTAGATACCCATTTAAAGATCTGTATAATGATTAGTTCAATAACAATAGTACAATCAGCAGTCTATGTATCATGTATCCTCCTAATTAACAAAAACGACTTTGGAATTAGGATACTAAGGCATACAGCAGTAACTCTTCAATTGAAGAGCCTTCCTAAAAGATTGAACCGCAAGCTTAACAACTCTGTCGCCTCCTGCTCAGGGGAGTCGCGAGGAGATAAATCGCAAGTTATACTAAATGAGATTAATATACTCGTCCGTTCCAATATACGAGATTGTATTAAAATGGTTTCCTCCCACTAAGAACTTTCCTTAATAGACCCTCACGTCCTGGAAACCTGCTTTGCATCTCCACATTTCCTCCTTCATCAATATTTTGATTCCCCTTCCCCCTTAAATCCTCTCGAATTTCGAACCTACCCCCACCATTTTCCTCTATCATTGTATTCGGCATTGACGGTCGCCTTCCTTGATCTATTCTAAGCTCCGTCGCTGCTCTCAATTTATTTTGCCTATTACTTCCACTTCTCTTGGCTCTTAGCCTTTCCCTCCTCTCCTTCCTAGTCTCCTCCTCCCCTTCATTACAACCTCGAACTTCGTCATTCTTCATTACCCCATCCAGATATTCATTTTTTTGAATTTCAGACGTCATATTCGTATAACTGACCCCACTTAACCCGATCATCGTTGATTTAGTTTGGTTCCGTTCACCCAATCTCGGAATTCTACCCCCTTTAGATGTGCCCAGCATCTTGAAATCAATCTTGCTCCACCCCTTCTTATCCTCATTATCCCAACCAAATCTTTCACTTAGCTCAAGCAACTCAGAAACAGGACTATTGAAGTTACCATCTTTCATAGATAATGGAGAACCCTATCAACAATAAAGAAAATCACGTAAGGAAAGAGATTGAAAGAAAACAGATTCGATGCAGTAGGAAAGAACTTGAAAAAAGAAGAAAAAGGAGTCGCCCCCTTTGTACAAGAAGGCAAACACTCCAATATGCAGCATGTAAATGAACCGAACTATACCTTACTTCGAAGGGGATCAATTTGGTTGGAATGTAGAGATTCGAAGGTTCGCTCGAATTGGAACGAACCGACAAATCCCAAATTCGATTGGGTGCAAAAAATTCCAAGGTTTGAGTTTCAATTCATACGGTTCGAAATTCGAATATTCTTTGATAAAACTATAAAAATGAAAAAGAAAAAAATTAATTGTATCTGTGGCTCGAACTCGGTCGAACCTAAAGATATGGTTAGAATTATGTGGAATCAAACCTCCAATGAAACTTCTCAAAATTAAGGGCCTTTTAGAGGGCTAGATGAGGTAGGGTACTAGGCTGTGAACAAACGTCAAAGCGCGAAAATGCGCGACACAGTCGGTTCGAAAAGGTTCGGCGCGGCCTATCAAACCTCGAACCGAACCTTAGAATTGGATAGTTTTCCAACCGAGCCGAACCTAACCGTTCACACCTCTAAGAGAACGCATAGAACATATATTGAACATTTTGTATTGACTTAAAAAAAGAGAGTTGCATCGCGTTCTCATACACAAATCGTGCCTCGAAAATATATACATAACATATAGAAAACAGGACAGATAGAAAACAGGACGGATTCGACGTACTGGATCGCTAAGCAGTTTCTCAGCAAATTCCCATTCAATCCGGTCTCTGTAAACTGGGTCATCAAGAACTTCATCAGCAAGCTTAGCCCAATCTTCAAAGTCTCGAGCTCTGAGGTTCTTGGAAACCCATTTGAGGTATGTGGATGGGAGTGTTCCAAGCATCTTACCTTTGTGTTTTCCGAAATCTATGACTCTGTCTCGACCTGGAAAATGTCTGGATTTGGATGAAGAAATGTGAGCTTTGAGATTCAATGAACATTTTGAAATTGGAGTTGTTATGTGGACTGGATTTTTGGTGGAGGGAAAAAATAAAATGTTCATCTTTTACTTGATAGAGCTTCACCTTTGGGATTGAGAGATTTACTAGATGATGAATTGATAGTGACTAATTGGGGTTATGTTCGAAAATAATGATTTCAAGGCTCGACTCGTGTCTTGCGATATCAAAATTTCGTTTCGAAACATAATTTCGGATAACAAATATATGGAATATTTCATAAGAAACGTTGTAAAATTATGGAAACATGTGAAAACAAATATGTAATACTATTAATTTACATCATATAAATTTATTCATAGAAATTGAACGTCTTTAATTCAAATATGAAAGTACGTTAGAAATATTCAGGGATAAAGTATAATGTTTTTTTTAAAAAACATCAAATAGTAGTCGTTCTCTTTGTTCAACAATTTTGACCAATGTCGACGGCCATGATTCTAAATCTTCAGTATCATAATCAAAGTGTTGTTTTTTAGTGAAATTCAATTGATAAGGCTTATCAATTGAATTTGAATGAAATAGTTTTCAAAATTTTGGCCAAAAAGCACAAGTAGTGGGGAAACATGGAATGGTTTCCACGAAACCATCAGCTTTCGAAATTCACTTGTGTTTCGGTTTGGTAACTTGAAAAAGGAAAGATTTTGGCGGTTTCGATCGTTTCATATCGAAATTTTGAACCATGATTGTACACACCAAAACAGCAGTTTAGTGTAGATTATAATTTGGGAGATTTCCTAGACAACATAAGATGATAAATGGATAGTGACTAATTGGTAGGTTGTGTTCGAAAGTAATGATTTCAAGGCTCGACTCGTGTCTTGCGAGTTAGGAGTATTGGATTTAATCTCGAAGGATTACAAGTTAGATTTAAACTCGACTCAATACATATATATATGTATGTATATACTCAAACTTGATCTTGTGTACTTTATATATGGCTTATTTTCTTTTCGCCCCCTAAAGTATTCAAGCGCTTGTGTTGGGTGCCGTTAACTTTGCTTCTTCTTAAAACAGGGTCTTTCCTATTGTTCTTTTTAATTTGCACCTATTTTGTATATTGTCGCGAAAAAATTGAATTGAGGTAAGATACAAATTCTGAAACATACGTAAAATTTTATTTCAGGGCAAGTTTGTTAATAATTACAAATGGAGGGTCAACTAATAAAACCAAAATTATCAATAAATGATTAAAAAGCACCCCCTCCCCTTTCACCCCTGAGGATACCAGGTTCCGTGTCTTTCTGTACTTCCATTAACTTGATTGAAATCACTTTTAAACGATATATGTAAACGTATTTATGTCATATCCTTTTTATCAATCTTCTTTTTTCTTTCGAAATGATATGGTGGATGGTGAAGGAGGGGATCTTTTTTTAATTATTCATTAATAATTTTTGTTTTATTAGTTTACCCTCATCTGTAATTATTAACAAACTTGCTTCAAATCAAATTTTATGTGTGTTTTGGAATTTGTCCTTACTCCAATTCAATTTTTTGGCAGTAAAATTTAAAATAATGGCCAAATTGAAACGAACGATATTACATATCCTGCTTTAAAAAAAAGTTAAGTTATTACAAACTTTTCCCAAAATCAAATTGTACGTGTGCTTTTGAAGTTGCCCTTACCTCAATTCAATTTATTGGCAGCAAAATTCAAAATAAAAGATAAATTAAAAAGAATGATAGTATAGATCCTGTTTCGAAAAAAAGTAAAGTTCAGTTAGCTCACCATAAGCGCTTAAATATTTTAGGGCCAAAAAAAAAAAAACCATATATAAAGTGCATAAGATCAAGTTGGGTCCCTCGGGTAGCGTACAAGTCGAATCATGAAGGTAAGACTGAACGATCAAGATTCAATGTACCCAACTAAAGTCCAAACATGACAACATTACATTATCCAAACATCACTATCCTATGACTATAAGTAATGAAACAAATGGATAAATAAATTATTCTCCAATCATTACTATTCTCTAAGTACTGAATGGTAATAATCAAGTTAAAATATTTATGTTTTAAGTTGTATATCAATAATTCCAATCGTTCATTAACAAAAAAAAAATTGTATACCAATAATTATAAAAAATCAAATGAATCTTACATTTAGCAATGAAATACTATCAAATAATTGAAGAAAAGAGTTGTACATATTAGAAAAATGATAAAGTTAATCATGATAACCGGTGACGGATTTAAGTATTATAAAGTGGGTATTCGAAATGTCATATATTTTAAAATGGATGTTCGAAACACTGAAATATAATTTAAAATATCTGTTTGAGTGAACGGGCGTAAACTAAAAGAGTTCTGCCGCTTATGATAACCTCCTCTTTTGGTAACCCACTCATTAAATTACCAATGTTTATTTATTATCACACACGTATTGAACGATCAAGATCAAATTAAAATATTTTTGTTTTAAAATGTGTATTAATAATTATGAAAAATTAAACAAGTCTTACCTTGAGTGCGGGATAAGTATCGAATAATTGACGAAAAAAGAGCGGTACTTATTAAAAAATAATAAAGTCAATCACGACAACCTCCTCTTTTGATAACCCACTCATTAAGTAACCAATATTTATATTCCCATGAGTGCTTTTTCTTTTCTTGATTTCTCATATTTCTATTATCTTCAAATCCATAGATGAATATTACTACTGCTTCAAATTGAGACAACATTTAGAATTTATTACAAATGTTGCCAGATGATTGCATATGTCAGATTATTTCATTAACATCTCCATTAGATGCTGCAAGGTTGTCTGTAACCTCTAAAGCATTCGTGGCTGCAGCTGATTCAGACACTGTTTGGAGAAGATTCTTGCCTCCAGATTATCAAGAAATCATTTCAAGGTCACCATCTCATCTCTCATATCATTCCATCAAGGAACTTTTCTTCAAACTCTCCAATTCCCATCTCATCTTGGATGGAGGCAAATTGGTACGCCTTAAAAACTCGAGTGCTCGTTTTTCGATTTTATTTGAATGATCTACTTGACTGATACGATTTACGTGTTTTTTTAGTTATCGTTATAGTCATGTTATATTGGCTCGAGTTATTTTCTCGCGAATAGTAGACATTAAAAAAACTAACCAAATTTGCGCGGAGTATTAATTGGTTGAAAATGGTAGAGTTTTTCGATTTATGTGTTTTTTTTAGTTATTGTTGTAGTCATGTTATATTGGCTCGAATTATTTTCTCGCGAATAGTAGACATTAAAAAGATTAACCAAATTTGCGCGGAGTATTAATTGGTTGAAAATGGTAGAGTTTTTCGATTTATGTGTTTTTTTTAATTATTGTTCTAGTCATGTTATATTGGCTCGAGTTATTTTCTCGAGAATCGTAGACATTAGAAAAATTAACCATATTTGCGCGGAGTATTAATTGGTTGAAAATGGCAGAGTTTTTCGATTTACGTGTTTTTTTAAATTATTGTTATAGTGATGTTATATTGGCTCGAGTTATTTTCTCGCGCATAGTAGACATTAAAAAAGTTAACCAAATTTGTGCGGAGTATTAATTGGTTGAAAATGGCAGAGTTTTTCGATTGATAAAAGAGGTGGGAAGAAGAGTTATATGATTGGAGCAAGGCAGCTTGTGATTTCATGGGGTGAAACTCCATGGTGCTGGGAATGGAAGCCTCACTCTAGCTCGAGGTAGTCAACTCATCGAGATACAAAACGCGATCATCTTAACGGATGGTCGGATGGAAGGAGTATTAAGTTATCTTTTTCGTTGTTACATCGATTTTTTAACACCTAAGACTTGCAAAAACTAGTATAATAGCAAAGAAAATGATTTAAAACATGTTATTGAATCATTACTTTGAAATAGGTAAATTGTGACAGAGTCTAATGATGTTATTTTGATTGATCAGATTTTCAGAAGTGGCATACCTTTCTGGGGTAGCCTACCTTGATATAAGAGGAAAGATAGACATGAGTCTTCTTTCTCCCTCTACCAATTATGCTGCATATTTTGTGTTCCGATTAGCGAACAAGAGCTATGGGCTTGGATCAATTTATACAGGGATTAAGTTGGTGAATCATGAGACGGATGAAGACGTTGAGAAGAGAGCAGTTGAAGTGGATCTCCACGCGCCGGTTGATTCAGAAAAACAAGATGGATGGGATAGAACTGCACCACGTATGAGGAACGATCAATGGCTGGAGGTGGATATGGGCGATTTTTTCAATCATAAAAGGGATGGGGGTGAAGTAGAGGCAAGATTAATGGAGATTTGGTGTCTGGATGGCAAATCTGGTCTCATTGTTGAAGGCATTGAGTTTCGTCCTAAATCAACATAGATTGTAATGTGTATATTGAGTTAATAGTGCATATACAGTTGTGCATCAACCGAGCGGCTCACTCTGCGTGTTTAGTGATGAGCCGCGTAGTAAGTTCTTGAGCTCAGACTCGGCGCGTGTACAGCTTCGGCTGCATATAGTTAGTTACCTTCCAGTATTTGCTCCATCTTCAGGGGAACACGTTAGTGTTCTTTTTGTTTGCTTGTCCGACTCTGCTTCTTAAGTTATGTCGACGAACTGGTTAATTATATCTTATGTGAAGAATTGAAAACCTAAAAATGCTGGTTAAATAAAATGCGAAAACATATACTGAAATGAGAACTCAGATCTCAATTTTTGAACTGCCTAAACGTAGCTCCTGAATGTAATAATATGCAATTGAAGTAATGAAATCATCGACGAAAATAGTTCAATAACAATGATTAGCAATGGGGTTACACGGAGCGTGGAACCACTGTTTTCGTTGAATGATTTATCTAAACATTAGATTAGCATTAGAGTATCTCAATAATTTGTGTGTATGAATGAACAAAAAGGATAAGTTCTCTTCGCATCTTTAACGAGGTCGACTTTCATGAAGTTTTTGCGCAAAATCAGCCACTCCAGCTTCTGACAGCAGAGCACTTCTGGTGGGCGGTGGCCCTGCCTGCTTATATTATAAGATTTGTTGATTGTTCACGAATCTAGCTGGCTCTTTGATTCTTTGCCTGCATTATCGACTTCCATGAATCATTTCTGAATCTTTCCCTTCTTCAGTTTATTCTTTTCTTGCATCTTCTTTTTCTTTGCTTCAGCAGTAATCCATGTATAATCAGCGGGAATCATAAATGGGTCCTGAACATTGTCTATCCGACTACTAGGACCACCAGTAGACGAACTACCATTACTCGTTTTCATCCACTGAAACCAAGATGAACTTGACTGCTGAATCAATGATGGGTTCTCTCTGTCAGATGCAGTTGGGCTTGATGGTGGTGTAGAGAACTCATCCAAAGGTTCTAATTCTTCAAACTTCGTGAAAGTAACTATCACTCTAATTGTTGGAATTACTGGAATAGCGACCTAGGAAAAGAGACGACTGAAATGTGAGCAGATGGAATATGAAAACATTGTATAAGAAACATGTGGCAGCAATATCTCACAGCCTTCAGGATAATAGAAGCAATGCGTTTAAGCATCTTTAAGTATTCATTTCATGACAGACAAATAAGTCATTTCACTATTCCAAAGATGCTTAAATGCATTACTTGCAGATTTATACAAGGATGAATAAACAAAAACTACGCATTGTACAAACTTCTTCTTCTCTGTTAGTTCGAGTAAAAGTTCAGATTATGTTAAGCAAGTGCATACCTTGGACTAGTTTCCTTTTTCAACTTGTTCTAGAAGCAAGACATAATAAAAATGATGGTAAGACCTTAATGAAAATGTTTGAGTTTATGCATTTCAATAGATGGAACGTATTAGAATAGGATAACCATGGCATACCTCTGCCTTGCCCAGGTCAAACCTTCCTAGGCTCTAAGTGAACTTTTGTGAAGTCGAATAGAAAAACCCTTATTTAACAAGATTCAGTATAGGCAGGATAAACCATAAGTGCTCTTCCGAACGCAGCATCAATTTCTTACTATCCTCTTAAGGTGTAAAAGGGACAGTAACCAACAAGGTTATAACAAATGCTGTAAAAAGCTCAAAGAGAACACAACAAGACTGGAGCTACTCCCATATCACACTAACGATAATTAAGCTACTAGGAGAAGGACGTACTCATATATACAGATTGAAGGGTAAGTAACATAAGTATCATTTGCATCAATATTTACACACTCAAAAAATTTGCAAGAAGAGGAAGTGGTAATACAACATAAATACCTTCACTGGAAATGTTCCTTTGGGGAGTTTTGTAGTGAGCAATTCCCTCAACCGCCGTATAGCCTTCACCTTATTAGCTAGAATGTCGAGCAATGGTAGAAGCTCTTCAGTTTTTAACTGAAAATGTGGAGAGAGCCAGAGAATAGGCCTTAGCCCTTTCTTGTATTCACTCTCACGGGTTCCATCCTTCCGTCGATTTCCACCGTCAGAAGTTGATGCTAAACCTTTTGTTTCTTTAACTTTCCGATGTTCTTCCCTCATTGCAACTATATCTACAGAATGTCTACCCCTAGCTGGAGAATCACCAAGAAGATTTCCCACCTTCTCATCTACAGAAATTGAACTTCTTGGTGGCAAGTTCCGCTTCTCGCTCTCAGCTTTACCTTCTCGCTTCCTCCAACCACTGAACCATCCCTTCTTCTCCTGTTTGTTCTCTACATTCCTATATCCACTTGCATCCTCAATGGAAATTTCTCTTTGATGGTAACAACTGTGCCGGTGTCCAATTACACCATCAGCACTCTCATCACTCAACTCTGCTGTGTCAAGCTTAAGAGCAATCTCGAGTTGCTTTCTTTCGTCCTCGGTCAATATATCATCAAGGTCCTCGCTCTCTGTTTCATTTTCGTTGTTAGAATTAAAAAATTCTTCATCACTCATAGCACCTGGAACCTTCCTTGATTTGATGCTCACTACAACATTGTGCATATCATACACCTTTGTCTTCCAAGAACCCACCATTTCTGTTTTCTCCTGTCTCCGCCAAGTCATCTGAGGTAAGAGAACTGCTTCGGTTACATCAATCCCTGGCCTGAATATATTAGTCTTAGACATGGAATCCACTTCATGCTGAACCTCTGCGTCAGTAGGGATAGAACCAGCACCATCCAATGCATTCATAATCTCCTTTTCCTTGTGTTGGATCATGCAGAGTGATCCAGGGGGGAGTCTTCCATCATCAGAGCCATCACCAAGGAAGAGAACGCTCTGATCAGAACGCTGAATTCTGAAACCATCAAATCCAGCTAAAGTCATATCTGCTCTTAAATTTGCACCCCGTTTCCATATTTTGTAAGTATCAGAAGGAGCAATCCTTCCGATAAACGGAATCACAGAACTCTCGAAGTTGAACGTAATCTCCATGTAAAAGTCCCTCATCCTTCTCATTGTCGCAACTAAACGTGGCAACCTTCTGCACCACTTTGCCCAGGCCAATGGCTGATAATGCCTAACAATTATCCTTGCAATACTTTCCTGCTTATTACATATTGCTTCCTGTAACGCACTCCACCCATATTCATTCTGCAAGCTCCAATCCGCCCCAGCAAGCATAAGCATTTCTGCAGCAGTTTCATCTCCAATTTTCACAGCCAGATGAAGAGGGGTGTCCCTATTAGGAACATCACGGCGGTCAATAACTGCAGCTATGGCATCGGCTTTCGCTTCCTCAGACATTGAGGCCGACTCAGTTTTAATCTCAGCCGGATCACAAAACCTCGGGAGGCCTGCAATGATTTTCCTCAGACCACCATAATCCTTCAAGATTATGGCTCTATGTATAGGACTATGACCATATTTAGACACATCGGCTGCGGCCATGCCTTAGAACGCCTCTTCAAAGCCAACCTCCCACACTAACACACTAATCTAACCAATACAATCCTATCATCAACTAGTTTCTACTACTAATAAACAGCAAACCAAACAAAACCAAGTCTTCTCCAACTAAGTGGGGTCAGATATATGAATACGACGGCTCCCACTACTAATAAAACTGTAATAAAGTAAATGAAAATGCAGTTCCTTTCCCAACCAACACAATACACTAAGTACAAATCAAGATCAACAAGTACAACTTTGTTCAAAGATAAGCCACAGAACAAATCAAGCACACTGACCAAGTTCAAGAATTCTGCACAATCCTCTGCTAAACATTAAATACAAAATACCCAGTTACAATTTACTTCAAAATGTGCAAAAAGAAACAAACTTTAACCAATAAAACACATAAACATTCAATACAAATTCAAGAAACCGATTTTTTTTGAAAAAAATGGACAAAAAATTATAAAAAATCTGAGCTTTAACTGTCCTAGTATGGAGATTAGATACCCCACTAAACAAGTACTCAACTCAACTAATAGTTTCTAATTATTATTTGTTTCAATTAATTACAAAAAGGGGGTAAGGGAGACAACCTTGTGATCCAATCCAGATCAACCAAAAACGAATTGTTTTGTCTGAAGGAAATATCAATAATATAATTGTTTAATAGTACTCCTATAAATTTAGATATAGTTAACAGGCTTAATTGGTTAGGGGTTTTGAAGAAGTAGAATCATGGAAAAGAATTTTGTGGAACAAGAAATTCATTGGCTATTGAAGTTGTAATAAAGTCAAGAATATACCAAGTTACTTCGATTAGCTTGAACAAAACAGATAGCCTTCTTTTTTGGAGCCATGAAATAGGATATACTGATCGAAGAGTATTAGAAATAACGAATATAAAAATGTTGGAAGAGAATATAGCGATTAAAAAGTATTAAAAATAATAAATATAAAAATGACTAATTAAATAATAATTACTCCTAAAATATGAACTTGCTTTAGGTGCTTAAGTTTATTTTTAAGCAGCTTTATTAAAAGGGATAAAATAAATAATTTTTGTTATGTGAAAAAAGTAAATGACAAATAAATCATTAAAGTCACCTAAAATCTCTACACATATTCATTTCATAATTGATCAAATTCAAAATCCCTAGAAATTTGCTGTCATTAATGAGCAATTAATCTCTAACAAAATTTAAAAGTATATTTAATTAGATTGAAATTGGTAAAGATATTTTCATTCAAACGATAAAAATTACAAATAGTCATTGCGATATTAATTACATTACATTTCTTTTCTTTTTGTAAATTAGCGATGAAGTGACGAACCCAGGACCTTCTGGTCACTAGCAAGAGCCTTTTTCATTAGGCTATTCGATTAACTCTATTATATTACATTTCTAAACTAGTAAATGGGAGTCTAAGCTCCAAATAAACAGCTTCGTCTTCTCGACTGTTGAATTCACGTAATCCTTAAACTTCACTTCCTAGATGTGATTTCGATCCCCGAAGTTGTGTTGAAACGCCCGCAAATCGCACAGAGTGGTTGAACATGAACGAATGCACACTTCAATTTCAACATCTGAGAGTGATGATGTTTTTAGAAGATGGAGTTCTATTTTTCTTACAATACATAATTTATTTTCTCTCTTGACAAGCAAAAATTTACCATTAATTATGATTGAAGCATGAATTAAAAAGTACGGGTAAAATAGAACAAAAAATATATATTGTCAACCCCTTAATTTGAACGAGGGACAATATAGAGGAACTTACTAATTTGTCATTTCAATGAGATTTTGTTCTTTTGGCTTTTTATAGTAGCCTGTTTATTTTATTATACTTCAATAAGATACTAGTTTATTCTTATAATAGACTCTTCATTTTATTTTGACTTTAATAAGTTAACATTTTATTCTTAAAAAGGAATGAAATTGTCAAATGGAATGCACCATAATGAGTGAAGAATTATTGAACAAATTGTGCACCTTGTTGAATTTGTCAATAGAGAACAACAAAGTGTCAACTAACATGGACAATAATCAAGTTGTCTTTTATTTATTAATTGTTAAAAGTATAATTAGTAGTTGATCATTGCCACTAAGTTAACCATTAAAATTCAAATATTTGTTACAATTTGATTTATTACAAAATTTCAGTTTTGGATAAATAATCTGAAAAAAAATTTGAGGAAGAATGACTACAATTTTTTTGTGATTTCCCCTGAAATGGGATGTTTCTATAATACTTTAGGTGTCACTATTATTAGTTTCAATATGGTTCTCTCTGTAGGAGAAATAGTTCCCAAAATCTAAAAAATTAATTAGAGCAAATAAATCAAATTACACAATAAAACATTGTAAAACAAATCTACCACAAGTTTGATCAACATGTTGACCAATCCTTATATACACAATATGCTTAAAACAATTTCACAATCTTCTCGCAAATACTTAGGATATAAAAGAATTTTATTTCTCAAGATAAAAAGGTTTTCGAGTAGAGTGTTACATGCACCCTAAGCTCCACAACAAACTTCTGATTAGCATTGCTATCACCCCTAAAACAAATGGCGAAACTAGAATGAGAATAGTATGAATATTTTTCAGTGTTCAATAATCAAAAGAGATGTTGTACATATAGTGTAACATAAGTCATACCAATAGTCTCCTCATTACAATGCACAATGAGAATAAAAGTTGAACGTTCGTTTTTTATATTTGTTATTTTTAATAGGGTCTTTCTAAAATGTGCCATAAGGACACATGTTAAGCACTAAATATGATAATACAATTTAACATTTATAAGCATATAAGGCAACATTCAAATTTAAAATGCAATTATTTAGCAATTTTATTCCCTTATTAGTTTCTTAAAGGGCACATGTTCAATAATTCTTATCGCTAACTTACATATTTATAATAGAAAAGAAATTATATTTCCAATTTCACACTAAGATAGAATCATGTTTATCAATCAATTCTTAGTATATAAAGGGAGAATCAGTTTTGCACAGTAAAAAAATCGTCTACGGAGCGCGTGTGGCACACGCTTTTCATCTATAAAATTTGGGCACTTAAGATGCATCGGACGCTTGTACTCTATGCCTCAACTATTGTACCTTCATTCTCATCATAACCCTCACGCAATACTTGGTTGTACTTCATGCATTAGCTGGTTGTACTTCATTAAATAATTTTTTTTTCTCTCCCCTTTTTATTGCTCTTTTCCTCAATACCCCCACCAAAACCCAATATCCCTCTTCTCCCCCGCCGCTTTGTTCCTTCTTCAATTGTTCAACGGAGAACAATTCTCACCTCTTTACTTTCAATTAGCATCGTCAAATTAATATCACAATTTTAAATTCACTTTTTGTGAATCTCAACTTTAAATTCACTTTTTTTAAATCTCAATAGTTTCCATTCTTTCAATCAAATCCGTATGTTAACGGTCATAGTTGTAACTTCTTGGCTTATTTTCATTTTGGACCATGAACTATGATAAAAGTTTCATTTTGGACCTTGATACCATCATAAGACTCAAGTTGCACCCTATACTTCGGTTTGTTTCATTTTGCACCCTAAAACGCAATATTAACCCCTAAACTAATGTAGAAACAAGGGCAAACTTGGAATAATATGTTTATTAATTTTTTGGGCATTTTTTGATAATATTAAAATTTAAAATTAACATAATTCTCTTCTTCTTCTTCCCTTACCCTTCACTACCCACACTCAACAGCACCACCACTATCACCACTAAAACCTCATAACCTACCACCACAACCAATCAAATCAGTTTTGCACAGTAAAAAAATCGTCTACGGAGCGCGTGTGGCACACGCTTTTCATCTATAAAATTTGGGCACTTAAGATGCATCGGACGCTTGTACTCTATGCCTCAACTATTGTACCTTCATTCTCATCATAACCCTCACGCAATACTTGGTTGTACTTCATGCATTAGCTGGTTCTACTTCATTAAATAATTTTTTTTTCTCTCCCCTTTTTATTGCTCTTTTCCTCAATACCCCCACCAAAACCCAATATCCCTCTTCTCCCCGCCGCTTTGTTCCTTCTTCAATTGTTCAACGGAGAACAATTCTCACCTCTTTACTTTCAATTAGCATCGTCAAATTAATATCACAATTTTAAATTCACTTTTTGTGAATCTCAACTTTAAATTCACTTTTTTTAAATCTCAATAGTTTCCATTCTTTCAATCAAATCCGTATGTTAACGGTCATAGTTGTAACTTCTTGGCTTATTTTCATTTTGGACCATGAACTATGATAAAAGTTTCATTTTGGACCTTGATACCATCATAAGACTCAAGTTGCACCCTATACTACGGTTTGTTTCATTTTGCACCCTAAAACGCAATATTAACCCCTAAACTAATGTAGAAACAAGGGCAAACTTGGAATAATATGTTTATTAATTTTTTGGGCATTTTTTGATAATATTAAAATTTAAAATTAACATAATTCTCTTCTTCTTCTTCCCTTACCCTTCACTACCCACACTCAACAGCACCACCACTATCACCACTAAAACCTCATAACCTACCACCACAACCAATCAACCACCACAACCATCCCCCTCCCTGAAAATCGCGACCAAAACACACACCCCTCCCTAAAAATTGCGACCAGCCCTCCCCCTCCCCTGAAAATCGCGACTAACCCCCCCCCCCCCCCCCCCCTGAAAATCGCGACTCGCGACCAACCCACCCCCCCCTGAAAATCGTGACCAGCGTCGTCGTTTCAACTGCAAAAAGAGGGTTTGAATGGCAGAAGTGGTAAGAAGACCAGTCAGAGCTCTGCCACCCGGCGGCCGAGGCCTCCCTCTGCCTCCCTTTAGGAACGCTCCCCCGACCTCCACCGGTCGATCGTGAAAAAACATGTCCGTTGCTGCTTCGCGTTTTCACCAAGGCTGGAGGACA